>VXBJ01004728.1:0-24800 GCA_013400055.1 Nycticryphes semicollaris
AGGGTCTGGCCAGCATATTGGACCATGTGTTTCCCTCGGAGGGGAGTCACCTACAACTATAACCCAACTTTGCTTTCTTGTGGACTTGGTTGTGTTAAAGGGGGTAGGCATTTCTGACCTTGGCAGCACCTCTCATGAAGACAGACTGTCATCCACATCATCATCTATTGACTGGCCTTCACATCCAGAGTCTTGTACCTATTGTACAGAGGCACTTGGGAAGGTGAAGTGGGCAAGGAGGGGGTTTGCTTTCTGCTTGAAGCATAGACTTGCCTCCATTCACTCCTCTTATTCAAGCTACTGCCTTTAGCCTGTCAGGGGGAGAATACAAAATCCCCTTGATCTTGGTATTTTCCTGGTGCTTGTTCCTATTTCTGACTCACAGAGGGCAGATTGTGGTTCCACATCTATCTCTTTCTTGAACTCACTGATGGTCCTTAACCTTTCCTACTTCCTCTTGTAGCTCTGCCATCAGGCTGAGAAGATCAGCCACCTGGTGACACCTCACACAGCTTTCTCACTACTACCATCCCTTACCAGCGAAAGGTTCTGGCACTCCCTGCAGCCCAAGACCTGAACTGCATGGTTGTGTGCATTGGTGTTTCCTGTTTAAACAAACAGTTCGTCTTTAAACAAACAACAGTACAGTGGGGGAAAAAAGCAAACACCACCCCACCCCACCCCCAGGGAAAATGCCACTTACTTTCATTCTTCCTGCTGACAGTCATGCTACGTTCCAGGCCCTCTAGGATGCTGTATTCTACCCTGAAATCACTCTTCCTATTGTAAAGGTGTCCATTTTTGTCTTTTTCTGTATTTGCAAGCCTGGAAAAAACAGATTGCTATGCTGAGTAATACTTATCAAAGCCCCAAGATTTTCGAAGGTTAGTATCCAGCTGAGGCTGTGTTAACAGGACTGTCTTAGATTTTATACAAATCACTGGTTTGTTCTTACAGAAGTTTTCAAGGAAAATCTTTCTGCAGTTGTAAGACTACACACCTAATTAACCCATGAACTTGAATAAGAGAAAAGTTAACAAGGAAATTACCTTACTGACAGGCAGTGGTCCACAGTCAGAATTGGCCTGAAATTTTATCTATATGCTTACTATCGGTGAGTCTTATGAGAATTTTCATTGGAAATCCCAGGGATAGAGACAGGCTGCATTAATGCAGTTGCACACACAGATGGAGCCCCAGCACAAACATTCCCTCAAGTACATTCCCTCTAGGCTTACCATACTAATAGTGCTACTCTAACTGAAGATTCAAATTCAAGTTCATTAGCATTTAAATAACTTAAGATATTAAAGCTGCTACCTTACTTAAGGACTAAGCATTATGTATAGTACAGAGAGCTACGTGACTTTTGACTTCTTAGTAAGGTACAGACATCTGGTAGGATTTCCAATGCTAAACAAAACCGACAGCCCAAGAAACCCTGTTCCTCAGTAGCAGCTTGGTTCTTCAGCAGACTATTGCTGCTCTGCGTTTCAGCGCCCTATATGATGCAGTTTATGGTTCACAGTTTAAATGCTTTGCTGTCCACTAGAATTCACAGACCAGACACAAGTACCAAGTCTCAGCACACAGTGCACTAGAAGCCTTAAGGGCAGAGTAACTAGAGAAGAACAATGTGTTAAATGGCATACCTTGTTTGCAGTTGCTTGGGAACATTAGGCAGCTGTCAATTTTTGAGCCACAAAATACACTTTCTGTATTCAGTCAGAAAGTGTAAAACACTCCCATGAGACTAAAATGTCACCATTCATTCAGGATTCACAATTACAATTCACTCTCCTTCAGCCAGGTGGCTGGTCAGCTCTTCCTCCTAAAGCTCAACCATGCAAGAAACTTCCCTGTTCTTTCAGCTGCCAGTGTAGTTACTCCAGCACTTACTCAGGATGTGGGGAAACAGACTTAAATCCCTTCTGTGCCCAAGCTGTCTTGAACCCTCACTTTCCAAACCAGTGCTCTAGATATTCTAGATAATGTGCTTTCAATCTTCTCTGAGGAAGCTGTTTTAATGCTGCCGCAATTGCCCTTTTGTTGGCATGTCTTAAGAGCTTTAGGTTCTTAGAAGACTAAGCACAGCTGAGTGGTAAAACTGAAATCAAGTATGCCACGTGCACTTTCTTTTTCATGCATCTAGTCATCTAAAGCAGATGACTGACCAAAGTCCAAATGGTAATTACACCAGTGCATTTGGGGCTCATGAGCCTATTCTGGACTATTGTGACAACCACAATAATCTGCCTGAGCTCCTAAAAAATCTCAGCATAGAGGTTTCATTACCATAAATTCTTACCTTGAACCATGAGTTATGTTACCTCCAGAACAGCATAAAAATATACTTATGATGAAGTGTTTAACTTACTGGGTTTTTAGCTTTTCTGCGGTTCTTATGAATTCAACTTTCTTAGCTTGTTCATCTTTCATCTTCCAGTTCTGAAATTGTCGACCAGCACCTGCAGTACTGGAACAGCTGTCATTCTGTACATAATAAAATCAGGTATTATTAGAAAACAGTATTTATTTTTTAAATGCTTATTTTAAAGCAGGCAGCACCACAGTGCAGAGTAACAGCATTACTTCAGTTTTATATTAGTACGATTACGATAACTTTGAGTCACACAGGTATAAAACTGAAGTGATGAGTGATGGCAAGATGATGACTGTACAAAAAAATGCATTCTTCATCAGAAAAACTGAAAGACTGCAACATCAGCTTCCTTTAACAGAGGCAGCTCACCACACCGCAACACTGAATCAAGGCCACTGCCTGGCCCTGATGGCAGTCAGTCTCTGACAAGCCAAGAGTATCTATCTCCCTACCTGAACCATAAGCAGGAAATCTACACTAGGCAGACTACCCCATTACATCTTGTTCAAGACAAGCACTAGGTTAACTTCAGAAATCTGCTTAAGGCCCCTTGTAAAGTGCCAATGCTTACTCACGGCCACCCTGAACACCCTTAACATAACCCCTTAGGAACACGGATGATGGGACTCCCTGTGCAGGTTATGAAGTCAGCTACCACTTTGCGGCCAGCCCGGTGAATCCGCACTGCTTCCTACACATTTCTTTTTAACCTTAACCCCTACACCTCCTCCAAGGCTGGAACTTCTCAGTGGCTGCCTTCTGGCAGGCCCGCAGAGAGTGGGTCCCTGCAGAGAGGGGCTTCTCTCAGACAGGGGATCCCCGCAGAGAGAGAGTCCTCTCAGAGAGGGGGTCCCCGCAGAGAGGGGGTCCTGCNAGGGGCGGCCCGCGCGCCGCCGGGTTAAGCCTCCCAAAATCCTGGGATTTCGACAGAAAGAAGGCGGGTTGAAACGGCAGAGGGTCTGCCCTATGTGGCCTGAGGCAAGCGGTGACTGTGTGAGAAATGCCGCTGTGTTGGAGGGGGGAGGTGCTCTCCAGAAGGCCTGCGGGCGTGCGCTCCAGGCGGTGAGGGTTTGGAGAAGACAGCGGCCTCAAGAGGCCTCCAGCTATTCTCCGATGGTGTTTTAAGCCTTCTGAGGTGGCTTCAAGAGCCGGGGCCGTTGTCGGAGTGTCACAAGCAGGTGTTCTGTCAGAGCGACATTGAGACCAGTGGACAGCATTGGCTTGACCTGTGGGCTCCCGTTGGGGAGCCTTGTGTATGGGGATCCACCATATGTGTGGCAGCAACTGGTGCTGTAGGGTAGCAGTGAGTCCTCCTCTTCCCTCAGCAGCTGGTGTTAATTGGGAAGAGCCATGCATGGTTGTAATTTGGCTATGACTGGTTAACCATCCTGCGTATATGATTTAACCCTTTCTTTTTATTTCTTTCTCAACTCGTGTAGCATGCTTGTTACCGACTTTGGTTTAATTTACGTCAGGATTTAAGGTTTTGTATTGATTGCTTCCTTCAGGAAGACCAGACTGTATCATAATTATCCTGACAGAAAATAAATTATTTTACTTTATTCAGTACATTTTTGGGACTCTCAGGATCTTGTTTTTGTCACACATACACCAATCAAACTTCTAATGATTTGCCAATTAACATTTCTGCAGAATAGAAATAATCTAGTCATTCAGTGGCTTTGCTAGCTAAAGAGATTTTACAGACTGGTGTTTTCCCAGCTGCAGAACACAAAAGCATTCACAGATGCTAACCAAATGGCCTAAACTGAAGACATTTTATTGCCTAATTGATGTTTTTAGGCCCACTTTCCTGATGCATTTTCCCCCTTTGTATTTTATGACTGTGCTTACATTTGATTTCTTTGTATTTGTTGAATAGAAATTAACAAGTAAAGGAGAACATTTCAAAACCTGAAAATAGCCATCAGCATAAATTCAGGAGAATTGTTCTCACAGAGTGCTACCTGAACTGGCTTGTGAAAGCATCCTCTTCACAGCAGTGTTTCAAAGTCTTCTTTGTCTTGTTGTTCACTATTGGATGTAAGAGAAAAAAAAAGTGAATTTTCTAGAAGGTGTTTGTACTTGCTGTTCTTTGGTGATTGACAGCTCTTCCATGGTTTCTGTTATTAGGATCAGCAGACTGATAACTGGTCAGGGATTGCTCCATAGCAAGCAAAGCGTTTTGTTTTCAGCAAAGCATTTGGCAAAATGCCTCTGGTCACAGTGCAATTCAGATACTGTTCAGTAGTTCACCAGTTTCTGGATGGTCAATCTATGTTATTGTTTGCCAAACACTTTAATGATGAGTTACTGAGAATCCTGAGGAGTTTACAAAGATGCCCTGGCAATCATGTACAGAGATATTTCAGGTATGAGAGCAGGGCTAGGCTTGGCTACTTCTGCCTCTAAGGAGCAGAGTGGTTAGGCCTCACATTGTAGTACTGGTGTAAAGATGAACCCTGGCTTTCAGCTTGGCCAGAACATCACTTCATTACCTTTTCAAGAAGGTTAAGGACTTAATAACCAGAATATGCTGGTGGTGGATTGGCCTGGACTGGCTAGCAGGGGCAAACCAAGATACTGTATCCCTCCCCTGCCTCAGCAGGACAGGGGGAGAAAATAAGATTAAAAACTCAGGGGTCAAGATAAAAGCACTTTAATGACTGAAAGCAGAGCCTGTCCTTGGAAGCAAAGGAAAGCAAAAAGATGTATTCTCTGCTTGCTCTCAGCAGGCAATGTCCAGCCACTTCCTGAGAAGTAGGGCCCCAGTACGTTTAGGCATTGCTTTAGAAGACAAAAAGCCTAATAACAAATGCTCACTCCCTCACCTCCCCTTTTTCTCTTAGCTTTCATTGCTGAGCCCGCGTCATATGGTATGGAATATCCCTTTGGTCAGTTTGCATGAGATAGCCCATCCATGTCAGGTCCCAACCTCTTGCCCAGCCCAGCCCACTGGCCGCTGGGGGAGTGTTGGAGAGACAGCCCCAATGCTGTGTGAGTACTGGTCAGCAGCAGTCCAAAGGCTGAGGGGTATCCATGCCCTTGTAGTAACAAACACACAGCACAGATCAATAGGGACTGCAGTGGGGGGTGTTAACTCCATCCCAGCCAGACCAAATACAGTGCCACAACCCTTGGGTGGCCTCTGTGCTTTTTGTAAAGAGCTAATCTAGATCCAGAAGAAACAAGCTAGATAATGATACAGGGTAATTCCATCCTGACCTCTCCTTCACTCAGCTTAATTCAGTGTTTCAGGTTAGCAAATCCTTGCTTTCTGTGTGTATTTTGCTTCATAAAAGCTTTCAAGATTTTGCACGAAAATAAAGCATGGAAATACACAGTGAAAAAACAAAGTTATGAAAATTTAAAGGAACTGTGTATACACAGAATAATCTCTCCCCCCTCCCCCCCCAAGAGCAAAAAACCCAACTGTTAACCTGGATGATACAGTGCCAGCAATCGAAGAATTGATCACAGCCACTTTTCTTTATGGAAGAGGACTCATCTGTTACAGTGTTGGTTTGGCAGCATCTCCCATTTTCATGAAATCCTTCAAGCCAAATAGGAAAAAAGGACTTCACAGTAAAGTTGTGTTCATATCCTTGAGGAAACCGCTCATCTTACCAGGAGGCATAAGTATCCACTCACTGGATGTGGATCCCCAGAAGAAAGACTTCCCTAAACATGTTTCTCTCCAAGTCAACTCAGAATAAGTTTGTTTTTTGTTTTAATTGGTGCCTTATGTCTGGGTCACGAACAAGAATACATTGGGGCAGTTGTAAAGTGTCAAGCAGAAAAGACACTTGGAGAAGCAAACTGGAAATAGTTTTAAAGCAAAAGAGTAAACTAATGATCAGAAGAAATCAAAACCTTCATCCCTATGGGAGCAGCTGTCCACCTGTGAAAGCATTCATCAAATTGTCTAGGTATCCTAGACTATAAAAGCACCCTGTTGCTGCTAATAACATTGGCTTTCCTTGTATTTTTATTTTTGAAAACAATGTCTCCTCTCTGGCCCCGGACTTAAAGGTCAGAATTAAACCAACTCAGGGCATCAGCCAGAATATGAAAAAAGAATATGGAAACGAGTGAAAAAACCAAAAGTGCTATTACAGGTTGGTGAATAGTGGACAAAATGTGCTTGTTCTGAGACGCTGGGTGGGGAATAAACAGAGTAGGGAGGACACCTGGTAGGTACACCAGCAATAAGTGCAGTAGTGCAGATGTGAGCAGGGACGGTACCGTTCTGCATTGTACAGGCAGGCTGCTTTCATCTCTTTAGTTTTTGTCCACCAGGTGTCATCTGAGAAGCACCTGATAGCTACTAAAGGCACAACTTTTTAGTTTCTAGAAACCAAAAGCAAGCCTTTACTGTCTATAGATAACATTGCCTACGCTCAGCCATACAGCTTTCTGTATCCCTCTTTACAGGGCTGTCTGACCTGGCCCCACACTGGCACCATCAGCTCCCCTTCATTTGATGAGGACTGAGAGTGCTCAGCACTTCTCCAGGTGAGACCTGCCCTGGAGTGCTAGCAGCCCTGACAGCCTGCACTCACAAAGGTTTGTCACAGCTCAGTGTCAGTGTCCTGTCCCCCAGTACTTTGTCCCGCCAGTGCCTAACTTGCCAAAGGAGTTGATGAGCTCCAGACCAGGCAGTGGCAGTTGAGAAGGTCCTTTTATGTTGACCAGATGAGTGCCTGTTTCACTGAACCCCAAATAATTTTTGCATAAAGCTGTGCTTTAGGTAGAAGAGACTTTGCATCATGCATCATTAGCATGATGGCAAGGAATGGTATCTTGGCTTTCATGTTTTGTTCTGTATAGAAGACATCTTCAAAGAAACTAAAAGAACAAGATACAGAAAGAGGCCTGGAGTCAGCAACTTAGTTTCAGTAAATGTTTGTAGGAGAATGTAGATGGTAGGAATGAAAAAAAAAGCTGTATTCATAATGTCTCATAATGAGAAATATCTTCTCATCTAAACTACCATTTCCTTTCCTTTCTGTAAAACACAGCCTGTAACTTTCAAGAAAATAAACCTTTATTTGAACTGTGATTGAATTCTAGATTTCACATTAAGAGTGAAATGGAAGACCGAAAGGGAAATGTAAAACCTGAACAAATCCATGTGACAAATCCAAGGTTCCCAAATGAATGGGAGCACATCATTTTAGTCTTCTTTACTTTCTTCTGATTTATAACTGTGTGCATGTCAACTGAACCCAATAACTTAATAATTCATCCTAATCCTTCCTTTTTACCTCCAATTCTTTACTTCTGTTTTTCACTCTCTAGAATTTCCTCATGTATTTTCACATATCTCCCATTCTTGGCTTTTCTGTAATTCTCTCCTTGTTCATCTCCCTTTCCTGTTACAAAAGGAGAAGGAAAGTGTTTCCCACAACTGTACTTGAAACAAATAAACAAAGAGATAGCAGGCCTGCCAGTAAACACAAATGTTTCCTAATGCATTACTTAAGCCTCAAAGGTTTTCGTAAAATTGTTTTGAATGTGATGAAGGTGGTAGTCCTAAATTCAAGTCCCAATCTTCCAAAATACCTTTCTTCTCAGATCTGGCAAGCAGAGGACAGAAATGTGCTCTGGCAAAATTACAGAAAGTTTTAGGCTTGGCCAAACCTCAACACAGCAAAAAGTTGGATGCTCTCCCTAGTACACATTTGTATATTCAATCAACAACTTTAGCAGCTGTTTGTGTTTGGAGCTGGCACACTGCATAGGTCACACTACTGACGGCATCAGTCGTGCTGGAGCTCCAAGACCTTACTCAGCAGCTGTCTCTGCCACTTCTTTATCATTGTGAGTTTTTAATTTATCAGCTCCTAAAATACTTTTCTGTAACTGGTTATCAATGCAGCCAAGTGTAATTAACTTTCTTATGCATTCACTTTCACTGGCCTTTTCTGTGGCTTCTGCAAAAAACTGGCTGCCTGCTTCCTGCTGGCAGGAACTTTTCTTCCTCCTGTCACATAAAAGCCAAGAGCCTGCTAACTGAAGCCACTCTCAGCAGCACTCCAGAACCCTCAATAAGACAGAGGCAGATAAATCAGAATGCGTTACCCACATAATGAAGGTTCTGTAGGGAAGCATGCTCTGCGGAAAAGAGAGGGGCTCCTAGATGCACGAGTGAAATGGCTGGCTGGCAAAGCTGACTTGTACCAGCAGCAATCACAAGGACATTTGTGCACGCAGACGAGACTGCCAGACACAAATAAAGGGAATCACTTGGTCTGTCACTATGGCCTGGCACTGCGCTACTCTTGGAAATGTTTACTGGTATTGGCACTGACTTCATAATGGGAACATTCAAACTCCAAATTTTTGTGATTACTTTTATTTTTCCCAGTTCTAGTCCCTACGGCTCAGCTCTGAGAATTAAGTGATTAAATTAGTTATCAGAATAAAAAAGATGCCTTTTAGAATGTTGTACTTCTCCATCTTTTATTTGTAGTTACTATAAGCCCTTTTGCTTCATCCGCTAACTGAGCATGTGTGTGACTTGAGACTGTGACTGCACAAGCGAGTACTGCAACATGAGTATGTCAATCAATCTCAGTCACAATTTCTGCCCCCATTATTCTGGATATATGGCTGAAACGTGCAAGATGCTCACTGCTAGTTAACATGGAAGCAAGTCTTTATAGTTTAAAAAGAGAAAACATTTAAAAAAATGCTATTTACAGCAAAAATTCGTGTTGTCCAAACTCACATTCAAGAATAAAGTTGAAATGGTGACAACAGTTACTACTTTCATGGCCACCATAAAGCTACCCCAGTTTCACAAATTATTCTAGATTTCAGTAGCACGGGGTTACACGTGGTGGGTTTCACAGTTCTACTTTTGCAATGAAAACTAGCCATTGGCTAGCAGGTATTATTCACGTTCACTGAGTATTTCTGACCAACACCCATTTGTCAAAGGGAAATACTTTTCAGACCATATTAAACTTTGCCTCTAATTTCACACCTACCTGGCCTCAGAGCAGCTTACTGTAAAGCATGTCATTATCTGTGCAAGAATATACATGTCTGTGTCAGCATTAGGTCAAATAAATATTTGGGCAAAAGATGCAGTAAATTTTTGTGGGTGTAAGATAGGATCTTGGCCCTATTTCAGAGGAAAAGATATGAGGAAGACCGTCAACACATTGTCCTGTTCCCTTGGCTTGTATAGTGTCTCATGTGGAGTGTGCAGCCTTCGAAGTTCTGTGACCCTGGGATAAGTACTCCCAGATTCTGTCCTAACCACACATTTACCCCAGTGATGTCAGTGAAAATGTTGTCCTGTGAACAAGTTAACACAAACACCATTTGTGTCTAACATCATGCTTTTTGCAAAGGTTTTGGACAGGTTTTTCAGGCTTGTAACATTGCCTTCAGGTTTTAGGATTTCTTGTGGTGAGGTCTCAACCTCAAATAGTACAGAGGCAGCCTTCACAAGCAGTGTGAGAGAAAACAGAGAGCTCACAAGGTTGTAAAGTCCTTCATTTACACTATTGTCTTCATTTTTCATTTTCCTGGATTTTAAAACAATGCTTAGAGCTGGAAGAGCCCCAGTGTAAAAAACCTTTAGAAGCAGAAGCAGATGAGACAGCAGGGCAAGGAGGGACTACCCGGGACTGATCTGGGAGCCTGTGTACCCCTACGAAACTGTGCCTGTAGCAATACCTTTTGGCCCTCTGTGGTTCCCTGTGTAGTTTCAGGAGACTGAGGCTGTGATGAGAACCTGAAAAATACCCTGTGAGGATGATTTACAGATGTGTTTGAAGACACTGATTCCATATATATTTGGCCAACAAGGGTCATAAAGTGACAAGGAATTTTTTTTTTTTTTTCTTGGGTTTCTACTGCTGCATAACTACCTTGGAAGGATCAGTGTGGCCGTTATTGATTTCTGCCTGCAGTAGATAGAAATTAGAAAAGTTTGGAGATGAGCCAAAAGTGAAAATGAATCCAGGGAACATCAGTAGTACTTTTCTGTTGGAAACCTTCAGTGTCAGGCACGTGTTGTGCTAACAGGGGTTGAAAATGCTATAATTGGTGAATATACCAGGGTCAAACTTGGATCAGTAATTAGATTATGTTGTTGGTTTTTTTGTTCTATATGTTTTGGGTTTTTTTTTTTGCTTCTCTTAGAATATCAGATTTTTGCCACCTTCAAAGTAGAAAATGAAAGCAGAGCACTTTTGATTAGTCTCTGCCTGTTTACAGAGCAGCAAAATAAAATATCAAGCTGTTATTTTCAGTGGAAGTGAATGGGTTATCAAGATGTATGAAACACAGTCACTTGGATGTAGATGCAGAATTTTTTTACATGCATAATGTGTATCAAATATACAAGGGGCTGGAGACAGCTGGAGTGGAACAGCTCACGGTGGAGGCCCAGCGATGCAGTGGGCCTGGAATGGTGATAGAGGGATGCAGAGGATGTCTCTCCTGCCTCCAGCATTGCCACTCAGGCAACCTGAGGCAGGTCACAAAGGCACCATCCATCCCTACACTGAACCAGGTGTTGGGGAGCTTGTGGAGACTGTAGGAGTCTGGGCTGCGTTAGAAGGCCTGTACCAGAAAGTGGGACATGGCAAGGACAGCGGAATGAAGATATCAGTGGAATGTAGGTATCGGAGGAACAGCTGCAGACAGCAAGGATGTGGGAAAAACAGCAAGAATATACAGACAGAAAGAATATGATCAGAGCAGGATGCCAAAGGAGAAAGATGCTACATGTAGCAGTTTGTAGTGCATAAATATATGTAGCCAATAGCAAGTTTAGGGGCATGTGAACAGGGAATGCTGCCTATTAGGAGTTAGATGGGCGCGTGTAACGGAGCTTGCTATCGTATAAATGTAACCCTTTTAGAGCAATAAATCAAACAACCTGATCATCATATTGGTGTGTGTGTTGTTCCTGTTCCCGCATGAAGATACTGGGGACCCTGGCAGGGGACAGTGCTGGGTCACCACAGGAGTGCTGGTGTTGAAAATTGCATGTTGTTATCATCCCATTAGCTAATCACTTTGCAGCACACAAGATCAAATAAATAGTCACCTCTCTATTTGTACTTGTCCTGCTGTTAGCCACATCTGTAAAATACATGATTTAGAGAAAAAAAAATCCCATGCAAACTTATGCAGATTGTGTGTATTGTATCCTGTCCTTGGTAGGTAATGTGGACTGCAAGCCTGCATGTCACAACAGTCATCCACAAAAGTATGTTTGGCTGAGAAACCTAGCATTGTGAGGCCCAGCAGAGGAAATGAGGTATTTTTGCTTTTCCTGCTTTTATTTTTGCTTTTCTCCTGCCTTATCAGGTGAGTTGGACTAGATGATATCTAGAAGTCCCTTCCAACTCGGACAATTCTGTGATTCCATGATTCCCTCCACAAACAAGCACTTGAAAGCATAAACCCAGATTTTTTTCCCCTAGTGAATCATGTAAGTAAGGGTAACGCTGCTGCTTCCCCCTGTGAGAGGGAATACCTTGCCATACTGACTTTTGGAAGATGAGAGGCGTGAGGGAGGTGAGAGACGTGGCTATATGTTACAGAGCTGTCGGGCAGGTTGGAGCGAAATATGTAGTGCAGTATGTTGCACAGTTCTAGAATAATACAAACAGGTGGGGCTGTTAGTATGGGAATTTGCAATGGTAGTTCATCAGCAGACCACCCAAGATAACTTGATGGTTTTAGCCGTGTGTGAGCATGGACCAAAAGCTAAAGGTCAAGGTGAGATTGCAAGTGGTTTAAATGCTGTTGAGAGTAGTATGCTCACAAAGCCAGCTGCCAAACAGGTGTGTGATGGTGTAGTCTGTTCTGTAGCACTGCTGACACACAAGTTTCAGCAAGTTTCCACTTTTTCCTGTGCTTCCAGAGGGTACTAGTCACAGGTGGCATCCACTTCCCACATAAATATTCACAGGACACTTCTGAACTCCACTCAGATGGGTAATCCCTGGAGCTGAAGCAGCATGTAAGATTGCTTAAAGCCACTTTTGTCTGTATCACTCTACTCCTTGCATTCTGGCTGAGTGGTCACTTCAGTACCCACAGGGCAGGGAAGGTACAATGAGCTGTAGGACACCAGGGCTTTTCTCTCATCAAAAGGCACATGTCTGTAAAGTCATGAACACGCACTGTCAGTGCCCTATAAATAAACAAATGGTAGTTACTAACCAAGCAAAACAAAATACAGAATGGCATCCTTTACAGATATTTAGCTGAATCTATGTTGAGAGAGGTATTAAACCCGTGAGCATACCACAGTCCATTTAGTAGTGTATTCTAGATTGGTACGTGATAAAGCTGGAAAACATCCCTCAAGCTCAACATTCTCCTTGGAAAGATTTCACTGCACCACCACACCATTAAGCAAACTTTTATGTGCTCTGACAAAACTTCTCAGGCAATTTTTCTCTGTATCCAAGCTAAGTTCATCCTTCTTTTTTTTTTTTTTTTTTTCTGTCGTTTTTCTTTCTGATGTCATTTTTTTTGTTTTATTGGAGAAATGCAGTGGGACTGATACCCTCTATCTCTTCCATCCTTCCCCTTTTGACATCTGTCAAGAGCTATTCCCATTAGTTATGTTTTCTTTTAGGGAGAGCAAATCTGGATCCTGATCATTCTTGCAAATCAGATTACGCTCTCGGGATATGCCACCCTAATGAGAACCTTTAGTATCCCAATAGTATCATGCAGCACTGAGGATAATTAGTGTTTTTGACAAGGAGATATGAGTTGTCTTATCCCTGCTATGCGTAAGATGAATTGTCCTTTTTTTTTTGACTAGACTCTGTTTACCTTTTGGGGTTTTCGTTTGTTTGCTGGTGTTTTTCTGTCACAGCAATACACTGAGCACTCAAATGAGTGCAGTATTTGCTAGGGCCCAGGAAAAACTCATATGGCAAATGAGCTCGTGATTAGGCACGCTGATTCTGATGATGCTGATGTAAGGTGATTTGAAAAGCTCCCCCACTTGGAGAACTATACTGCAGAGAGATGGATGGCTTTATCATCATCTTTGGGTTGGAAGCATCAAAACACATCAGCATATACATATGAGCATTTCAATACCTCTTCAAAACAGAAGCAATCCTTCTAACAATACTTTTGTGTCTGTGGCATTAGATCCTGCCATGCATTCAGGTCACTTTGTGTCTTCTTCTGAAGATGATCCAGAAAAATGATCTAGAAGGATTTTCCCAGTGCACCCATATCCCAAGTGGCAAAGAGCCGACATTTTGTAAAAAGAAGAAGCCTCTGTCTGAGCATTTACATCCCACTCAAGGAGTGGCACACACACTGAGTCTTGCCCTGCTCAGACAACGATCCCTCCGCAGCAGGTGATCCCCATGAGCTGACGGGCACCCCTTCCTACTCCTCACACACATACAATCACTCCTCGGTGAGATCCCTCCTTCTTCACGCTCCATCCTAGGTTTCCTGCAGCAGAGTCTCAGGCATCAGATCTTCTGAAAATAAGCAATTTAATTGAAAGCTCCGGCAGTAGTGTCAGCCTGGGCTGGGTGCCTCCAGAGAGGGACCTTGAACAAAGAAATCCCTGGGCAATGACACCCTTGTGATCTTTACACCCACCCCTCAGGCCCTCTTCATTAACCGTTCAATGGTTAATTTTGGTCTGGGGTCTTCTAACACCTTCTGGGATTCTTTTTCTGTGTCCAGGCAGGCCATGGAGTGCTCTTACCCTGTTGATTTGCGGTCTCTGCTGAGGGTTGTCACCTCCTTATCTTCTGGTTTACGCTTCTTGTGTGCCTGTGCCCCTGGCAGAACATGGGGAATGGAAAAGGCCCAGATGTAGAGAAAACAATACCTAACATCAGTGTGTTATCAACATTTTTCTTGTACTAAAAGATGAAGCACAGCACTGTACCAGCTGGTGGGAAAGTTACTCAGGATATTAACATTGCAGCGTAAGGGCTTCAGGAAATCTAGCTACTCAGGCTAAGTAAAGCTAAACATGCAGCATGAATCACACCATGTTATAACCCTAAATAATCTATTCTAATTAAAAATTATTTATTTAAGCTAAACAACTAATATCTCTCAACAGTAACATCTCTTCCATTCTCCAGGTATAGGCTCAGTGGCTGGGGGGAAACATGTTGGAAGTGTAGAAGGCCACATACCTGGAAACAGCAGAGTTTGATGGGGATCTAGCTGGATGAGTTACTTCCATGAGGACCATGGTTTACCTACTGACCTAACTCTGCAGTTCTTCTTCCCATCCTGCCCTCAGCTCTTTTTGGGTGGAATCAATGTGATGTGGGCGTCTGACTGCCAGGTTATTTTTCACATCACAAGTGCTTCTACCAGGTTTTGCACTAATACAGGTTCCTGCAAGGGTAAAGAGTCAGGCATAGTGGTATATCCACAGCCATAAAGTCAGAAGGAAAAGTTGGGCCTTTAAAATCAGGCTCTAAGTGTCGTGTCACAAATTAGTCTCAGAAATCTCCAAATGAGAAGTGACCAAAAAGTAGTTTAACCTTTTCATTTAATGCAGTTTTGCTTTTATCAGATGAGGTCTTAGATAGATGTAGATGAAGAAGCAGATGCTGACAGTGCCCTGTCACTGGTGCTGGACCACCTGCAGGAAACAGGAGCTGCTTGATGGCCACGGAGACACCCACTGAGCCTGTGCTTGTCTGCTGTGTCAAGTCACATTCAGTCTCCATGAAAATGAAATCCTAGTCCATGTGCCAAATCCCATAACCAGGAACATGCATAGATAACTTGACACGGTTGACAAATATTTGCGGGCTCAGATTCCAAGGAGCTGAGTACATTACACAATTCCTATCCCAGCACTGATTGTTAGCCTACAGACACATCCTTGTAGGAACCTACTGATACATATATGTGTGCTGGTTTTAAACACTCTTGAAAATAAGCTTAGCTGTCATTCCTTATCTAACAGATGTATCTTATCTCTATAGTACAATATCAAAGTTCTTTCTTTCTATTGCTATGTCTGGTACACCAGAAAGATTGGAATCTTGTCTATAAAGATCCCAGAGGAGCAAGAGGAGAAAGATAAGTGCTTGGGACACAGTCAGCAATTAGAGGAAAGAATAGCAGCAAGGGAATCTACAGATGCTTGTATAAGACAATTGCAACACTTGAGACTTAATAAACAAGAATTAATATTAATCCAAAGCAGAAACATCAAGTTCTTCTGGAATCACAGAATTGTTAGAGTTGGAAAGGACGTCTAGAGATCATCTAGTCCAACTCCCCTGCTAAAGCGGGATTGCCCAGAGCACGTTACTCAGGACAGCATCCGGGCGCGTCTTGGAGATCTCCAGAGAAGGGGACTCCACAACCTCCCTGGGCAGCCTCTTCCAGGGCTCTAGCACCCTCACCCTAAAGTGGTTTTTCCTCATATTTGAATGGAACTTCCTGTGTTCCAGCTTGTGCCTGTTGACCCTCATCCTGCCACGGGAACCACTGAAAAATGTCTGGCTTCATCCTCCTTCAACCCACCCTTCAGATACTTGTAAGCATTAATAAGGTCTCCCCTCAGCCTTCTCTTCTCTGGGCTAAAGAGTCCCAGCTCTCTCAGCTTTTCCTCATCAGGGAGATGCTTCAGTCCCTCCATCATCTTTGTTACCCTACACTGGACTCTCCCCAGTAGTTCCCTGGACCTTACAAATGCTTTTTATTCATAACACTGAAATTTTGAAGGTTTCAATCATAATGTGCTTTTTGTGAATCTGGCCATACTCTCCATACACACTTCTGAGTGAGCCTCCAGCTGACAACAAAGATGTTTCATGAAAGACAGTGCCCACAAGTGAATGTGATACAAAATTGTGCTGAATGACCAAACCCCAGACCTATGTTGTAGCTGTCTTATGTGACACTCACTGCACAGAGTGGTCTAAGCTTCCCTCCTCATGTGCAAAGCTTTCTGTGGGAAGCACTTAGGATGGCAGCTGGTGTCAAAGCTCACCAAAAAGCACCAGACCTGCCTGTTTTGTGTCAGGAAATGCCATTTTCTCTTCTGCTGCTGTCATTCTGATGGCCTGCACACCTGTACTCTGTCTGCTGAGCATTAACTGGGAGGCAAGAATACCATCTGTGTAGTTGCCCCATACTGCTCTAGCTCGGGGCAACCCTGCACACTGCTGTCTGAGCGCCCAGAGATGGATGCCCTGAGTATTCAGGTGTATTTCATGTACTGCATTGGAAAAGTAGGCCTAAAGCACTCAAAAAATGGATGCATTGTTAAACTGTCCGTTTTGTCAAGTGTTTGCACCCAACTCTCAGTATTTATGTAGAGTTTTAGAATGAGCCCTTCCCTGCAGTATCAGTGCATGTACCTGTGTAATGGAAGTAACGTCTGTCTTTAGAAACCTATGTGTGCATTATGCTTATATACATTTCAGTGTGTTACATTATTTTATAGAACTTGCCTCCTACTGAAAGTAAGACATAATTAAATTCAAATAACTTTTATTGTAGTGATTAAGAGCTATTGGGAAGTAAAATTTTGGATTTTACTTGAAAAATAGGTGTTCACTGTTCCCTTGCAAAATAGAAACAGCACCCACCAGTCTCAGATATGCTCAGAGCATATGAGAGTAAAAATTATTGTTCTTAAACAATTAATAAACTTATCAAGTACAAGCATATAGTTTTAAGTGGGTTTGGGCATATTGTCATGCACAAGTCTTTTGAAAGGCTATGTTTATCTAGGGCTGAATCATAGATTTCATGTCTGCCTAAATCTGCACTGTAGAGGGTATAATGAGCTTAGGCTCTTTGTTTTTTTTTTTTCCCAAAGCCAAATGCTCCACAGTTAAACTAAAGTAGATGTTCTCCTAATTGTAAAGACTAGTAATAGCAATACTGGTAAATTTCCCTATGTTTGCAGCAGTGCTCAGAGTGGTTATAATTGAAAAGCTGGTTTAAAGTGGTTAATGTTACATTTTCATTTGAAACGACTGAGCAAAAGCCAGTTGTCTAAAAGCCAGAGATGGATCAGTATTACAGATTTTATGCATTGCTTGCAGAACTGCTCCAGAACACTGTGGACTCAAAAAATATCAATGACATATGTAAACCATAAACCAGGCAGTAAACAGTTTTGGTGCATATGGAATTAGGGGCCTTAACTGCTGTTATCTTCATAATTGCCTAAATTATTAGCAAAACAGAGTTAACATGGCAGTCTTTAAGTTTTGAATAAAATACAATCCAACATAAAATTAACATAAAAAATTCAAGCTGAAAAAAAATCTTAGCTCTTTTTTTGGAATATAAAAATAAGAAGTAACATAATATGGATACAGAAATTAATCAAATAATCTAATATTGAATTGGGCCAATGGATTGCATTTGCACCTTATGAAAGTTTTATGCACAATCCAGAAATGTGCAGACCTCTAACTCTTGCTGATATCAGCAAACATTAAATTTGTAGATACATTTTAAAGTTCTGCTTGTATAAAAGAATATAACACCTGGACTAGTACAATGTGAATCTGGAAGAGGAACATTAAATTCTGCTGCTCAAGGCATCTATTTCATTAGTCCTGGGGGCATTGTAATTTTCTATATTTAAAGTCTTCCAGAAACTTTTCTTAAAGAAGAATATTAGCACACTTAATTGTTCTTCCAAGGTATCTAAACAAAACTGATGTAGCGTTATAATGTCTGCTCTAAAATACATCAAATATCACAATGCTTGAGGAGCAGCTCAAATTATCTAAATAAACACACAGAGCTCTGTTTTCTAGTTTTTATTTGGTTTTACTGTGGCGGTTTAAAAATATACTAAAATAAATCTAAATACACACCAAAATGTTAAATGCATTAAAAAACAGAAGTTACTGTTCCAGGAGGACGATGATGTTAGAGTCATGTGAGGTAGTTCTTAGGAGAAGACAGGGCTTGCCCTCTGCTGTTGCATGTGGCAAATCCCTTAGAGGTAATGAATGAGCTTCTGACGGGGTAGCTGAGAGGGAAATAAGAGGGAATTAAGAAAGGGAAAGGCTGCTGGTTAAACACAGCCAAAGCTCACAGGGAAGCGACCACCATGCTGCACAGTACCTGTCGTCACCTGCAAGCTGGGACAAACCCAGAAGTTGTCCTCAGAGTTTGCTGAAGGGCTGCAGCGTGGTGGTGAGACTGTGCTTGGGATGGTGACCACCTGGAGACACAGGGGTGCCCCCCTGCAAAATCCAAAATAGCTGTTGAAGCTGATGAATGGACTGCAGACACGATAAGTACACGTACTTGCCAGGTATCCCCTTGCAACCCAATGCATCTAACAGATGTTTGCAGAAAAGGACTTCATTGTTGTCCTCTGCATCGTGTAACTTCTGCTATGAGTGACATCTTTGTAATTTAGCGTACTGATCCCTCTAACAGAAAAAATATTTAGCATTTATTTTACCATCTGGAGCCTTTTAAGCTTTGTTCTTCTGGGAGATAATGTTCTCCAAATGGGTAAGCTTGCCAGTGCCCTCATATACTCCCAGACTTCATTTTGTGGGCATAAAATAATAAAAATAGTCAAATGTGCAGTTAGAGTAGGAATTCTTTAAACTGGACCCTATTCAAATTTTCAAACTTGATTGTTCCAAGTATTTTTGCTGATGAGGTGTGAAATCTCAGCTGGGCACACAAGGAGAAGGGCAAATGCCATTAGTTCTTGCTCCATGCTGTTCCTCTTGCTTTTGTCTGCAATGCAGCAATGACCAGAGGCACTAGCAAAGACGGTGGCCCTATTTGTTAGCGCTGGTCCATGCTGCAAGTCTTGCCAGGAAAAGTATGCATTTTATGCTTGGGCTTGTGGACCAGCCAACAACTGGATTGTAAAATTTCCTGAGACAGATGAGGCTTTTCAGGGGAAAGCCTGAACAATTGCAGCCTTCAGAACTTAGATGAAACATGAAATAACCTGAAAATTATGGCTGAGGAGGGCATGAGGGCTTGTCCAAGGGCTGTCCATAGGAAACCCAGGGAAGCATTCCAGCTGTTCTCACCCCACTCGAGCCCAGACACCTGGCTCCCGTATGTCTTCCAATGTTAATAGTAAACCTGTTAACATAAATGAGGGTTGCACTGAGTTTGCTGATAAAGTATGCAGGTCCTTTACCAAAGTATGCAGGTCCTTTACCAAAGGATTAGTTAAGCTGCAAAAATGACAGTTTTCCCAGACTGGAGTACTGAAATTTTGAAAAGAAAATAAGCCCTTTGCACTTTGACAAATTTTTCTTTCACTGGCGCTTCTATGGGAGAAGATTTAGAAAAAAAAAGAAAATAATTTCTCCTTTTGAGTCCCTTCCAAAAAGCAAATAATTTTTTACTGTTAGTTTCTGTGAGAGCTTGACTAATCAGCTTGCAAGTGACTTTTGCACCACCACTGTAATGAAATGATGCATTTCTAACAGTTGTAATGGAAGCAACAAGAATTCTTGTTTCTGTTGTTCCTTTGCGATTTTCAGCACTTCCAAAAGAACTACGAAGGTCTCAATTTGTAAAAACTACTTAAGCTTTTTGAACATCTGGAAGAAAAGAAAAAGAGGGAGTAGGGTTCCTGCCTTGTTTCTCAGAAAAAAAAAAAAAAACAAATCAAAAAAAATCCCAAACGAAATAAAAGAGGTCAAATCAAGAAACAATTCTATTTATGAAAAGAAATGGCAGGAAAAAAATGGACTTCTGTATCAAGGGGAACTTGTACACAAAAGGTTTGCCCACTGTTTCAGGGAACAGCCCAGGCTGACGCTTTAAGCTTAGAGCCTGAAGGCCAGCAGGGCAAAAAGCTGGAGGGCATAACTAACTTTCCTAAGTAAAACACGCATCACTTCTTACAAATAAAAGAGAGCATTAGTTTAATATGGATTAGTTTTATTTCCTTGGATTGAGTGGAGTTCATTGCAGACGTATAATCATTTACTTCGGCTCAATTTTTCTACTGGCCTAGGAAGCTGCAAGTATGCCGAGTGTCTTTCTCCACCTCAACCATACTATATCAGAATTTTAACTTTTTCGGTATATATTCCACTTCTATTGTCTCCCAGCATTTCCTGCATGCAGTAAGCTAACTTTGATTTTATCAACAGCTTTTTGGCTGATGTTCTTCTGTCAACTTCTACACAGTTGATCTGGTAGCAACCAGCTAGCAACCATAAAATCAGCAGGATGCGTCTCAAGCAATCACAGATCTGCCAGAAATCCTATTTAAAGACTTAGCTGCTGAAGTGTGAGGTGTTACGCTAACAATTTTTTCTCTGATTAGTTTAGAGCTAGTTTAATATTAGCTGTGGAATGGATAGACTGGTGCCCCAGAGAGAGCTGACGATTACGTAGGTAGATGCTGTGTCAAGACGGAAGAAAACCCTTAGTTTTAAGTATGGAGTTTCCTATGTTTCCATCCAGAAAAGGACTTTTTCCAAAACAGTGCAGAAGTTACTGAATGGGCCATATTGGAAGATTCATATCTTGTTTGATAAAAAAAAAAAAAAAGGGATTTAGGGAGACTCACAGAAAGGGTCTGTCTGTAACACATGTACCACAGAGCTGTTAACTTTGACAGGAAAAGAATATGTTCAATGTGCTAAAACAGATCAGGCAGGCAAACCCAGGAAGAGTTGAATGAGTGTATGCAAATATGTATTACACATTCTGTCAATGTCAGTTCCTTTTTCATGGAGAGCCAGTTTAGTATTGGCTTTTTCCAGCATCTGTAGTTTGTGTGGCCTTACTATCATTGTGTGGTATCATTATTATTAAAATGGTATTATAATTATCAAACAATAATAATAATTATTATCATCATAATAATCATTATTGCTGCAGGGTGTTACTCCAACATCTGATACTTAGTAAACTGTAGACACTTTTATGGTTTATGATGGGCACATATACAGCTAATCCTTCCCAGAAATAGGTTCCAGAATAAGCTGAATTGCTCATGCTCTCCCTGCAGACCTGCTACTCTAAGTTTCCTACTCAGAAGCCAAAACAGGGGTCACCAGTTGGTCCAAATGAAGATGCTCTTTACCTGATTCCTGATTTTATTTATAACATGTATGCTTTCCTTACACATATAAAAGGCAGGACGGAAGAAAGTCCTGTGCCTGTGAGATGGGAGAATGAAGTAACATTAGGCTGCAAAGCTCAGCTTTGCAGAAAATGAACTTTGCACAGGTACAAGCACATGCTTATCAGATAGAATGTGGATTGACAATCGCCATTGCCCAATTTACCTTGCTTTGATCATATCGCATCGTTTGCCAAGCTTATCTAGTAGAGTGAAGCAAGCAGTTGACATAAAGTGTTACCCGAGCAGAAAATGAACTTTGGTCAAATATCAGGGAACATAAGCAAGTTACTGGACTTTTCTTATCAGCTTAAAGTAAAATAAATTATATAGCTTTTCTTTCTTCTGTGTGGACCTGACATGGTGCACATCAAACTCAAATTATGAGACTGGATTGAGAAAAAAACCCCACAAATCATTGCAAGCATGGACGTAAATCAAGAAAGAAACATATACTTCAGAAACATATAGTGCAGTGACTAAACAATCTAGATTATGACTTTTCTATATTTGAAAATTCAACAAAAGTTGTTGTTGGAAAGAAGGGCAGCAGTGTGAATGAAACAGGCCTGGATGAGTTTTTTTGAGCAGTTACACGTCAGATTGACTTCGAACCAGCAATAGCGCTATCTTACTGCATTTGATTCTATTTGATTTAGTTGGCTATGATTTACTCCTCAGCTGTTCTTGCCTGGAAATGAAACCATTTGTAGAAGTCAATATAGGACTAGGGTGATCCATTACAACATGCAATCATTTTTTTAGTTTCACTCCAACGTGAGTGTTTACTTGCTTTGTTTATGCTGAGAGACTTGAAAGTCTTCGAAGAGGGCCTGAAAACACTTGGACCTCTCAAGGGTTGGGGTGAGAGCCAGCCAGACCCCTCAAGAAGTTAGAGAGATTCCTCAGCTCCTTACATGCCACAGCAGTTGGGACTTAGACAGTCACTGTCCTGACTTTCCCAATGTCATGATACTCCTGGGTTTGATATTCAGAATATATGCTGCAAAACCTAGGGAGCAAAGCTATGAATTTTGCTTTCTTCTCACTATGGGATAAGTTTTACCCCACCGAAATGTAGATCACACTCAGGGTCTCTGTGCATTATGGCTGGTGGTGGGGCCATCCTGGGACAATTTCAGCAGCTTGAGGGTGCCTCTGTTCTGGCCGCTTTCTGTGAAATTATCTCTGCAGGAAGCAAGAGTAGTGAGGCAATGATAATGCCAGGGCTCTCTGCATGTAGGGTACCAGGCCACTGCTGTGAGCTGGGTGACACTGCTGAACTAGGGTAGAGCAGCCAGTGTACAGCACAGAGTGGTGCCCTACATGTATTTACATTTTTCATGCCAGATTTCGCATGGTACCCAAACCATTTTTTAATGATTTGGCCACATACTGTTGAAAAAACAAAAGTCCTAATTTTCCCCAGGGCAGCATACTTACTAACATTAGTACTACTGTCACAGCCTGCTGTTTGGTTTATACAGCAAGCTATTCTCCTGAATGTTCAGAGGATGGAAAGTTTAGTGGATTCAAGAAGTCCACAGCAGAAAATCCTCCTTCCCTGTTCCTCAGTGTATACTCAAGAAATAAATGGGACACAGATTTGTGAAGAAAGCTAATGTTACAGCCACCTGGCTGATTTGGTGAGTCCACCTCCACTCTCAGCAAACCAGGTTAGTGCAGTCCCCCCCCTCCCATGGATCCCCTCTGAAGCACTGCATTTCACTCTAACGTCAGTCCTGTGAAGATAAACAGATTATCTGCCTCTCTCTCGTTTCATTTAACACCAGGTTTGTGCAAATGGAAACTGATGACTCACAAGGATTGTTCTGTGACTGGCTCATCAGACTCCGAAGAAAATATCACAATGGCTTTTCCAGAGAGGGCAAATGTGGTTCCCTGAATAAACACACTGTACTAACTGGTGAGCCCCCCTGGCATGGCTGAGCTTTATTGCTCTGTGTATTTATGTATCTTTCTTCCTGCCTCTGATCTACGCTTATTTATGTAAATACTACTTGTGCAAGTGAAAATGCTGTTGTTCCAAAGGACATATGCCAAGCAGTCGAAAAGTGTGTTGACTTTCTAGCTGGCATAAAACTAAGGCCTCAGTGCTTTGCACAAAGAGTCCCCAACTCATGAGTAGCACACACCATATGATGGAAAGTAGTGGCAGAATCTGGTAGCAAAAAGCTTTTGCGTAGTTCAGAGTCTCAATTGCAAGAAACACTCAAAATACTGTATACACAGGTATATCTATCTACCTTTGTATTATGAATTTTTAGTATCGATACTGTAAATAATTATCATTTGAAAACAAAGGTAAAAAGGACTATCACAGCAATGATAAACAGAGCAAAGAGGTGCCCTGAAATGTCGCGAAGTAACAGAGTGGGAAACATATGCAATGAAACATCTACAATGCTTGAAAACACCATATGTTGCTTTGCCAAGAACTCTATCTGTGCCACTTAACTGTGCTGAGCATTAGTCATGAAGCAAGCCACTGTCCTGGGAGGAAATCGGAGTTAATGAGCCTGCCTTTAAACAGGCTTCCCAACACAGGAACCCACTCCAACCACAAGCCTGCAGTCTTCTGTTGCAGCAAGAGCCATCATCCTTGTTAGGACCTCTTCTGAGTACAACTGATAAAAATAAAGTTTTGCAAGCCTAATCATGAAGTGATTTCTAATGCATTTTGTAGGATATAACTACCCTGTGAGCCGCTCCAAGGCTTGATGACTTTTGGAAAAAAGAGAACTGTCCTACCTAGTGTGTGGTGTGTCCCTACCAGCCCACCTCCCTACACTATGGACAAGAACACCTCTGGAAACCCATCAGGGAAGCTTTGCCTTGCCAGGGGCTTTCGCCACAATGGCTTTGATGGATGGACCACTCAGTGGATAAGGAATTGGCTGGATGGCCACAGTCAAACAGTTGTGGTCAACAGCTCAACATCCAGCTGGCAGCCAGTAATGAGTGGTGTTCCTCAGGGGCACTGGGACCAGTGCTATTTCACATCTTTGTCGGAGACATGAACAGTGGGATAGAGCGCACCCTTAGCAAGTTTGCTGATGACACCAAGCTTGGTGGTGTGATGGACATGCTGGAGGGAAGGGATGCCATCCAGAGGGACCTGGACAGGCTTGAGAGGTGGGCTAGTGCAAATCACATGAAGTTGAACTAAGCCAAGTGCAGGGTCCTGCACCTGGGATGTGGCAATCCCAAGCACAAATACAGGTTAGGTGGAGAATGGCTGGAGAGCAGCCCTGAGGAGAAGGACTTGGGAGTGCCTCTGGATGAGAAGCTTAACATGGGCCAGCA
>VXBJ01004728.1:33626-46225 GCA_013400055.1 Nycticryphes semicollaris
TCAATCTCTTCCTCGTGTTCAACAGTCAAAATTAAAAAAAAATTAAATAAAAGGGGTATTTTACGGAGCTAAATGTATTCTACAGATGAGAATAGCTATTTTTATATATCTAATTAGTCACACTTGGTAGTAGTAATAGCATTACTTGGGTTGTGCTGTGTTATTAATATTATGCAAAATACTAGATATCAGTTGTGACATGATCTTTTATCTTTTATTTCTAGACCAGAATTTCACCAAGCAATGATTTGCCATGTAAACTCTTTCTTTTTTTTTTTTTNGAAGGTATTCATGTTAAAGAAGCAGAAAGGAGCAGATGCCAGGAATCAAGATGCCAGGTGAGGACCCCACACTGACTGGAGACCACTAAACATAGCAACTAGTGTTTTTTCAAAGTTGTTAATTTGCAAGTACCCTTGCAAATTGCACTGACCCCTCAGAAAGGCAGTGTGTGCACCAGCCATTGCCTTCATTATTAAGGACGCAATCACTTTTGCTGCAGGGAGGGTGGTGGTGGTGGTGCCCTGGAAACCTGCCACACTGCCAGGAGGGTGCCAGCTGACATGGCTGGTGGCTCCTGGGGCACGCTGGCCCCAAGCCACCATGCTGCTGCAGCGTGCTGGACGTACCAGAGATGCCAGTGAGTCCAGGTGCCAGCCCTCTTCATCAAAATGCGGAGTGGCTCTTTAGAGCTGTCACACATGCAGAGGTGTTATTCCTTGCCTGTCGAGATGCCAAGGGCTGAGGCTGTTGGATGCAGGTGCCACCCTGCAAACATGCCCCATGGAGGGTACATTCATCTACCTGCCCCTGTTTTTTTGGGCAAGTTGGAAGCCCTTGGTGAAGGACCCAGGCAGTGAAGCAGGAGGACATAGAATAAAACTCAGGTGAGTGAGATGTACTATGCCTGGGGAGAAGGTCTCTGCCCCAGGCAGGGAGTGCCCCATCCTGTGGGCACGCACCAGGGGCTACAAATATCTGCATAGGAACCAGGGACAGCATTTCCTCTGGTTCTTCCTGTATCTGCCTTTTAAAACGTCAGTCCTCCATGTCACAACACAGCGTGCTATGCTGTCTATGAAGCTTCACCAGATTTAATACCAGTGGACATTGTCTTTCATGCTGTTTAATTTAACATTCAGTCCTTTGTTCTGCAAAAAACCCCGCAAAACTCTTCTTTCTCAGAAATAGTATGTGTAAATTCAAATAGTTGTTTATGCCTTTTATCAAAGATTTTATTTGTATTTTTTTCTCCTTACTCAGGCAGCCATCCTCCTGGCAAAGATACATTTTCCCCACTTCTCTCACAAGCAGACGCTGACCTCCAAACAGGATCCCATGGTCCTAAACCAAACCCTGTTGCTGACACCAGCTCCGCAAATGGTTTTGGACAGGCAGTACCACTGCCCTTGTCCTCCTCACACCCTTTCCTCTCTGACACAACTGAGAACATTGCCTGGGTCCCCATATCCCTGATTGTCACTCCTAGAGCTCTGTAGTCACCTTTGATACTCTCCAGGTTGCGCCATCAATATCATTGGTGCTTACATGTAGGAACATCATGAGGTATTAGTTAGAGCATCGGACAAATCTCAGGGTCTCCCCACAACCTCCCAGAGCTGGGACCCCAGCAAGCAGCAAACATCTGTAAACAACAGGCCAGGGTGGCAGGTGAGTGCCTCTGTCCCCAGCAGGAGGGAGGACACCCGCTAATGTCATTCATTGCTTCTTTGTCGTGGTCTTGCATGGTTCAGGGTCAGTTTGCCCATATGCTTCTCTTGAAAGTGTACCCAGCTCCTGCTCAGACTTGGGGGCAGTGAACCTATGTCACAGTTACAGGCCTTCAGACAGAACAGGAGCCTTTCTTTTGGTGTCAGACATCACCAGCTTCTGTCCTGTGCTTTCCCCAGAAGCTGCACTTGCTCTGTCTACGTCTCCACCGAAGCTGGGGTCTGGGACTCTTGAAGCTGTTATGTGTCTGAGAAGGTCCTGTCTACCTCTCTCAGTTCTACCACATATTAATTCTCTCTTTTTAAATTTATTTTTAACATGTGGGAGATGTTCTTCTTCTGCTGTGATTTCTTTATTAGAAAGAGAGTGATGAGGCAATTACCTTGGATTCCTGTGTGGTAGAAGAGCTTGCATAAGCAGGAATCCCTTATTCAGCATAATCTTCTATCAAGCTGAGCAACAGGCATTGGAAGCATATTGGAATAAACTTGTCTTTGTCTAGCCTGTGGTTTTAGGGGAAAATTTATTTTCCTACAGGGAAAACAAAAGATCAACATAACATTTAATGTTGTTTGAAACCATGTGTAAAGACAAGATAGGGATGGTAATTTGAATGGAAAAATTGTAGCTGAAGAATTATTTTTGTCAGACAAACCGATGTTCCCATTTGGTCTGGATGTCCTTTTTGGGGTGCAGTGGAAGAAAGAGAGGGGAGAAGTGGCATGTAGACGAGAGATATAGTTTTTCTAGGACTTTGTAAACTAGGGTAGAATGGGAGGATGGAGGACACCTAAAACACATTTTCTGTGAGGTATTGAAGAATACTCCTAGTGTGAAATGTTTCACTCTCGGCCAAAAAAAGAGAGTTATTTATCTATCTGTTGCAGTCATATATTTTCTCCCCAGTATTAATGCCCAACCCTGTGCTGTCGGCAGAAAGCATACCCTAGACGTGCACAGAAAACTCTCCTTGGATCCCTAACCATGGCTGAAAGGCTGACCCAGATAACCTGTGCCTGACCATGGCTCAGAGAGAGCACGCCAGCAAAGCATGGTTGTCTTTTCCTTGTATGACAGTATACAGACCCCAGAAGATTTTTTTGATCTTTGAGAATATGAAACAAATTTGGGAACTAATTGAAATTATGGTTTGGATGGGGTGAAGGAGACACAAGGACATGAGTCAGGAGCTGAGTTACTTGGTCTTGTGTCTGCATTACTCCAAGTGGGTGAAGTATGTTGGGCATGTTTGTTAGTTGCACAAGGAAGTTTGCTCCTTTTCAAAAGACAAGGAATGACTGCAAGAACTGACATACTTTACTCTGTGCAATTGATCTTGCTACCTGAAAAAGCACAACCAGTTGTGCCTAAGAATTAATTGAACAAAAGCAGATGAACTGTAAAGCATTCAAATGCTTTATTGCAAAAGGAGAAAAGTATCTGGACAAACTGTCACCTGGTTATCATCTCAGGCACTGCATATTCAGAAATACATTAGGAGCTATCTGCTTGGCAAGCAAAATAGCTGGGTAGCCTCAGATAACCCTGCAGGGCATGCCAACCCATGGTTGGAAGAGAGCTCAACCTGCTTAAAGGTCTGTAGGGTCCTTGTCTCAGGTTTTGCCCAGGCAGCTGACAAAGTTCTGCACATTGTGTGGCTGGGACACATCATGTGGGTGAGGTCCCTTTGGACCTTGCGGTACTCCTGCAAGATGCACAGCTTTCCCTTGTTTCTGCTGGATGATGAGAATGGACCATCATACCTGAACATTGGTGCAAGGTGTACACTGCTTTCAACATCTAAAATGTTTCCTCTTTCCAGCAAGGCTATACGTGCCTTCATCCCAGCCAGCAGCATGTAAAGATTTACTGCCTCCTTACTAATCCTGCACAGCAGCAGTCGTGAGTCCTGCCAGTGCAGGAAACTTGTTTGGAGCAACAAAGGATGAAACCATGGCATGGAGAACAAGTCGTATGAGGAGAGGCTGAGGGAACTGGGCATGTTTAGTTTGGAGAAGAGGAGGCTGAGGGGAGACCTTATTGCCCTCTACAACTACCTGAAAGGAAACTGTAGAGAGGCAGGGATTGGCCTGTTCTCCCAAGGGAATAACGACAGGACCAGAGGAAATGGTATGAAGCTGCGGCAGGGGAGGTTTAGATTAGATATTAGGAANTCACTACAGATCCCACATGTCTGCCTTGGGATGCCTTTCTTGTCCAACACAGGCATTGGGCAGTGGTTTGAGCTGGAGCTCCCTTGTTTTGGGGATGGAATTGGAGAGCTACATGGCTAAAGGAATATTTGTTAAGACTGTAACCCCCAAGTGATAGCAAAGGGCTATCAACCGAAAGACACTGCCCATGTCCTCCACAGCCTAATCCCAAGGCTTCACCCCAGGCTACACTGGCCCTTTCTTTTTCCTCTTGGTTCTAGGCACAGAGGTCACAGGTATATAAAATGCTGCAAAGTCATGAGCCAAAGACAACTTTACCTGGAATTCAAATGAGGATAGGGTATAAATGAAGTATTTTAAATACTTTACCTTCATAAGGTGCCAAGGGAGCCTGTCAGAATTAGTGAGGCCAACACAACTTCTCTCCCTACCTTGGCAAGGATTTCAGAAGATCCTTAGTATCAGTTTTTCCCATCCAGAGTTGGCATGCCATCCAAAAATCACACCTACTTGTGAAGACAGAATGCTGCCCATAAGAAGGAGGAGGCCCGTTCAAGGAACAAACCTCTCTGAGTTCTCTTCTATAAACTCTCAGGACTCAGTCACAATGGAGACAGAAAAAACAATCAATTAGAAAAAGCCATCTTGTAACCCTCTCACCCCTGAGGCTGCTATTACTTCACATTTCCTTGTTTTGATCTTCCCTTGCCACCTTTCAAACATGCTGCCTCCTATCACCTTGTCAACTACAATTGGTTTGGGCAGCATCTCCTTTGCAGAACTGGCACAAATGGTTCGGGATTGCTGTCATGCCACCCTGACAGCCACGTTTGCTATTTGGCCTGCCCAGCACACCAAGCACCCATTGCCACCCCACTTACTGGTACGATGACCTGAACTTTTATCAAGCCAGAGACAGAGAATTGCTTGTCTTAAAGAAACCAGCTGGCAGCAGTCTGCTCTGCCTGCCGCTGTGAGGAGGCACGTGCCTCGGAGGGCAGGAATGTGTGATGCTGGTGCAAACCCGCACCTATCATGGCATTACCTCTCTTCGTTGATTCACTGCAATCGCTTCTGGATTGTGGTAGCTGGAAATTCAATCTCCTGTTATTTTTAATACAGGTTCTCTTGCTCTTCTCTTAGAGGATCAAAGAGAGGATGTCTCAAGTAAAGGGCATGGGTTCAACCTGTCTCCTAGTAAACAAGTTGGGTAACAACTTGAAAATGAAATATTTCCTTTCAGCTGCAATAATGTCTGTGTGTATGTCTTCGTCCAGTGATTGCCCTAGAGAAGATATCACATGAAGCAAATTGAATTAATTCATTTTATTTTGCTTGACAGTATCTCTCTTAAAATTACAGGATACATCCTCTGCTCCTCCTCCATTTGAAATACCATGGTGCAACAATTTCTGTTGTCATCCTAATGACTAAAATACTTGGTAATCCCTTGCCACTTTTCCAGGGAGTACAGCTGGAGTAGAGGAGAAGGGCAGGTGGCATTGGCTGATGCTTGCATCTTCAAAGCACAGGAATACACCAATGCCAGGTATGGAAATGCTGGTAAGACTAACATTTTGCTGCCTGACATCTGCAGGTTTTGAGTCCCTGCAGCATCAGTAGGATATGGAGGCCCTTTGAAACATGTTCACAGATTATGTTCTTAAGTTTGATTAAAGAAGCAACATTCTTCTAATAATGGCAGGAGTCATTGTGGTAATTGTATTTTTCTGTGGTAATTGTATTTGTCTGTAGGCTCTTCAATTTGTTAAATGTGACTTTTAAGTAGATTTGTGGAAAGTTCTAAGAAAAACCTATCTGTGTGCCTGTCTGGATTGACAGTCTCTCTTGTCATGTGCCATCCAAAGCCAGGACTGTTTGTGTTGTTAAGCATTGTGTGCTTTAAAAACAGTTCTGGAGGTGTGGTGGGTTGTGTATTTCCCTCCCATTCAGCCACGGCTCTGCATAACTCTGCAGTACAGGCTTTCATCTGAGAGGTGGCATGGGAGACGCTGGCCACTTCACTTTCCCTTGAGAATTTCTATGAAGAAAGAGAATGAACTGTCACTTTTATGTGTAATCCTGGGATGAAGGACTACATTCTGCCTGCCTAAATGCCGTCCTCCACTGTTTTAATTAGATGTGATTTCCCTCCTGCTGTCCCAGTAGTTAAACCAGGTTTACTCTGCGCAGTGAGGCAGTTGTGGTATTTCACATCAGAGGCAATCACAAGGTACCCTGGCAGGCACAGCAGCTCCCCTAAAGTATTCACTTCCACATGTGTGTGTATGTTTGCTGCCTGCTCTGTTGTCCAGCACCACACTGTGCTCATGTGGTTATAGTGACAGAGCTTCACCTCCCTTCTGGTGGGAAGCTTCTGGTGCAGATGAGTCATATGTAGACCTAGCTGAATTCTGGAGGCCACCTTTTATCCCATTCAGATCGCACAATTCTCACATAATTTCACCCCTGGCATCATAAGGGTGTCTGACTTCGGGGGCTTCAACAAGATGGCCATTGTATTTGCATTCCTCATATTATAGTTAACACCTCTATAGTCACATACAGGCTGTACTTGGCATCTTGCACCTCACAGCTACTGAGAGCTGTTTCCGTTACAGTAACATGGGATTTTATGAAGTCATGTTGGATCTTAGCTGGGGAATTACCCTGGGGCTGCCTAAAATTGTACTGACATGGAGACAGTTTGTTCCTGTCTTTGAACATCTTCAGACACACTTTTTAACTCACAAGCACAGTGGTTGCTTTCCCTGTTGTGCTGTGAGGAATGTGAGTTTTTTGGGAGCTGAAGAACAGCAAAGACTGCTAGAAGGAGGCTTTAAGGGTGTTGACATTTTTGTTAAATGCAGATTGCTGTTGGGATGATACAGGTGGGAAGTTACTGATAGAGCCTTCCATTTTAGTGTTTTATTAACCACTTAAAGAGCAGTGGTTTCATGCAAGTATTTACCACACCACAGAACCAAGTAGATTAAACAACACCTCATATCAACAAAGGACTAACTTTCCTTACCCTGAAGATTTTTATTTTTGTGCATTTCCTTTCTAGTATTGATCATTATAAGTTCACAGAAGCTTTTTTCTGACAAAAGAGGGAGGATAGATACCTTTTATGAAAAGACTGCAGTGCATTATTTCATTGATGGTGCAGACCTCCTCTTATTCAAAGGAAAATTACTCATCAATAATCAGAGTTTATTTTTTCTGGGCATATACTTACTGGTGCTGGCAGAAGGCCAGCACCCTCCATGACGACTTGAAGTCAGCTCCTTCACATGGAGTAACAACACTTTACTCTGTGACTAATTAATTTCCTAATTAGCAGCTGGCAATCTGTTATTATTTTTAATTATGCGATCCACCTAGGCTCTTTCTAAAACAAGCAACTGTTTATTGCTAATGTAAAAGTTAGATTTTGATATTTGTACGTTAAACCCGGTGTATTTGAATGTCAAGCCCGGCAAGAGCTGTGCTGAGCCTGGGCATGACTGTCTTTGTTTGCATTGCAAGTGTTTGTGTGTGAAAGCCTTCATACTCGTGTAACCCCAACCTTCGCACACCCCACGATTCGTTTGTGCGTTTTTTCAGCATGGCTTGCAGCTCATGTCTCTTCTGAATGTTTCTTGCGGGTGGTTCAATATCCATGAAAGTATAAATCAAGCTGTGGGTGTAGTTTTGCCCAGGAATGACTGTATGTTTTCCTGATATTAGATGTGAAACACTTGAAGGTAAGTTTTTCTTTATGGCATATCACAATAGTCTGTGTAAACGCATACGGTCTGATTTGAGAGCAGACTGAGGAGCTTGGTTGAATTCAATTGGTTGATCCCCACAGACTCTGTTTACACAGCTGTGGCTTTTTACAAACTAGCTGCGTCATGTAAGTACCACATAAATATAACTTACTGAGAAGTACGAGGTGCCATAAGTCCTGGAGCAACTGAAGATCTATTAATAGAAAAGTGGTCTACAGCAGCCTGAGCTGTATTAGACCAGTTCCATGTCCTTCTGAAGCCTGGCAAGCAGAAGGTCTCCAGGAGATTTATTCCTATGCGGGAAAGAGTGTTGGGAGGAGGGGTGAGACTGAATCCCTTATCAGAAGGAAAATAAATTCTTGAGAAGCAGCCATAGGAGACAGAAAAATAGACCAACACACCAGCCCTGTCCGCCATTTGCTTTTGCTTCCTCTGGCCTTTCACAGTGCAGATATTTCCCAAGGCCAGGGGGAACCTGGTCTGTGCCACAGAGGGAAGCGCCTGTCACCCACAGAGCACCCAGTGAAGCTGGGGGACCAGGGGAGTCTCCACCAGAGCTCAGAATTTGGGCAGAAGACAGGGATAGAGGCTGACCAACAGAAACACCTCCTTTCCTGCTAATCTGTGCCTGCCTGCTCACCTTTGTACGTCCCCTGCCCGCTTGCCCTGTCTGACACACAGTCCACTGGCCAGGCTACATGTCACCACTCATTTAGATGAGTCCTAAGTGGGTCCTGAAAAGACATGGTGTGGCTTCCCAGTGCCTGTGGGGTATAAAGCAGCCTCAAAAGCCTACAAAAGCACCTACTGCTGGCTTGGGAAGTGGGCAGCAGGGGTAATTAATTGTGGGCTAAACATTGCGTTTTTTCACAGTCTTTTATCCTGAGGGCCAGCTACAGGGTCAGGAGTCAATCTGAGCAAGGTCTGGTTAGGAAGGTCATCACGAGCAGTGGTTTGAACCCATCATATATGGAGATAGCTCCAAGATGAACCATACAGACAGTCTGTCCAAAACTTTTGCATGCTTTCCATCTGCATCAGTCAGACACTGTGCTGGGCAATGTCAGGGCACTACAGCCCAGCATGGAAAGTAATGCCAGGCTGAGCTTTCTACAGGGACAACTTCATAGGAAGAAATCATTAACCTTGTTGGCACTGGTGGTCTTCCTACCAGGTAATGGTGTGCCTGGGGAAGAGGTGGCAGTCCAGGCTGAGCCCCTGTTCCACAGACCTGTGCCAGTGTGCACACCGTCCCTGTGTGTGGAAAGAGCTTTTTTTGGCCCCTCCTGCCTCCCCAGGAAATGCTGCATAAGGGATTTTACGTGCTTCATAAGATATGAGCAGCTCATTATCTTTAATGGCTCTGACATCATTATCAGGCAGGGATTTACCTGGAGGATCATGGGCTGTTATTTGCCACTGCCTTTAGCACCAGCCCCATGGTGTGTGCACACCCAGTCACATATCATAAGCGATTGCACAGGCTCCATCTTCACCTTAGGGCTACAGTCCACATTTTCTAAACCACCCACTGCTTTAGTGTCTGGAACTTGTACTGGAAACGTCACTTGCTCTCCAAGCATCTTCTTCTTAGTGGGTGTTATGGAAATACCAGATTCTTTAGTGTCTGAGAAAAGAGGAGAATTTTTCTTCTTTCTCATACCAGAAATACCAGAAGACATTGAAATTTTCAGTGGATCAGTAGATGCAAGAATGTTTCTTCTGTTTTTTNNNNTGTTTATTTATTTTTAAACTAGTATCCCTAATCTTCCAGCCTAAACCAATTTTCAACCTATTAATTTTTTATTAATAAAACAAAATATTCTGAAATCTATTTACTGCAATCAAAATCAGAATACACAGTGGCATTTGGGTGGTACTTTTAATCTGTTTTTCTCCTTATATAATGACACACATCCCTGTTCAATTAGGTGACTCATCATACACTTCATCATCAGCATGCTCTAAAAAACAGAGCAAAATGCATTCCTAACAATTAAATACTTCTTTAGAAAGTTATAATCAATCAAGATTGATAGAAAGAAACAAGGTTAGGCCCCATTTATGTCATTTAAAATGATAGCGTGGTCTATTTCACTGCAGTACTCATTTTAAAAATGGCAGCATGGTTTGTGATTCATACCCATACCACCCTGTCACATAATCACATGTTTAATTCCATTTAGCCACCTACATACATTGGATTGCTTTTCACCTTTATTGTTTGCTCTTTCATGCTTCACCCAGGCTAATGTGGTCCCAGAGCTCTTCTAAAGTAGCAACAAAGACATGTTTGATTTATTTATTTATATGTGAACTCCATTTATAGTCTGCCAGTTGTTTTTGAAGTTTAATGCACAGTTACCCAGCTAATGCATAGCCAGAAAAAATCCAACTCTGATAAAAGCATCGCAGACGTACCTAAGAGGAGGGATGTGTTTGACAGAAGCCTCATGGGAAGCAACACAAGGAGGAGATTTGGACATGCTGATGTTCCTGTCCTCACCCAGTGCATGGGGACCTGCAGCCACAGCCAGGTCTAACAGGTGGCAAAGCCCAGAATGGCAACTCTGTCTCACAACCAGCCCAGTTACTGCTCAGCTAGTTTGGCTCTCCTGGACAAGTGGGATTCAGAAGCTGTTTTAGGGGAATACGCTTCCATGAAAGAATAAGGCCTGCCTGCAGACCAGGCAGCAGGAGAAGGTTGTTACCTAAACCCAAGAGACTAGTTATTGTGACTGTCAATTTCCACCCCTCCAACACCTCAAGCCAAACCACATAGGCCTTGGAAGCCTAGTCTTGGGCTTTAGTTTTAAGCAAAATGAGAAATCAGAGCAGTAGGCTGACATTCCCGTGTTGCTCCCAACGGCTGAATTTGCGGGGTATTGCACAGTACAGCATCCAGTGACCGTGGGCTCATTTCCAGTGCAAGGCAGTGCAAGCACCAGTCCCATGGGACACAAAAGCATGGACATTTGTGGCACAGCTGTGCGTCTAGTGGGGAGTGAGACAGCTTTTAGTGTGCTCTAATATGAAAAGAAATCCTTCTGCATCTTCAAGATTTACGTATCCACTATGTGTAAAGAACAGAGAGGGACAACGTGTGATGTCAGTTAAAGACTTGCCTAAAGAAAAGTGGGATAAAAGTCACATCCAGCCATAAGGATTAGATCTGCAAGATGAAAAGCATTGCAGAGCCATCACAAGTTTGACAGATGATGCCTGGATATAATTATTTACTTAAATGTAATAGCTCATTCTTATTTTTCAGCAGTCCCCGAAGAAACGACCATTAAATACTACAAAGAATTCAGAGGTTAAATCATTTTAGGGTTAATTTTGAGTGGAAGAAGGTGCCAAAATGGTAACAAATATAAAATTACAGATATCAGAGCAGCTCAGGAGATCTGCAGAACAGATTTTGGCAATCCTGTCTGGACTGCTCTGCCACAAAAATAATGCTGGAGATTTCTCCCTGCTAGCAGACAGATCTAAGTGACTTACTTGTTTGTGCCTTGTGTAATGAATTGACATATTATTCACATTTGAGATGTAGGAATTAATTGCATGCTTCTCTGGGTGCATTCATTAAAGCTGATTTAACCCATGGGTTGCTCTGGAGTAGTATCTTTGGTTTACTGCTTTGCCTTTTCCCATGGCGTTGCTTCTCCAAGGCCCTCTGTGGTTTGTGCTCAGGGACTCCCAACTTGAAACCCGTACAGTGTAGGAGGAATGAATGGCAGTGACATGACAGCACCAGCCAAGCATCACTCTGCAGATGAACAACGGAGCTCCCGAATTTTCTCTGAGGCAGAAGTATGGGTGTTTGGAGGAAAGGATTGTCAAAAAGCAAATAATAGGAGTTCAAGTTAGTGAAGCCAATAAACTCATCACACTTGTTCACACAGTATTAGTGACTTACTGTGCTGTCACATCCTAGAGATTTGTGCAGTCATCTGTTAATAAGGATTATTAGAGTCAGGGCTGAACCTCTAGTTATCATTCAAACCCAGAATCTCTGAGTAGAAATGTCAAATCACTAAAGTACTACCTAATCTCTGGAGCTTTATTCTAATTAGTCAATTGTTAATCTCACCTCTAATTTACTCTCTTTTGGCTATAGTATGTAACATAGATTAAACATACTCAGTTAAAGCCTAAATATGTCCTTTCCTGTAAACCACAGAAAGTTAGATTAAAACATTCAGCTGTAACAGTCTTAACATTTATACTTTCCATAACATGAGGTGAAACAATGTGGATCTCAGCAAACACATCTAATAATTCAAACTCATAATGATTCTTGGGGAGTAAATTTTAACAAACAAGAGCAGCTGACCAATTTTCCCCAAACTGGCTGCAGTGAGGTTTATTCCTATTGAAATACATCAAGTGAAACTGAATAAATTAAGCTATTTGCTAGATTCATGAGTGATGGAAATGTTTTCTGTTCTTACCCCAAGTAATTCTGCAAATTTCACTATAAGTGGAACTAAATTGTGCATTGGTGGAGGCGGTAGGAAAGCTAAAGGTCAGTGTTTAAATTCAGCAGCTCCCTAATCTATGGTGAATCTAGAAATCAGCCCACCTTGGAAAAGAAATGTGTCAGCGGACAAAATGGAAACAAAAAATCCGTGAAGCAGAACATCTGCTTTAAGAGACCGCTTGAGAAGCGCCCAGCATGAGCGTCACAGCCAGGCTGAACCAGAACCCTAGAGCTGGAGAGGGATCTTTCCAGGTAGATGGGCTCTTTACCCTTATTCCATCCCATTTCTTGCAAGTCATCATTGTGCTCAGGGGAGGATCTGTGTAACAGGCAACTTCTAGGTCTTAATCTGGTGAGGCCACACCTTGAGTATTGTGTTCAGTTCTGGGCACCTCAACACAAGAGAGATGTCGAGGTGCTGGAGAGAGTGCA
>VXBJ01004728.1:46311-57840 GCA_013400055.1 Nycticryphes semicollaris
GATGGTTGGACTTGATGATCCCAAGGGTCTCTTCCAACCTGAATGATTCTGTGATTCTATAATGGATGCTTTTGTATTAGCACTGTTTGTATGAAACTCTGCATACTGGTGCAGATTGTGCAAGGTCAGCAAGGACTGCAACATTTTGCCCAAAATACAAAGGGACGTCTGTAGAAGATGTCTACTCACCGGAGTTTCATAAAACTAGACTAAGGGAATAGTACAGAAAGATAGAGTGCAGGCATAATTAGATGTCAGATGCAGTTTTGAGCATGAGAGGGGATGGCAGGACTGGAAGCATTACCTCCTGCTTTCTGTAGAGTATGCCTTTGTTGGTACAGAAGGTAGAGAAATCACTGATCAGAAAAGGAGAGGAGAATGCTGAAGCTAATATAGATGCAGTAATCAGAAATATTACTCGTATGAATTAATTTAAAAACAGAAGCAACTACTTGGAAAGGAAAGAACTAAGAGATTTCTATTGTATGAGCTTTAGGACATGTTTTGACACAACAGTGAGAGAAGATCAGTTTAATAAGCTCAGTGCAGTGGGATAATGGCAACAACAGGTATTTAAAACTTAAACAGTAAGTGTCACAACTGAGAAGAATGTGAGAGCTGGAAGAACTCTCATTGCTGAATTGCCATGCTTGGCAGTATTAACAAGAAAGCAAGCAACCAAAGACGTTGAATGAGAATAGAGCTGAAGTACCAAAAGCAGTGAGGGAAGATGCTAGAGCTTCTGAGGGAAGAAACCCTATGGGTATGCTGTGTGGAGGACTCTGTAGCAAAGAGTGCTGCATCATGCACACACACAAAAAAAATTCCCAATAATTAGGGAAACTGAGGAGAGTCATAGAAGTATAAATCTCCAGTATGCACAGGTCAGAGAAGCTGGTAAGTAGCTGAGAGAAATTACATAAAGTTAGAGCATCGCAATTCTAACAGCATAATATAGTTAATAAAGACCAAATATTTAAAAGAGAAATGGAAATACATCATCCAGGAGTATGGTTTAACCCCAGCTGGTGACTACACCCCCCATCAAGTATAAGGGTTACTTAGGAAGAAAAACACTACTACTCCAACTATCCCCGGCCCTTTCTTCTTCTTCCCTCACTTCATACACAGTGCCTGACACCACATGGCATGGGAAGTCCCTGTGGTTAGTTGGGGTCACTGTCCCAGCTGTGTCCCCTCACAACTTCTTATGCACTCCCAGCCTGCTCACTGGTGGAATAGGGTGAGAAGTAATAAAAGTCTTGACTCTGTGTAAACACAGCTCATCAGTAACTAAAATATCCCTGTATTATCAACACTATTTTCACCCCAAATACAAAACACAGCCCTATACCAGCTACTATAAAGAAAATTAACTATATCCCAGCTAAAACCAGCACAATATGGAAACACCTACCTCTGCTCAGACCACCTCCTCTCTCTTCAGGACACAAAGACATGCCAGTGGTTCAGGTGTCAAGAAGTGCATCATGATGCACCAGATCAGGACATTTCATGTGAATTCACTGGTTGTTCTTCAGTTTTGGTGAGCCATCTCCAAACTGTAGGTTTTAGGTTAGCTCTTCCTGGCATTCCTGCTCATACCATGATGCTCAGCAAAATTTGTAGGTTTCTGGTCATTTATTATTTACCTCTGATGTTCTTGTCATTACTGACTGCAGTGCTAGTACCAGATGGATTTCATGAGGTCTTTCATGCCGGCAGGAAAAAGCTTCACTGATAAAAGAACACCTCACCTGTCAGATGAGCTCTGCTATGGTGCTGCACCATGGTAATAGTATTAGAAAACTGCATGGCCTAGACGCTGTGTGTGACAGATATATCTTTTATATATTAAAAAAAACCTTTCCAAGGCACACAGGCAGCAACCTGGCAAGCATCTAAAAAACATGCCCAGTTTTGAGAGCAAGTAGTGTAAGTGCCTGAAGCTTTTGACCCCTGGGCTACCCAAGGACTCAGAGACCTGATCACCATGAGAAAATATCTAGAGGGATATCAGCCATGAGCTGCTCCATGCATGTAGCTAGGATTTGCATCTGTTTGGTACAAAACAGTCAGGGTAGCCTTCCCTTGCAGTCAGAGTAGTTCATTTGCCCTCAGGTAGTGCCTTCTTTGCTCTGTGGTAAATCAAGACAGAAGCCCTAAGAAAATCTCAAAATAGCTTCTGTTCTGATTTTACCACATCATTACAGTGTGATCCATTTCTATATTAAGTAGTAAATGCCCAGCTGATCTAATTTTAGGGTACCACCTTGGTATCTTGCAGATAACTGTAAGACACATGAGACTATTCCACTATCCAGGTGGTAGAAGACGCCAGATTTTTTTCTCTCCCCAAAGTTTGATTTTTCAGTATGATCCCTGCAGTAGTTTTTCAGCTCCCTCCATAGAGGGAAGACACTGAGTGAGATAATTACAACCTTCTCTGAGTGCTCTGACCTCCTAGAACACAGAAAATACAACAGAGCATTCACTGATTTATCTGTATGAGGAGAAGCAACTCAGAATACATTCAGGCAAACCCCTTCTTATTTCCCACGCTACTGTAACTCAGAGGAAGTTTTTTTCCTACTCTATATTTTTCTGCGGTCTGTGTTATCATTGCTAAATATACGGTGACCCAGTATTTACCTCAGTAAGTAGCTGTGAGACCTTTGTGGCTTTTACAACTTCCCTGCAGGAATTTTATAGATCAAACCAGATTGTTCTGACTCCAGCGGATTTCTGTTACAACAGAGGCCCATTGCATTCCTCCCTCGTGCTTGCAGCCACTAATTTGGTTAACAAGAAATGCTCCACCATAAAATAGCCTGAAGAATAACATTGTGCTTTTGCAAAAGTAGGGACTTGATGCACTGTTTTTTGCAAAATAAATTCCCAATTAACAGCTTTAGTGAGAAACCTCTCCCCCATAATTAGACTTTGCTCAGCCCCTAAGTTTACCACTCCGGTTTCTGCTAGATATGCTCCATGCAAACAAGAATAACTGAACTCAGTGCAGGGGTGGTTGGGTGCAGTTCCCGAACCCAAGGTACCCATGGGTTGTGTGGGGTGAACAAAGGGGCGCTCAGGCTTTGAGCTTTGGTGGACCTGTGTGCTGGGCAGTAGAGATGGGTGGTGTTTCCAAACTGGAATGTACAAACTTGTTAGCTAGCAAGCTGTTAGTGGTGACCAGCAAATTTAGGAATCCGACCTACCTCACCTAAGGAAAGTTCATACCTTTTGTGCAATCAGAGAGAAATATAATTCAGTGTTCTTAAGCTGTTGTGTAGGCATAGTAAGTTAGCCTTTTTAGCATATGTGGAGCCATGTTCTTTAAGAAAAGAATATATTTTAGTTGATCTGAGTTGTTTCTTAGCTACCCTAGACATCTTTCCATGATGGCCAAACAGGCCATGTTTTTCCAGCCACTCTGTGATGTTAGAAGGTCTGTAACAGAGTGTAAGAGCCACTCTTTCCACTTTGTGAAGTTACAGCAGAAGTCCTAATTCTTATTAACAAGCTTGTTATGAAGCTAGGATTCTCGACATCAGGTTAGCTGACAAAAACGGTCCTAAGTTTCCCCTTAAACTCGTCTGTATTCCCTTGGCTAGCTAAGCATATCTTAAATTAGAATGTTGTACACATTGGAGTCTCCAGACAACACAGAAACTTATACCCACCGTCCCTCTATCCCATTGACAGGACCTCTTCCCTAAAGGAAAAAGTACAAAATGGATGTGGTTATGTGGTGATTAAAACATAGCATGCAATTATATAGCAGTTTTAGATCTCTGTTGGAAAACGGTTCAATAACAAGATCACATTGACAAAAAAATGTTAGGTGCCTTTCTGTTCTCAGGAGGGGGATTTGTTATCAGAGCTTTCCGGTTGAGAGCACTGCTGGGAATAAAGGAGTCAGTGGCCAGGTTCTAATGGAAAAGCAATGAGTATTGCTGGGATCTCCAAAGTACCTGAGCTGCAGGAAGGGGATATGCCCCAGCCACTGGCCCCTGCCACGGTGGTCCTGGAATTCAGCCCTGGAAGCTGGCAGTCACACACTCTGTTTGCCAAACCTGCACTTTGGCATGTGAAAACACGAAAAACGCTTTAGCTTCACAGACATAGCTGCATGTGAAAAGACTTGCAGGCAAAGAGCTTTTGATGCAGAAGATTTGAAGTTGCAATTAATTACAGAGGCATTTTTTGTGTCTCCATTATATCCAGAGCTCATATTACAAGAGATAATTGCTTCTGAAGTGCATTTAGACTGTAAAATTGATATACAAAAAAGCAATGCACTAATAAAATGGTTGTTGTGGTACTCTGTACATGAATACCTTTTTGAAATATGGAATTGCTCTGTGCGCAGTCCTGATATATAGATTTTTTTTAATTTTTTTTTTTAGAGAAGGTTTTAGTAGCTGGTTCCCAAGGAGCTGTGGTAATATTTTTTTTTCTGCTGTGACCTTTCTATCATTCCACCAGTTGAGTCTTCTATCAACTGTGTAACTACATTGTGTCCAAACTTGCACTGCAGGGAAAAGATAAGTGGTTGCTCTGGTTAATGAAAACAGAAATGCATGGGATTTTCTACTGACATGGAAGATTTTCTTTATCATCTTTTTCAAGGCCAAAAATGCCTCCTTAAAAACTCATATTGCAAGCAAGAAGAGTGGTTTATGGTCAGTATCTCCTGGGAAAGTGACAACCCCACCATTTATAGTGTTGTCCATTGTGGAACAAAAGAGAAACACAGAGTTGTTGCTCCCAGTTTCTCAAAACAGTGCAAGTGTGGCTTTAGGTATCACTTGAGCCCTCAGTGGTACGTTAGCCTCCAATCCAGTAATGCATAAAAACAAATGTCATTTAAGCTGGGAAAGTCGGAGAAGGAGAAGAAGGAACTACTTGTGTAGCCATTGAGGAATGTTACCATGATACAATTAATCAGAGGTACCTCGCTGTACTTCAGTGGGAGGAGTATTTTAAAAGGAACTAAAGAATGCTGTAGAAGATATGGGGAGTAGGAAACATTCCGTATATTTGATAAGAACAGGGAGTGTACTCAAGCTAAAAACCCATCCAATCCTTTATTTTCCCTGAGCAGGAACTAAAGCAGGCACTATTACTTTAATAATTTTTTAAAAAATCTTACTGAATAAATACGTGTTTCTAAAGACTATGAAGTAACTATAAAATTGGCATCTCCTATGAGGAATGACTTCAATGTCCAAGCACAACCTCTTCTACCTCTCCTTCACCCACTGCTGCTCCACGCTAACCCCAGTCCTGTGACACACCCCGCATGTGTTGTGCCCTCCTTCCATCTTACACCAAAACACAGAATCCCATTAAGATGTTAACACAAGCTTGGACAGAGAAAGAACTTTTCTGAACAGACTGATAATTACCCCCAGCTAAACTGCCAAGGTTCAGAGGATCCTGACCACGTCTTTGGCTCTCACATTCCTGTACAGACTATTGCACACCGTTGCCCTCAGTGCACCCAGTGAGTGCCCCAAGGGAACCATGTCCCTTGTCCCCATCACAGTGTCCTTGCCAGTTCTCGGGGCTGGTGTTTTCTTGTGTCAACTATGTAGGTGTTCCCAGTCTGCTTACCATGCTGCTACTTAACTTGCCAGAGCTGGAATAATTTCAGACCCCCCCTAACCCAAAAGCTTTCCTGGAAACATCTCTATTCCAGCTTGGTCCTCAGGGGAGAACATGCGTAACAGGTAGAATTTCATAAGCAACCAACATGAAGCTTCCACAGAAACCACGGTTACTTTCTGTAGAGTCAGCTCAGTGAGGAAACTGTTGCTAAATATAACAACAAATTGCTGCTTAATGAGTAAGATTTTGCTTGGCAGAAAGGATTCCTCCACCAACTTCATTGGCATAAACACTCAAGGTGTAGGAAGCCTTGTAATGGAGAGCGTGAGGATGCCAGGGTGGCAGGGCAGGGTTGGTGGGGGTGGTCTGGAAGTAAATTGTCTTAAATTAGTGTCAAGTAGATGCTTCAGTAATTTCAGAACATGAATCAGATCATGTATTTCTGCATCAGGGCAGGAATATGCCTGAGCCTGAAAGACTCTTTTCATTGTGGCAAATGCAGCAGAATAAAATGTGTTTATAGCAAATAAATGCAAAATTTATTTGCAGTTTATTTGCAAAATAGCAAATAAATTTCCTGTAGGAAATAAATGCATCTCCATTGAAATAAAATGATACTGCAAATAATTGCCATGGGAAGGCACATATAGTGCAACTGACTATGAATGACATGACTTACAGAAGGAAAAAAAAAAAAGGAGTTAAAGAAGTTACCAGGAGCTCTTGTGTGAGAAAGACTAAGTATCTTCTTGCATGTGGAAAATAAATACTGCAGATGCTAAAGATGAGATGAGACGAAATGAAATCACTGCTGCTGGTATTCATGATGCAGTAGGCTAATGGCTTGAGAAATCTCAGTACTTGCAGATCAAAGAGGAAGTGAGAGTCAATTTTTCTGTTCAGTGGGGAAGTCTGTGCAGGGAAGGTGAAGTTACAAGTACTTCCCAGACATCAGTATCCTCCCCTGCTGTCTCAGAAAGGTTGCTCTGTTTCCCTACTGAAGGCTATTGGCAGCACTAGTTTCTGGTCTATGTGTAGTTGCAGGCTGAAATAATAGCATATGTGCCAGAAAAACAGGAAACCTAATTATTGGAACACTTCAATTAATATAACAAGGGGATGGAGAGTGCAACTGGTAAACAACTAGATAATGGACCAATGAGGAGGATGTCTGGAGTCCATCAAAGGACTATCTGAGGCCTCTACAAGACACCTGTGGTATTTTATGACAAAGACATCCAAATATAGTACTTGAAGATGTGTGGCGTAAACTGGACACATGGTGCTGCTAACGATGGGCGCCGGAGTACATGGTTAACATAAGGATAAAATAATTACCCAGTTAAAAACGCATGCTAAATGCATGGTAGATGGTAACAACTAAAAGGCATGGTGCAAAGCATAAGAGATTGACTAAATGTAAGTCCCGGGGAGGTGGTGATGTGGGCAGCTGCCACTGTTTTCACCTCATTCACCTCATTTATCAATACCTGGGTGCTGCAGTGAGCTCAGACGCTGCTGGCCATCTGTGCCTGGTGCCTGGGTAGCCAGCTCCTGGCATTTCTGGTAGGTGTGCACGAGCCCAACCCCAAAAAACCCCCAAAAAACCAACCAAACCTCAAAAAGCCTACAGTTTTGAGTGCCTCCCCCAGAAAGTGCCTGTGTAGGAGAGGGAGCTGCCGTCCTGCCACTGAGCTGATACAATTAGTCACTGCTGCGACAGCTCATCTCTGCCGGTGGGTGTGAGCAGGGGAAAAGACGAGAGTTTGAGAGGGGGCAGGGGAGGAGCAGATTGGGAAAACACATGAAGGCAGAGCTGTATACAGCCAGACGAGGTTAATTCCTGCGGGTTTTACACTTCTTCTACCTCCTGCACCCCCAGAAACTCCAGAAAGCTCAGATTGACTGCGTAAATGCACACGCACAACGGAGAGATATTTATGCAGGCGCAGCGGGAGGGAGTTTCTGCGATGACACAAGTGCTGAATATCCGTGTCATGTCCAAGGGGGCTGCAGTCTGCCGGCAGGGTTTTTGCCAAAAACACGGGCCTGAGGTGCACTAAATTGGCAGGGCATTTTCTGACAGGGAAGTAGCTTTCTCTCTTTTTTTTTTTTAAAAAAAAAAAAAAAGAGAAAGTATAGATAGATTAACTCTGAAGCTGTCCGGGCCAAGAGGCTTGCCCCAGACCCCAGCAGATGAACCTTTGGCCTGCGGGGCTGAGGGCCCACATTCTTGCTCTGGGGTTTATAGGCTATCACTTTCTTTCCTCCCGGAGAAGCTCCTTGATGCACGGCTGATTTGGTAGCCGGATGGCTGGAGGCATTCACCTGAGGCACCATCATCGAGTTCAGACCTGCACTCCAATTAAGAGGTGCCAACACACGTTGAAACTGCCCCCTTCCAAAGGCAGAGTGTGAAGCTTAGGTCATCCTCCCTACAGCTGGGTCAGAAGAGGGCTCACCCTTCCCTCCCTTTTCCCTGCTAAGCTTTAACATTCTGATGGCTCATCCTCCCGCGGAGCGGGAAGACAACCAGCTGGAAGAAATGCACAGAATGTGAACAGCACACATTTTAGAGGATTTACATTCCAGTGGGGGAAACTTAGATGAGATAAAGTCTCGGTAAATTGTATTTCATGAAAAAGAGGATAGTCACCTTAAAAATCTTTTCAGGATTAGTAAAATTAAGGAAGAGAAAAGAATTTGAGGAGCAGTGCTTGATTTTGAAACACAGTATGTTATACTTAGTATGTCACCAACCTTTCTCGCTGAAGGGTTAAAACACCTTTTATGAGAGGAAGGTTAATGTAATTTATATTAGAAATTATGATTATTATGGCAGAGAAATCAGGGCAAGTATTTTTATTCATGCCCACGTTCTGGAAATGAGAATTTATTTTTCTAATGCCTGTGGGACCCTGCAGTAAATTACATTATCAGCCACACCTCAGCTAATCGGTGCCGCGCACACACACAAGTGGCATGCTGGCAGGGCAGCAGCACAAAGAGAGCCTGAGTAGGATAACAGGAAGAACCACATTACATTCTACAGCCTTTTGTGTTGCTTGTCCACGTGCAGGGTAGTTGTCAGCATGCTAAAGCCAGTGGGGTTGCATCAGGGATGAATTAAGCTGTTACCGGCTGAACTTTTCAATAGCTGTGTTGTTGCTATCACTGTAGTGCCACTTGAAGACATTCATGGCATATGGGATGTACTAAACACACAAATCTTTCAATTACTCACCAAATGCTGTGAAACTTGTAGGTGGCTCAGTACTCAAGCAAACAGCACTTGCAGCTCCCAATTACTAGCAGGATGCCTTGTATGAGCCCACAGTGTACTTGGGAAATTAGTAGATAATTAGTGTGGATGGGGACAGTTGAAACATTTCACATTTTCCTATAGGTCTATTGCTAACAGATCTGAATGCGTAGCTGCTAGTTTTCAGCGTGTTTACGATAGCTGGTTTTCAGCTCTTTAACGCAGAGCCCTTCTCTCAGCATGGACGCAGATAGGTCCCAACCAAATCAAGCTGCAAATGGCCTCCCAAAATTCGAGCTATTGCAATGGACTTAAATTAATTCATAAAACACAAGGTTGTCTTGACAGAGGAGAAATGTTAACCTCTGAAAAAATAATGTTATATTGATTAAACAATGTGTAAGCTGAGGATTTCAAGTTGACAACTCGCCTTCAGTAGTCCTGAGGGGAAAAGAGACCATACAAGCAACTGGAAAAATGTCATAGGAAAGCAAACGGAATATTCTGCAATATAGGTTATGACAGCTGGGACTGAGTATGTTATTTCAGATCTACCTAAATTGGCTCAAGATAGCTTTGCCTCAGACTGAACTAGAAAAATAAATTGGGAAGGAGCTGCTTCCCTGTCTCTGAAGAGGGTGGGGGAAAGCCAGGTGGCTTGGGATGTGCAGAAGGTATTTTGAGAGTTATAGATTAAAAGAAGACAGAATTCTTGCTACTGTGTCATATTGCAGGGACAGTTGCCATAGCACCATTTGCTGCTAAGAATAGATTTCTATAGCCCAGCAGCAGGTCAAAATATTTACAAGAGTTAGGATTTTTTTCAGGGCCAATTCAAACAAAATGCACGACAAAATACAACTGCTGAACAGCACAAGTTGTAACTCACATATCCCATCCTCAGACTAGAATCAGGTGGGGTAATCTGGATACAGATATTAGGTGTTTGACATGAGCTTCCATGAAAATCTAACTGGTCTGTGACACTTGCTCTCTCTCACCTGAACCTTATGTCAGGAGATAAAGAAACAGAGCTTGGATTTGGATGCATCCCATTTCAAAGCAGAAGATTTTGTAAAACAGGGGGACAGCTGAGACAGAATAATGATCTGAAATTATTTTTCTTCTCACCCACTGCTTTTTGCTTCGTAGGGAACCTGGCAGCTTTCTGAGCTCATTGTGGTGCAGAAAAGATATTTTCAAGTCCAAAACAGGACTCTGTCCTCTCTTGCAGTTGTCTCCAAAATGTGTCTGGCAATCCAGCTGCCACATCCAGAAGCAGGTCAATAGCACCAAGGCACAGTTGCCCCTTCCAGGAACAGAAATAACTTGCCCCAAAGCAGAAGTTTTCAGAAGTAGCTGGAAGTAGGTTGGCTAATTGACAACCTTCACTGGGCATTGGTGCAGCACAGGAGCTTTCTTGCTCACCCAGCAATTACCAAGTAGAGTTAGAGACATGTTGAGCCACACAAAACAATTCCCAATGCTGTGGTGAACCAGTGTCTGATCAGGAAAACATGCTGCTAATAAATGACACTCTGCAATGCAGTGGAATCACCTCTCCCTACTTTACCTCTGTGTGGCTGCGTACCAGGACTGGCAAATTCTGCACAAGCATCTCTCCTGACATGGAATGGGGTGTAAAGGTGTAATTCAGACTATTCTTCAGGAAGAAAAATGAAAGGTGATGACAATCTCCCTTAAAATGACCTCTTTTTGTCACTTAGGACACTTCTGACATAAGACTTCTCATATTCATTTATAAGAATCATGGTGTCACCCCTCATCGCACATTTGATTAAATACAAGAGACTTACTGCAGAAATAAGCAGGCTGTGGGCAGAGGATGATGACTCCCTTTTGGAGGTACTGCAGGATTATTGGGCTTTATGGAAATATCAAAGCATGGGAGAAAAGAATGTGCAAGAATTAAAAGGCAACCAGAAGGGTCTGTCATCTTTAAAGGATACCAATTAAGCACACTGACTCTCTGGAAAATGATGATACACTCTCTTCCTCTGTGTACTACTGCAGAACAAGTAACTTGTTCTGTGCAGGATATCTGCTAGTTGGTTATCTACCACTCTCATCAGAAAATCAGCATTTTGAAACTTGGGTATATAAAATAAATGAGATGGACAGGGGCTTAACACTGCCAAAAAACCCCAGGCAGTTCTTAGAAGTCACCAATGCAGTAATAGCTTCCTCTTACTCTTTCCTGATGTGTTTCAGCTACATGCAGAGCTTCCCACAGCATTAGTGTGATAAAACCTTTTTTACTTCCTCCCTGTGGTGTTTACAAGAAAACATTTGCTGACTGTACCTATTTGTTCTGTGAACATCTGTATGGTGCCTTCTCTTTCTGTTTCACCCACACCTTTCTCTACCAGCTTATCTTTGGTTTAATTAAATATCATCATTTTAGAGGTGCATGTATGCTGGACTGCAGTGTGGGTCATCTATGTACATAAAGAATTTCCCATAAGGGCATGTAGAGAAACCAAAGTGGGGTATGTAGAGAAACCAAAGTGGGGTATGGACATGTCCTTAAGTGTCTGTGTCTTAGTGCTGGTCTTATTGGAAAGAAGAGTTATCAGCCTACTTTCCTCTCAGGAGGGAACCAGAAAATACTATTAACAAAACACACAGCAAGC
>VXBJ01004728.1:57870-92177 GCA_013400055.1 Nycticryphes semicollaris
TAAATAGGATGAACCTGGTTGGGTCACTTCTCCCACCATGTTGCATCTGGGCCAAAACCACTGTGTTCTGTGGAGCACGCACTTGCAGGAGGGAAGACTGCAGGCAGAGAGGAATCACTTGCTGGAAACAGGCGTACAACTCCTAAGAGAAAAATCAGCTGCGTGTGTGACAGGGTCGGGAACCTGGAAAGCCACCTCAGCTGCTGTTACACTGGCCTATTTGCAGTATGGGGTGCTAGGCATCACTGGAGCACATCATTCCACACGGTGCTGTGAGGCTTCAAAGCAGAAACAGACAGCAAACAGTAAACCTGAACTACAGATTGTCATTAAACTTGCAGTCATTCTCCACTAACATACTTTTTAAGTCATTGTCCTGTCTTTCAAAGGGACATGAAACTGCCTGTACCACCTAGGGACATGCCTGCTGGCAGTACTGGGGTGGGGTGGGAGGTGTTGGGGTCTCAGCCCCGGCTCCGGCCCTTCTGACAAGGACAACTTGGCAGAGTTGGAGAACCTTTGCATTCTTTCATTTGGTGGGTGTATCTGTGGGGTTTTTGTTCCCCAGCTGGTAGCTCTACTCTGGATTAGAAGTAAATTTTATCTATATAATTGAAATCTAATATTCACATTGTGGGAAATGTAGTGATGATGCTACGAATTATCAACATATTTATTCTGAGTCATTGCCTCTACAGAAATGTCAGAGTTTGGGTGGTAAATAGGATAGAGAAAACTCTTTATCCCCTGACATCTGGTATCGACTGAATATATGCATTTGCAGAAAAAAAAAAAAAAAAAAGGAAGAAATATCTTGCAGGTGAAGTACTCCCTATAACCACCTACTTTACACCTTACTGGGGTGCCATATTCCCTGCCTTGTCAATCTTTGCTGTTGACTCCTCAACCAGTTTTCTTTTTCCACCACCTCTGCTGTTTCTTCCACCTCCTCCCCAGCCCCCCAACCCTTCACTCTCAAGCTCTTTCTCCACCGCTCAGAAATGTGTGAGGTTAACAGCTCCATCCCCTGCCACTTGTCACCGTTGCTTTTCCCAGTCACCCGTCCCAGTTTCTGTGTACACCACACGCTGAACTGGTGCTGAGGGGAGGCACTAAGCCCAGAGGCAGCGGTAGGGGAGCAATTGAATTTGCAGGCATTGCCTAGGGAGATGAGACCTATGCGATGCATGTTCTCAACAGACGTCATTGCCGGCAATCAGAGGACAGCAAAGCACTTACTGTTTTCCTTTCGTGCTGTAGGTTCTCCCAGTGATATTTTTGCTCCCTGTGTTTTTTCTGCCTCAAATTACGCAATTTGCAGGAAGTCTCGTCGTGTAAGAGATTATTGAGAAAATAACTGTTTACACAAATCAGCTGCAGGCTTAAAGATGTTACACAGTGGAAGAATCCAGCTGCATCTTCCTATCATATCCTGTTAGTTAAATTGTGTTAGGATGCTGGGACAGTGAGTCCACTGAAATCATCATCTTCTGTTTTACCATCCCTGGAATGTATCCGGTGGACAGAAGACTTGTCCTGTAGTTTTATAAAAGTAGGTTTATTATTTAGAAAACAACAATTATAGAAAGAAGCACACATGGACCATGTGAAGAGCTGATGGTACCCTTTTTCTATACTCAGGCAAACAGGTAAAGGATTAATGGTAAATGATTTTTGCATGGTATATGTAAGGCAATTTAAAAAAAAAACAAACAATAATCCCAGAAGTCATGTCTGTGAAAGAGCACCTTGTGCATTCCCTCTTTGAAGGTCTTTTTGCAAACTACTTATCTTCGTGAAGCCTCAAACTGTGAACCACTGGAAATGTGAAAGCAAAGCACCAGGAAAATGAAAGCTTTGTAGGCAGAAGCAACAGTTAGCTGTGGATGGCATTGCATTTACATCTCGTGACTACAGCTTGGCAAAACTGCTTAGTCAATTCTCAGGAAACAGAGATTGGGAAATTAAAACAACCTGCAAATTTGGGAAGTCATTTTGACCCTGCTTTAACAGAAGTGTCAGGACAGACACTTCTTAAAGAGAGAAATTTCATTTTCAAATGCAGTGTTTCCACATTTTTATTCAGGTAGAAGTTTTGAATTTCACACACAATCCCCCCGCAGATTTGGCTGACCTAGCTTCCCCAAGTGCCTGAGGTCCTCCTGGAGAAAGGGGGCTGGGGCAGCTGCCCAAACCACAGAAGCCCAGCTTGGTGGAAAGCAAACCTACTGGCAGTTGCTTGCCATCCAAGGCAAACTCAATCTGGGTTAGCAAGGATACTTCTCAGACCACACAAAGTGATACTGGTTTTGCTCCTTCACAAAAAGCACAGGCAGTCTGTCAGAATGTGTTACTAAAACTCTCTGCAAGGCTGGCTTTTCAAATCAAAACTGTACCACCTATATTTATTAGTCTATGGGGAAAAAAAGATTAAGTTGCAATTGGGGAAAGACAAGAAAACACAGACATTTTTCAGTTTGGTTTCAACGTCATCTGCCACCATAACACACAACTGGGAGTCACAAGAAGCCACCATTCTGGATCAGGCTGACACAGTACCTTCTCTTAACATTGAGAGACCTAAATACAAGGTTTGAGGGCTTTTCACTGAAAGAAAAAAAAAGGCATAGTACATAAGACAAAATTGCATAGAATATAATCACTTCTTTATTATTTCTAGAAATATATACTTTAACAAGCAGGGGAGGATGGTACTTTCTTTAGAGTATTGCATATATGGTTTTGAAAGTACAAACACGATGCCCCATGAAGGCCTGAAGGGAACAGCATAGACCCACACAGCCTTTATGGTTTTGGTCAGCAGGAGTGTAAAACAAGGAAGACATGCAGCACTTTCCACAGTGTCCCTTTCCACACGTGCCCACCTCGGAGGCGGCTGGCACTCTGGCCAGGTGCTGTGCCCCGACAGGCACGGACAGTCAAACACATGGGCTAATACAGAATCACAGAATCATTCAGGTTGGAAGAGACCCTTGGGATCATTGAGTCCATCTGCCCTACTCTACAAATTCCTCCCCTACACCATGTATCTCCCAACACCACATCTAAACAACTCTTAAACACGTTCAGGGATGGGGACTCAACCACCTCCCTGGGCAGCCTATTCCAATGTCTAACCACTCTTTCTGTGAAAAATTCTCGGCTATCACATGCTGAACAGCTGCTCATGCACAGCCTTGGGCATCGCAATTGCATTTACAGAAGCATCTTGAAGGCCATCCTCTATGTTTACACAACTATAGAGAATGTTTTATGTTTTTATTCAGCTTTCCAGCTGGATCAGCACCAGCCACTTCCGTGTCATGTGTCGCCCCAGTGGCAGCACCACCAAGGAAGCCACCCAAACCTTTCATATGCATGATCCTCCCGCACTGAGGAGCCTTGGCTGGAAGCTCTGGCCATCCTTGATTTACCTGGGGCTGCTGCTGGAGAGCATGTCTACCATACCTGCGTGAGTCTGCCTGGGACTTATCCTCTGGGGACCATGGGCAGAGGTCCCTTTGGTGACTGCCCAGAGAGGAAGCAACTGTCCAGTGCTTACTTCTGCAAAGGGGTCAGGGAAGAACCATGTTTTTGCCCATAGATGGCAGCCACCATGGCAGCACTGATTATAAACCTTTTTGCAAAATGGGAATTGGCCCCGGTGAAGCATAGATACTAAAGCTGCAGATGATCTCAGCTAAGGATTCGCAGAAAGAAAGGCAACCTTAATCTCCCTCAGGAACACAGCCGGAGTCATGCAGTTGGAAATAGCAGTGTGGATGCAGTAAACAAGTGGAGCATTAGCTGCCCTCCCTCTACGTGTCAGCGCTACCTACTCAGCAGAGGGGGCATCTCAGGCCCCTGACATCCACCCGCATGAGCCCTGGGCACTCAGCTTCCCACCACGCACTTTTGAGAGCACTTTGCTCTGTGTAAACACAAGTTCAGACGTTAATCTCCCCTTGGCTGACTCAAGGGGAGAATAGTTAGCAAGGGTTGGGTCCCTGCTGCAAAGAGGGGTGCTGTGGGCTGCTGTCATGTCTTTGGTGCATGCTTGGTGTGTTTTCATGACCTCTGTCTTAGGTAGTGAAAAACATTGCAGCAGCATATGCTCTACATTGGCAGCTAGCATCTTGGGAAAATTGAAATAATCTGCAGCGAACAGCCACTGCCCCAGGGAGGAGAATACCCTGAACTGTCTGAATCAGACCAGGAGCTCAGATGAGCTGTTAGTGGTCAACTCACTCTCACAGATGCTTTTATTGCTTACTGAAATAACCATTACATCCTGTTCTTGCAATCTTAAGAGCAGAATATCTTAGGAGAAGCTGTTTTTTTCAAGGTAAAATTGGTTTCAATGCTTCAAATTGCATTATGGAGCACCAGAGGAATGGGACTAACAACAGTTCAGGTGGATGTTTGCTGCTGGTTGGACTTTTGCACAGACTGTGTCAGACCAGACTTCCCCAGTCTGTTCTGTCAGAGTGCTTTGCTCATGAGAGATTGGTGTGGATGGCCATGAACAAATCAGCATCAACCTGAAGCAGATCTAGTGCAAACGTCTGGGGTGGCTTGTGCAACTTGGACACAGAATCTCTGTACAGTGGCTGCACCCAGGTGCCCCATGCATCAACAGAACGAAGCTGCTGCACCCAGCACTGGTGGCCGAACTGAACAAGTCAGCTTTTGCAACTCAAAACCATGCATTGTGTACAGCCAAGGAAACATTAGCACTTCCATCCTGATTCAGAATCACAGAATGGTTGGGGTTGGATGAAACCTTTAAAGACCATGTAGTCCAACCCCCGTGCCATAGGCAGAGATATCTCCCACTAGACCAGGTTGCTCAAAGCCCCATCCAACCTGGCCTTGAACACTTCCAGGGATGGGGCAGCCACAACTTCGCTGGGCAATCTGTGCAAGTGCCTCACCACCCTCACTGTAAAAAGTTTCTTCCTTATGTCCAATTTAAACTTACTCTCTTTCAGTTTAAAACTGTGGCCCCTTATCCTGTCAGTACTGGCCTTGGTAAAAAGTCTCTCTCCATCTTTCTTATAGTCTACTTTATAAAGGCTGCAATGAGGTCTCCCCAGAGCCTTCTCTTTTCCGGGTGAACAACCCCAACTCTCTCAGAAATTCTTCATAGACGATAATTCTACGTCCCGCCTCCGGACTTGCTCCAACCCAACAGGTCCAGGTCCTTCTCATGCTGGGGGCCCTGAAGCTGGTCCCACCAGAGTGGAACAGAGGGGTAGAATCACCTCCCGCAACCTGCTGGCTGCACTTCTTTTGATGCAGCCCAGGATATGTTTGGCTTTCTGGGCTGCCAGCACACATTGCTGGCTCACGTCCAATTTTTCACCCATCAGTTCACCCAAGTCTTTCCTTTTCTCTGCTCTCAGTCCCTTCATCCCCCAGTCTGTTTTGGTACCAGTGTTTGCCCTGACCCAGGTGCAGGACCTTGCACTTGTTGAATTTCATGAGGTTCACATGGGCCCGCTCCTCAGGCCTGTCAGGGTCCCTCTGGATGATACTTTCTTGTTAACACGGGTGTGATCAGAGAGCTGGTTCTGCATTGTTTCTAAACCAGTGAGATTTTAAACCCCAGCAGCTTGAGTGAGAGAAGAGCCTGTCCTCAGAGCCAGCTCTGCAAGCTTGGGCACTCCATGCTGTCCTGGGACAAGCTGTCCCCTCTCCAGCTTCACAGACACTTTCTGGCACCCAGCTGCTGGTGGCAGCTCTGTGCAGAGCATGGCAGGGTCCCAGAAGGGGAAAGAAGCCAGCTTTGTCTCCTCACCCATCACTAGTGGGTTTCAGTGGAGGCTAGCCCTGTGGGATCAGCCACTGCTGCCCTGCCACATCCATACCTGGAGGACGTGGTCTGCCCCATGGAGCGCTGCAGGAGAGGTGACTGCTCAGAAGTGGCTTGGAGAAGCAATGCCAGGCACTCGCCAGAAGGGACTGTGACCACCTGCTCCATTACAGGAAGGGCAGAAGGGAGCAACAATGCAGGAGAGTCAAGCCTTTCTCCTCGCTCTGTACTGAGCAGCACTGATAGGAACAGGTTTCAAGCCTGGGTCGTCTCTCCTCTGCTCAGTGAACAGCCTTTCTGCTGAGGCCAGCCACCACTGGTGGCAGTTTGTGACATGAAATGCAAGTGCTCTGTTGGGACTTATATTGACCCATCATTAAATTATTCTTCATTAGCAACTAAGTGATTTGTCTGAAGTCCCAGGCTATCCTCTGAAAGGTACAAAGCACTGATTAATATTAATCATAGTAGTGACACAGAGGTGGAAGTCATGGGCTGGCACTGCCACCACCCCTGCATCCACCACAGGTGACAGAGCCATTTCATCTTTTTGCTCCTCACCACTGCTCTTTAATATATTTTCATCAAGATATATTAAGTAATCCTGGGACAGCTGCACCGCAAGTTATACTGATTTCAATGTGGAGCCTATTACTGAAATTGTTCTTAGTTTTGATTATTTAGGTTTTTGACACTGGCTCAGCCAATTAAAGAGAAAAGAAAAGAAGCACATTTTGTATTAGCCTAACAATGCCAGTCCTTTTTCTTCATCTTCCTATTATTCCATTGCTTTTTCCTCTCTAATGCCTGCACAGTTCTCTTACTTGGGAGGCATTAATTTGTGAGCAGAAAGGCTATATTTCATTAGTCATGCTGTGAGAGCTTTTTTATTGAAGTCCTTTACTGTTGCTTGCCATGAAAAACCTCTTGCCATGGTATTATGTGAAACTACAGAACAAAATATGCACCTTTTGAGTGGGTTTTGTTTTTTTTTTTTCTTTTGGTCTCATTGCCTACAACCCCCTTTGTAGGGAATAACTCTTTTCATTGAGGTAAAATGCTCTATGTGACAGTTTCACAGCAGTGTAAATAACCTTTCTGAGCTGTAGTTCCCAGCACAACTGATGTTACACATAAAAGTAAGTTCACCTTTTGCATGTTCAGTGACTTGCCTAAAAATAAAGGATTCTCGTTCCATATAGATGAGGTGCTGCATGTACACATGAGTCCATGCACATATATCTGTCTAGCTGCATCCTGTTATACCCATACACACTCAATACAATTATACTACAGCTCAGATTTCCCTTTCTATACATTTGAGATGATCACTTTGTCCAGAACCTGAGCAGAAAATAGTCTGCATACACCCGTCACTCTGTGTCCTATTAGTCACAGACACTAAAGCTTGAACACATCAGCTGTCTGCTGGTTATTAATTCCTCCCTGGGAAAAACTACTGAAACACACACAACCTAAATTGGCTTCAGATGATGAGAAACCAGAGGGAAGTCAACCATAAAGCAACAACAGGTATAGAAATGCACCCGATTCCTTGGGGAAAGTGCTGGGGGGGAAAAGACGTACTTTCAGACCTGCATACCTTGATTTTAAAAGTTGGAGTTTAAAAGGAACAAGGGAACCTTTAAAGAGCTTTATTGGGCACAGGGGGACATGGCAACATCATCGACCGTGGCTGGAGAAAATTTTGATCATCACAGAGGGCCCAGACTCTCCTCTGCCAGGTGGTACCACTGCTGCCCTCAACAGCGTTCTACAGGTGATGGCACCATCACTGTGACCACACCATCTCTCTGATTGTAGCCAGAGATAATCCTTGCAATATCCCTTGGGTTCTCGCTAGTAGCTGAGGTACCACAACAAATACATGAAAGTACAGCAATTGGAAGGAGAAAAGTATGAAATTTCTCCAGCTGTTTTTTTAACTGTTGTTAGTGCAAAGCCATTGATTTATGAGTTTCAACAGGTTCCTGACAGAGGGAGCAGTGGAGAGGGGAGAGCTAATTTATTCAGAAGTGGATAGCAAGTCCCCACAGCACCTGCTGGAATAGCCCTCCCATGGAGGTGTATTAACTATACTTGACCACCTCTCTGCTCTGGTCAGTCATGAAGTGATACTGGACATTCAAGAGCAGATGCAAATCTATGCTTAAAAGTATTTTGCATCCTAGATGGACTGTTAATCTTAGCATGATTCATTGTGCATGCAGGTGAGGAATGGCCGTTTAAAAAAAATTAAAGTATAATTGCATTCTATGTAGGAAAGGGGGTCACATTTTTTCCACTCTCATTAAGAAAAGCATTTTGGAGGTGGATCTGATGAAGATGTTGACCTTCCATTTTGAGAAAGTTTCCCTTTGGGTAGAAACTGGCTTTTTTAATACACCACCTCCATTAAATTCCACCCCAAACTTAATCAAACATAGATGTGCTATTTACAAAGTAATAGTACAGTCATACAGTTTGAAGTGCAGCAGTATGTCTGCATGAAGTAAATCTAAGGCAGGAAAATGGTAGTCATAAAAGGAAGCAATTAGAGAGTTCTGTGGAGATGAGAAGGGAAGTGCAGACAGCATTTTGGGGAGACTCAGAAGGCTAGGGTGATTTTCACAGTTTCAGTAGGCTTATTAGGGGCCATGTTAGAGGAGGTCTTAGGCAGGCCACACTTTTTAGAAAACTGCTGAAATTTCCATGAGAGGGACAGGAAAAATGTAAGATTTCAGTATTCAGAAGCATCAATATGACTTTTATCTATCTATTTTTTATTTAGAGGCAACTTTATTTGTGATTTCACATCAAGCACTCAAGAGGCCCGTCCTGGGAGCTGGCAATATGTTTACTTTGATTATAACAGAGATATTTTTAAACAGAGTAGAAGAAACTGTGCAGTGACCTTGCCTTGCACAAGCACTGCATTTGCAGAGGCTTAGGAAAGTATTTTTGCCCTTGAAAAGGTGCGTGCATACTTTAGCCATTATTTCCAATATCAGACATCACCCTTTCCTGTAACAGTGCTTTGAAGTAATAGAAAGCAGATATGGTATCTTACAGTCAAGCTTGGTTTCCGTAAAGAAGCTGCAGTTGACCATACGCTGCCTGAGACCCCGGGAGACTCCAGGCTTCCTTCCTCTCTCTGCTAAAAGTTTCGTCTGTCATCTTGCCAGTGGACTCTTTCTGGGTCCTCTGTTTCTGTGTAAAATGGCAGTGCATCTCTCTGGGATGTTTTCTGGCTTAAATCATTTGCTTTAAGGCCTCAGGATGAAAGGCTCCATAAAAGTCCAGTAATAAATATAGCCAAGATTGCAATTTAATTAAAGTGCTCTGATTATTTAGGAAAAGAGGAAATGTAAACCAGAAGCTGCCAGATGTTTTTTGCACTCTTTTTGAAATTTCCCTGTCGATTACTTAGGATTTTATGCTCCTGGGAAGTTTTCTTCAGCTTTCTGTCTCTTCTTGCATAGCCAGTTGGGAGGAAATCCAAACCAATAGTACTTATCTTAAGTGAATCATTCTCTTCAGACCCATGGCTTCATAAAATAGATATTGACATGAAAAAAAACCCCATCCTACTGATGGCTATTCTGGGGTTACCGGACCATTAACTTGTTACTCAATATAGATCATATGGAAGAAGTATTTACATCCCCTCCTTTAAAATGCAATCCAGTCATGGAGAAGAGTGTGCATCACAGAGACAGAGGGCAGAATTTATCTTATCCTAGCTGGAAGCATTGAAATAAAAATCCTGAATAGCTCTGCACTCAGTGTGTACATTCTCCTACATGCATTGTTCTGTATAAGCTGCTATAGAATTATTACTCAGAAGACCATGGTAAGGTGCAGCATGGGTTGCAGTGCAGGGCAAAGCTGTGCCCCCACATCCAGTGATGTACAACATTCACGCCTTACTGCCTGGTACTAATGCGGGGGTCAGGAGCTGTTGCCTGCTTTTGGCTCATGGTAAACCCACGGGCACAGTGACTCATCTGACATTTGTCAGGTTCGCCATTGTACTTGCTGATGAACAGCTGAAAAGTAAACAAAACAGGGTTGAGGTCAGAAGTTGCTCTCCCAGCCCTGACAAACAGGTTACCCAGCCTGGAGGGCTAACAGCAGCTGCCTCGTGCTGGCCGCCTGCTGCTGCCCTGCATCCCCCGCTTTGGAGACGATGATGTCTGAGATTAGGGAGGAATGACCAAGAGTCCTGGTAGTGACCTCCCTTCAAAGACAGCCCTACTGAGTGCTGGCTTACATAAAAGGAACGGTTGGTTATTTTCTTTGCAAAAAATGCCTTTGAAGAGAAGCAAAGGCACGTGGGCCAGGAGACAGCCGTGTTTCACTTTGAGATGTCTTGCTAGCTAGCTTAGATGTTACAGATAATAACCAGGAGGCTGGAAGCAGACTGCTACGGCACATGCAAACCCTTGATTATAAATCAATCCCTGCCTATTAATGATTGTTTAATTAATTTTGAAGAGGGTCTTGGATTTCTATGGGAAGTCCTAAATATTTACATCAGGGCACAGACTCTGCTGTGGTCTGTGCAGTACGTTCTGCTGGTCGTAGGCTGTGAGGATGTGTGTAGGGCCAAGGAGTCTCCTTTACTGACAGGAAGGCTCTGACCAACCCAAAAGTTGTTGATTTCAAGCTTGGAAACGAAGATAATAAATATAAGGATTTTTCCTCTTTAAATTAATTAACTTGGATCAACAATAAGTTGTTCAAACCCGCTGCTTAACAACTCTTCATGATCATCCATGTCACTGTGTTACTGCCCAGTTGTAGCACCTATAACTTGTAGTAAGGGTGTTTTCACAGCAGCTGACCTTCTAGAATTACCAGGACCCTGCATGTTACAGGTTTCATGTGGACAGGCTCTCCCATCACTATAAATCACCTCTGGTCTGTAGGCTTCCAACACCTATATATTCACGTCATAGAATGAATAAAGGTCCTTATTTACAAAGCTCTGAGGGGCTTAAGACACAGTTTACTACCTGAAGCCCAGCTCATCCCTTCACAGCAGCCCTTGCCAGCCACAGTTCTAGTACTAAACACCCACATTTCTATTCTCAAAGTGCTGGAGAAGAAACTCTCCCAAGAACAGAACCCAAACTTTGGATTTACTTCCAAGGAAGACCTGCTTGTGTCCCAGTGTGACTGCCATCATGTCAAAGTGAGTCACATGACCCTCCAGTAAGGCCAAGTGATACTCAGAAAAATCCACATATAGATCCACCTGTGTCTTATTAAAGACACATTACAAGACACACTAAAGAGCACATTACAAAACTCTCCGTTTTCTCATGGACTCCTCCCCACAATTCTCAGCAGTGCTTCACTTGGCAGAGAGATGGACACCTTGAAATGGGGCATGAGGAGAGCTCTTTTATTGAACCAGGTGAGGACAGTTTTCCCCTGCCCTTTATCCAGCAGTTTTTACTGTTAGATTTTTAAAGGCAGGCATAATCCTCCCCTGTATTGATTCGAAATTACATGCTGAAAGTTTATTTACTATTTCAGTTATGTCAATTTCCAAACCTTTCCCCATTAACAGGCTTGCTCTAGAAGGGAATGGCTGAAGGTGACCCTCCAGCGGTCACTGCAGTTTCCTTTCCTTACTGCCTCATAGCTCTTTACAAAGAATTTTATTAGTACCTACTAACTCAATACACATGGTCTAAGTAGGTCGCTCTGAATTTAGTTACTGCCCTCCTTTTGCATGAACTCAACCTCGTTATGTGTCTGCAGCTATGCTCAGCTGCACTCGCCAGGGGAGGACCACTGTTAGGACATCCTTCCATCCAAGATCACCATCTGTGTAAGAATGGTGAGGTGAACCTCATTGACCTCACAGCAAGATAAAGCCACTGTCACAATGGCCTTAAAGCTGACACAAACAGCAAGTAAAAGAAAGGTGGTCTTCATCACAGGAAGGTGAAAATAAGGCACTGAGGGAGGAGGCATCCATGCTGAGCCTGTGGTGGAGGATGTGGTGGAGCACACTGGGTCTGCTCTGGCACCGCGTTGTTTTTACTGCTGAGTTGTCAGTGTCATTTCCTAACACAGATTTTGATTTCCCAGCCAAATCTCCAGCCAGCAGACTGGTTCTTGAAACTTGTTTGCTCTTTCTGGGCAGAACGATTACATATCTTTATACTCAGGCTTTTGCAGGCCCCCGCAGAAATTTGACAGATTAATTGGCTTAACTTCCTGCTCTGCCTGCGACATAAAACCAATTCACCACAGCAAAACTAGTAATTACGCCACCTTTTATACAGACCTCAGGCGGTACTGAAAAATCACATAGCAGTCTTGAAGTACCCGTTTAGATGACAATCAGGGAAAAAACAGCCCCAGTGGGCCAGACTGATTCAGACAAGATCTTCAAGGAGCAGAAGTTTGCAGAAGTCATCTTCTGCAAAGATGTCTTAAGACATCTCTTAAGCTGGTGGCCTCCAATTTTATTCTTTTTTTTTATTTCAAAACCCTATTAGCGAACAAATATTGAGCATATACACACATTCATATTTATTTATGTATTAAAAATATAGACATACTACTATTCTGATATGTTAGGTACGTTGCAAAACATACACAAAAATAGAAATGAAAAAAAAAAACATGACATCAAGATGAATTAAACACTATCTTTAAAATACAATTTTATTCTGTTTACTAATGGTACAAACCCCATTGTCTTTCTGCAACCCAGTGGGCTATCTTGCACACTGCGTGGGGTACATGGCCCCCTACTTTGGAGACCACTGTTGTAGGATACCAGGCCAACATGGGGAGGATCCACATAACGAGCTGTTGAAATCTGGAAAGAAGGGGAAAGGGATGAAAATATCAACATGCGATGAGCATCATGCTGATGTACTACATGTTTCTGGCTCTTCTAGGGATGAGAGGAGCACAACCGCTGAAACAAGAACTTCATTAACTGCTCTTCTCAGGGCTTGTTATCTACAGATGTTATCGACATCTTTCTAGGCCAATCCTGACAGCTGCAAACTATTTTCCGAGAGTTGCAGCAAGAAGAAATTGTGCAGGCCCTGGGAGGATGAGCAGAGGGATTTTGCTGGTCCTGGTTTTACGAAAAGGAACAATCCCATTCTCAGGTATTTAAGGAAGCATGGCAGTGAGTGACACAGGTCAGACCCCTGGCTGCCTGGCAGAAGGACCCATAGGTGGTAGGTTTGGGATCCTTGGTGCAAAAGGCAGAGCGGACAGACCACAGTGTGCACTCACCAGTGCAAGGCGACACAGGAGCCCCTCGCTAGCAGGAGCCCAGTCCAGTCCCAGATTTTAGTCAGACATCAGTCAGCAGTAAATGCTTAAGGCAAGAGCACAAAACACAGTGCAAGCATGAGGCAGTCCTTTCCCTATCCTGCATTCTGGAAATCAGCTGTTGGGGAGCTCCAGTGCATGTAGACCATGAGGTGTGAATCTAATGTGCCCAATCCCTTTCTGGACCTACTGGTACTTTTAGCCACCTCAACCCTGTGGCAAAGTTGCAATTAACAGTGCAAAGCACCAGCCAGGTAGCACAGGTAAGGACTGACAACCAACACTGGTGCCGCTGATGGTGGAATCTTACTGGTTGGTTGCCTGGGAGGGTGCAGCTTCAGCAACAGCCTTAGCATCCCCTCCCCTGGCCTGTGCAGGGGCTCCAGTTCCCTTGATCTGAGTGTCGCAAGGAAAATCTGCTCTTTGACACATTACAAGGCAGAAGAGTAAATTTCCCTGGAAAGTTTCCAACTCTCAACTCTTCTGAAACAGATCATGTTTTTTCATACTGAACTAGTGTATTTATACAAACATATTTCAGTGTTGCAGCCCCAAGATTCAATTTAGTTCATTCATTCTGAAGCCCCTAAAAACATATAAATTCCTTAACTTAGTTTGAGATAGTACTTTTGGTTTACAGCCAGGTGGTGTTACATAGAAAAAAACACCCAAACCATAAAATCCAACGAGTGTTCCTTTTGGGGACTCTTTGTTTGTTTGTTTTCTTTTAGCCAAAGTGTTAAATTAATTTCTAAAAGGTGACCAAAAAAAAAAAAAAAACGTGCCATACTTGCTAGTAGCGTGTGCTGGGTTGTTCTTGTTTCACACTGCAATGGCTGTATTCAGAAGCTTTGTTGGTAGACGCGATGATATGCTTTGGAGGTATTTCAGCTAATTTCAGTTGGGTTTCTGTGCCTGGTCTAAAATAAAATTGCTGCTACCAAGACCACCTTCCTCTAGGTTAAAACAGGTCCATATCACTCATTTCCACCTGAGGACAGAGAGAAAAATTTCAACCTTAAAAGCAAAACGTTTAGTTCCTATGAGATCTCACCTTGCTTAAAATGTAAGAAATGCTTCAGGAAAGGTTTTACAATACATTGCTTTACCCAATATAGAAACTAGAAATTAATCAAGTAATTCCCTAGAAGACTTATTTAGGAAAATAAATTGGACTCCTCAGAAGTGAATCTGCAACTGGGAAATCCTCTCATTGCCAAATTACAGAGAAAACAGAAGGATTGACCCCAAATCAGCATTACTTTCTTTCTGTTTTACTTTTGGCTTCCCTTTCTGCAACCCACTGGTGCACACACTACACAATGAGCAGTAACCTAATTTGATTCCCAGTGAGATACTGCACTTAAAACAACTGGACCCAATTGTCAGAATTATATTAATACCTCCTCCCAACGTCTGTGGGCGATCACATCTAGTAAAGGGACCTTAGCTTGCCATGGACCCTCAAACCCCCACTGCCCCACCTATGCTGCAGAGTACAGCTGCTCCTGCCCTGCCATCCAGGGGTGTCGTGATCTGGGCTGGACTGGGCTCTGAGGCTGAAATGAATGAATGGCAGATGCTCTCCTCCATCTTCGCTGGTGGTGAAGGCTTTGCAGTGCAGCCCCCAGGTGCTGCCAACCTGAGCCTTCACTCCCACAGGGCTGCTGTACAGAGCAGGCACTGCTAGCGTTGAGGGAGTCCAGAGCTGATCCGAGACATCCAGTCTACCAGCAGCACCCTGGCACAGCAGGATAATTAATTGCCTGGCTTCTCTTCTGTCATGGAGGCTGCAGCTGGGTTGTTCAAAGCTAAACCCCTGGTGGCAGCCAAGGCCCCGCACACACCCCACCACATGCCCCAGCCCACATGGGCTCCAGCTGCTGCCCCTCGCAGAAGGCACAGAGGAGAAGCAAGGAATGGGGGAAAACCACCAAGTTTCTCATGCTGGCGCTGGCTTAGCAGAAAGTGGAAAGGGGGCAATCGTAGGGAAAATGGGCAGGGTCTGAAAGTCAAGTGTTTTGTAGTATTTTGTCTAGGTGTAGCTTATACCATACAGCCCAGCCCACGCTACAAATAGGTGATGTCACCTCTAAGCTACTAAATCCACAAAGATACAGATATTCTCCTGAGCCTTTATAATATTCCACACATCAATCTTTACTCCATTGCTACATGCAGAAAAACATCATAGGTACATTAATGACAGAATTTTTCCTTTAAGGGAAAGATTTTAAAAGCTAAAGAAGTCACATGTTTCTCATCTTGTTCTCAGCATTATTCCCTGCAAGACCATCTAACATGCAACAGAATTGCAAGGAATTGTCAAGAAAAGATCATGTCAAATTTAAAAGGTACAAGTCCAGCCCTATTTTAATTCCTTCTGCAACGAACATTGAACCATATTTATTTTTTAAAGTCTGTGATTTTACTTCTGTTTATGAAGAATGGTGACCCCAATGATTGTTAAGCCTTCAGCACTGTTAATCAAATAATAAGCGAACCCTAAAATTCTTTTAACCTCCGAGATGATGTTTTTGCAAGGCATCAATTCAGTTCATCATTCCCAGGCATCTCCTTTTTTCCTCTGCCCAGCTTACAATGCTTGAGGCTCTTTTTGCACAGCTGTTGAACAACCTGATCTCCCACTGCCATCTCCTGAGTGCTTTGCTTTTCCAAACTGGGGATGCATGACCTGAGACACACACGTGAAATTAATGGACTTGAGTAACTTATTAGAAGTTGGCAGATCATGGTGCTAGCAAGATAACCCACTCTGCCTCTTGGATATTTCAGTAAAGATAATTGTAAATGTAGATGGTCTTTTCAGAAGGTGGGTGGTTCCCTCCCATGGCCACAGCATTTTGTGTTGCAGTAAATCAGCAGTTCTCACATGGCAACCCCATGAGAGGTGGCCAGGAGGGCAGCTAGGTCCACTGGCTCCCACCTTTGCTCCTCGAGGTGAGTGCACTGCACAGATGCTGCAGTACCTGTACACGCATTTTTTGTACCTTCCCAGCTGAGCTGCTACCGCTACAAAGGTGCCATTCCTGTTTGCACTTTGTTCCTCTCCGTCACCTGGAACTAGAGGAGCCACTTCAGTAAGTACCAGCAGGGACCTGGTGGTCCTGCTGCCACTTGGCATCTCTAGGTCAGCCACCACAGGAGCGTGAAAGCACTTGCTTCCATCCACGTCTCCAAAGCAAACACACACCCCAAAAAAACCCCAAAACCCAAAACAAACAACCCAGCTGAGCAGTCTGGTCCACCAGATCTGTCTGCTGAGTGGGAGGCAGGGAGGAGGCATCCAGACCATCTACCAAGTCTTTTCAGTCACTGCTGTTGCTCAGCCACCAGTCTATAGCAGCAGATAGCCTGGGAGATAAATGCCCAGTAGAGAGCAGGACTGCTGAAGGTCTTCCTGGACAACATTGACTCTGCACAGACACACACGTGTGCTCTGGGTCTTGTTGTGCCCTCAGCAGCATGTGCCCACCCCAGAGCAACAGGGGCACTTGTGCTTTTCCTGACCATGGTGTGGCCTTGTTCCCAGAGGCTTGTAAAACTAATGGAATTTGAAAGGGAGAAAGCGGGGGGGGGAGGAAAGGGAAGGGGACAGAGGGAAAACATCTATGTGTTCAGTGTTTGTTGCCATTGGTTGCATTGCTTTCCTCCTGAGAATTTTGTGAGCATCAATTCAATTGCGATCAGACAAACAAACTCTAACATGACCTGGAGAGATTAGAGCTGAGTGGGCTGCTGGCAGTGTGAAGATATTTGGTATTAACAAATGTACCAGCGAGCTGGTATAAGCATCATCATGGTAGATGGGAGAAGCAAGCAGCTGCACTGTCAGAGAAGCTTAAACTAAGATTTGATCTTATATATTGTCCCATGAATGTCAGTCTCTCTCACAGAGCAGTGACTGTGCTGCTGGGAAATTGGGTGAGCTGTAAGAAAGGCATTTTAGGAACTGGTCTTGTAACAGTAAGGAAATGTAGTCAATGCAAGATAAGTCGTTGTCTAACAAATCTATCCTTCTGGAGTTTTCTTGTAAAACTGCTGTGTCAGTTCCAATTAATATCTCATTTCAATCTCCTTTGAAACCAGTGTTCCTTGGAAATGAAACAGGCATTGCTTCCTCGTAAGCTTTTGGCCAAGATTAGCATCACACTCGTTTCACATCAGTCACACACTTCACTGGGGGCACACATTCTGCTGTTGTTCAGGGGAGCCGGAGGCATCAAGTAAGTCTTTCCCATTCAAATGTCTCCACGCTCAAGAAATGTATATTTTAGCAAATGCAGACACGCTAAAACATGCTATGGCAACACTGAGCTTGTGACACAGAGGAAGTGAAGCAGAAAATTCAGTGTGAAGGATTACACACTGACTGCTCCTCCTGTTACAAAATAAAACCATGGGGCCATGACTAGGCGTACCTTCAATCCCAACACCCAGCCTTCCCATTCATGCCTATTCATTTTACCACGCTAAGTGCTATTTTGCATCTCCATAATGCTTTTTCCCCTGCTTTCCTAGGATAATTTTCAATGTTACGATTTATTCCCTCCTGTTACTCATACAGCCTGGGGCCAGAACATACCCTGAGGAAGCTCACTCCTATCAGCAAAGGAGAGCTAGAAATTTGTACTGTGCAGACCTCACAACTCTCAGTTAGTTTGCTTGCCAGAAGTATTAACAAAGTCCTGTATCAATAAAAGTAAGGTGATGCCCTGGTTGGGTTATAGCATGCCAGGGCACCATGCAGGCGCTGGTTTCCCAAGGAGGTGTCTCCTTCATGGACAGCAAAGGGCAGGACTGAGCACTCCTGTGTCTCCTCCCGTGGTCTGGCACTGAGATGTCATGCTGATTGGCTAGCTATGAGTTTTACTGATCGTGAAGGCATTTGTAGCAAACAGGCAAAGCCATAACTACACCCTCCATGTCCTCCCCCCATCTACATACAGACCTCCTTTAACATATTGGGCACAGGTCATGGAGATAATTATTTTAGGGGAGATGCTCTGTAATGCTCTACAAGATGTTAAACACTTGTTTGCTTCACTAAACTAAATTTCATGTGACTGATTGCAATGGTTAGGTATGACAGATGCTGAGGTTGAGCTCAGGTGGAGGAACAACTGGGTGAGGCCACCTAGTTTGGTTAGGTTTCAGTCACAGAGGCGTGCATGACTGTATTTTGCATACACCCAATCTCTAAAAAATATTTCCCCCTTTTTGTTCTCCAATGCTTTTTCAGCCTGTTTGGTTGCCTCCAATTTTTGCAACAAAAATACGCTTTCTAGCAGTGTTCAGATAAGAGTCATTTTTATGCTCAAATTACCCCACTTGAATATTGACTTTTGTAACTACTAATCCTTTTTCATGCTCACCAACTGACAAAACCGACAGTATGGTGTATGATTTAAAAACAATGGCTTTACTTTAAACCCACGTACTTGCTTTTTAATTAATACTTGAAACCACTGCCATAGCAGGGTACCCACCCCCAGAGTTTTGCCACGGATGAAGCCCAGCAGCTCCCGCCAGTGCTAATTCACGGTACGGTGATTCAGTGCCAAAGATGCCAACTGTACCAAGAAGCGCTGCCGAGACTGTATTTTCTCAGTGCGGTGCAGGTTGCTTAGTGACCTGTCACCAAAACAAACGCGGTCACTTGGGTATTTAAAGAGCAGCTTCTCCCGAAGGATCCAGGGTTTTGCAGGGACACCTGTTACTCCCATGCTTGAAATTTCTGCCCTGAAATGACAGGCTTGATGTCATGCTCTGGCTGGTTAACACTTTTTATAAGAAAGTCGTGCAACGTGTGTGCAATCCCCTCTGACTCATCTCATGCCAGCGTTGCTTAAATCGCACTTTTAACATGCACGTTGTTACACCGACTGCAGGAGCAAGAGTCAGCAAAGCACTACCCTTTCTCAGACACATGGCATGCTATACTTTTTTTTTTCCTATTGCTGCATCCTTGGTGGAAACTGAAGGTAAATGGCACACTTTCTATCAAAATACACCATTCAGTCATACATGAACAAAGACACAGGGCAGTGTCTGTGGGAGAAGGATTCCCAACAGTTTGGACACAAGTTGTCCTACAATGTCAGATGACCCCATGCACCCAAGACAAGGCTCAACCAGTTCCCCTTGAGTGCTGCAAGGGCTCTGCCCTATTTGGGTCACACCAGTATTTCACAGCTGGAGGTTAAGCAACAAACTCAAGGGCTGCATTGGGAGGTTGGATGTGTGGGGCACCCAGGGCAAGCTCCAGTAGAAGAAGGGTCCGAGTATATGGGCTTGTGACTCCTTACACTGAGCTCCAAAATTAGCTGAAGTCTCAGTAGATACTAGCAGTATTTTTATGCAATAAGGCTGTATCTGTAACAACAGACCGAATGACTCCAAAAGGATAGCAACTTAAGAGTCACTGATATACATGCTCACATCTTGTCCTTCTCAGTCCCTTCACAAAACCAAATAAGTCCCAAGCCTAACAAAATATATTTGTGAAGGTAGACATTTTACTTAGAAAATTCCAAACCCAGAAGTTTCACAGGGAGCTTTGCTTTAGCCCTACTGTTTGCACCCTTGACACTGTCACAACTGACAACTGCTTTTGTTGCAGGACTGGGGCCATGAAAACAATTCATTTGGCGGGGGGGCAGAATTCGTGAGGGCAGGAAGGAGGCCCGTTCCTGGGAGAAGGGTGCCTGGGGATGCCAGAGTTACCCACTCATACACAAAACATTTGTCGCTTCTCCTTACGGTAAAGCCAGAACTTTTGCCTAGCTCATTTCAGAGTGGTGCATGGTGTAGTAACACCTGCGGGACCTACAGGATGTCAAGGAGCAGCATCATGAGCAGCACATAGTATTTACTGTCTCCAGATGCTTGGTGCCAGCTAGGGTTGAAAGAAGCTGGAGTGCCAGCAGTATCCCCCTGAGCCCCACATCCCTTCCTCCTGCAATTAGCACAGGTAATTCCCAACCTCCTTTCTTAACTCCCGCTGCTTTGAATAGAGCTCTTAATAATCACAGTTTCTTTTTATTCCCATCATTCAGAGCGTGGCCTTTAACTAGGACCTCTAAATCGTAGTCTGTTTCCTTTTCTCCTAGGACAAGAGGAAGTGGCCTCAAGTTGCACCAGGGCAGATTTAGATGGGATATTAGGAAAAAAAATTCTACACTAAAAAGGTTATCAAGCATTGGAATAGGCTGCCTAGGGAAGTCATGGAGTCACCATCCCTGGAGGTATTTAAAAGACAGGTAGACATAAAGTTTAGCAATATGGTTTAGTGATGTTTTTTGTCGGTGTTAGGCTGATGGTTGGACTCGATGGTCTGAAAGGTCTGTTCCAACCTTGGCAATTCTATGATTCCGTGATTCTAAGACTTGCAGCAGCTGTCAGAAAGGTTTCCTCCTGAGCGTGTTCATAGAGCACCCACTGTGAATGCTTCACACGCACAAATGAATTGAGATCTCTCAGCACACCCACCACAGCTGATTGTGGCCTTCTTTTCATTTTAGAGCTTGAGAAATATTCCTAATGCTGTCTTAAACAATCTGTGCCTCCTTTCCTCTTAGGTTTTTAATGCCCTATTTGAAACATGAAGGAGTTAATTTTTTAAGAACATAGAAACGGCCAGCTTTTCCATATTCCTTTAAAGCATATCTTTCCTATTGACTTCAGTTATGTCTTGTGAAAACGTAGAGTTGCCAACATCAGGTATCAAGCGTTAAGCACTTGGGAAGTGAGAAATGCCCAGTGTGACCACCTGTGAGTATTTAGGTGGAAGCCACTCTCATTGCACCACGAAAACCATGTACCAGAGTGGAGTAGAATCATCAGTCCCCCCACCCACAAGGCAGCCCTTATGCTTTTCCTGCAATTGTCAGGCCTTTTTGCTGCAAACCCTTCAGCTCCTGCAACAGCAGGCAGCTTCCTTCAATACACAGCCCTGACGCACACCCAGAATCACATCCTGTCCAAGGAATGAGGAAGGGTTTTTTGAATAAAATAACTTGATTGTGTAATTATCAGCAGCTTGATCAGCCATGTGCATTTGTGAATGCAAAATGAGGCTGCTGGCAGTCCTCACTGAATTTTTAATTGTTTGACTTTGTCATCATATTTTCCCTTTAACTTTGCTCTTCTGCATAATTATATACACATATGTCTATCCACACGAAGAAGCTGTTCAGAGGAACTGGATGATGCTGGAAGAAGTGTGGGATCAGACAGGTGAGTGCAATGGGAACCTGGAGTGCACCTGGCGGTTGCAGAATAATTAGAGGTGAGGAAGCATAAAGGAGAAATAAGACAACTGTGGACAATCAGAAAATACTGAGAAAGAAAACCTGCAGTTTGCTGATAGATATTATTAAAATATATCATTAAATATATTTATAAAATATAATTAAATATATATTATTAAAATATAATATTAAAATAATATTAGGGGAAGAAAAACACAAATCCAAACTGACAAATAGATCTCAAACAACGCATGCGACATACAGATGATAGGTTTGTGGAGCATACCCTCCAGAGGCTGGTGTATTGAGCCTCCCAGGACAATAGAAGAGAAATATCCTATACTTTGGTCTGATTCTGGTAAAACACGCACATAGTTCTACACTGGAGAGCATAAATGAGAAGTCTTTCTCTCCAGATACTCACTAGAGAGGCTAAATGATTCTATTAGACACATTTACTGTCAAGTTCTTCAAGACCCAAATAAATAAATCCCTGAGGCAACCTGACCTGGCTTGACAGCTGACCATGCTTTCACCTGAAGGTTGGACAGGAGACATCCTCAGCTCCCATCCAATTAGTTTATCCTGTGAAAGCCTAACTAATGGCACCAGCAGCTAGAAAACATGCAGTGTCTCATGTGTACTCTGCAATTGGCTGAAAGTCACAGGTAAAGTGTATTTCCAGTCTCCTTGACAGCAATGGAGCTACTCACAGGAATAAGTTGAGCAGATCCTGGTTTGATGGGCTGTGACACTATAAAACAGGCTGTTCCAGAACCAGTCTGATCTGTAAGTTTCCAACAGCAGAACAAGAATGAAAGGTGGCTGAAAAAGCATGAGACCAGTCAAAAGCAGGAATTTGCCAAGGTGTGCTGCAAATACATTTTTGAAAGGTTTTATATGATTGTAAACACAACTACAGTTAGGTTAATCAGAATTTCCTTGTACTCTGTGACAACCTAGATTTTATATTATTAAATGGCTTACCATGTCTGGCAAAATTCCACTTTGCACAGCAGTGTACACAGTGTATTCCTATCTCTGTATGAACAATTAAACCCTATTTTAACATTCTGTGGATCGCTGAGAAGTGAGCACAACAGTGATTCAGAACCTTGGCTGCAAAATTCCCCCAGGAGAAAGAGGGACAAGGTACTACAAGACATAATTTAGTAGCTTCATGGGTAGTATTGGTGACAGGAGGATGGTTGGACTAGAAGATCTTGTAGGTCCTTTCCAACCATGTATTTCTATGATTCTATGACTCTAGGGGAACAGGTAATCACATAGTCTCACCCCTGCACACCTTACAAGGGCAGTTTCTAGGGGCTGAGGACCGTACCAGATGCTATGGGAAGCGGCCCCCCTCAGAAGCATTTCTCCTATTTCCCATGTACATGCTGATGCTATTGCTGGCTGTCCCCATTTTGCGTGCATCTGCTTCCTCATACACAAGGTACACAAATATATTCAGAAAGAAAAAAAAAAAAAAAAAAGCACAATTCAGCTACTTCCACCCCTTTTGACTTGAGAAATTTCTTAACAGCCCAGGGAACCCTCTGCCAGACTGCTGGCCCAAGGGTCCTTCTGTGATTTATGAAGCCTTAAACCCACTGATGGAAGATTTCCAGCTGCTGAGATACTGCATCTCTTTTTCCCTCCTGCCCTTCATCAGTCTGGCTGTGTCATTACAGTCGTGCTCGCTATCTGTACTCTAGTGGGCAAACTGTAGTAAATTTGGCTCCAGAGTGCTCTGAAACATTAAAAAATACCTTGAATTTCTGGACAACAGGGATACCAATCTGCCGTTACTGTGCTGTGTCTGCACAAGTGTTTTGGTGGCACAAACCTCCCCATGTGGGCAAGTCTTCATGACATGTTGACTTCCTCCCAAACAGTCTTGACCTTAGAGAACAGCAAAATGGGCATTTCAGCTGGCAGAACACATTGCTACCAGCAAATTGGTTAACTTCTGTACCAGCAAAGAAGAAAGCAGCACAGGGACCCTTCCAAGGGAGGTGTTACCCTCATGGCTCATCTTCAAGCTGAGGGAAGTCCCCAGAAGCACTGAAGAAGGAGCGCACATGAGCCAAGTGCAGATTCCTGGGAGAACTGCATCTGGGGCATGCCCACAGCACCAGGTGGAAGACAGAGGGAATCAGGAAAAGCAAGGATATGAAGGCATCCTCCTAAGCTTCACTAAGTCTTGAAAGCCAGCACAGCACTGTTAATAATCCTGAATTTCTTTGCCTTTCCTAGAGGATTTACCTGCCATTTACATAGTTAATAATGCTGCCATGTCACTGTGAGCTTTCACCATCATCATCCTGGAGAGATGGCTGGGAAACTACTCTCGTCTGAAAGCCAAATCTTCAGACTGATGGCAAACATGAGATCTCTACAACTGGTTGACTCCTGAATGCTCACGTCGCAGCCAGAAACACTAGTGCCTTAATTTTGCTCTAAAAAAACACAAGTCTGAAATTAGGGAGCAGGCAAAGGGAATAGGTGTTAGTTCTTCAACCTGCTGTCTCCATTCTTTCCTCTTGTTGTTTATGCTTGCCATTTGGCCTGTTTCAGTGGTGTCTCTTAATAGTACACGTTCTGGAGCACAAAACATAGCCAGGGAAGTATTTTAGTAATAGTAATTGCATACTGAGGTTCAAACTAAACCACGGTCTCTCTACTGCAGCATTTCACTGGGTACAATGGAGAATTACTGTGCTTTGAACTCTCTCAGATGCCGGAGACAAGCCAAAGAGATTTCTAGTCCTCATTTTTGTGAGGAATTAGACAAGTTCTCAGCTGAGCAGTTTTGCAAGTGAGCTATTTCAGCAAACTGCACTTCCACTTTGCAGGCAGCATGATCTTTGTGAGGTAAAAACCCAGTCATTTTGTTGCAGTTCTCTTTTACATACGGTTGTTCCATTTGGGGGAAAAAAGCCCAGCCCACAGAAGAAGCTTGTAAGGAAAAAACGCACCATTGTACAGAACTCGACTCTGTAAATGTTCCTCTCAAAAAACATCATATCTTTATCAATATTGTAAAACGCTCTCCTTCCTCTTCCCATTCAATGAGCAGCCTCAATGGGGATGTTCTGTGAATACCTGCCAGATTTCATCCAAGAGATACCTGCAGGGGCAGCTGGGCAAAGTACACGTGGTGGCTTGCAACTGATTATAAAATGCTCACAGCAGGAAAGGAAACTAAGCTAGTTTTGGTTTTCTTTTCCCTTCTACAGTAGGTTGTCACACGTTTTTCTAGCTGTGCTAAAAACCCCAAACCCCAATGTCTACTATATGTATATATGAAGTTGCATCACAAAATTCAGTAATCTCTATGAAAATTAGATTTCTGTTTGGTACGTATCATGGCACAAGTGCAGATTTTTCTCCATGACCAGTATCAAACAGCCATGCAATCCATAAAACAAAGATGGTTAGCACTTCTGCTTTGCTTGGTGTGTCACTTCAGCCATCTATTGTTTCTGCAGTTGCCCCAATGACTTTAAGTCACTCTGCTTTGCCTCTGCTACTTCAGGCAGCTGAGAAGAGACGTGTTAAAAGCACAGTTAATTCCTAAGGAAGGTTCACAACTAGTGAAATAAAAGAGCTTGCTTGCCTATTTATAAGTATATACATGCCTGTGCACAGAGGGGTCTGCTACACATGCACATGCATATTTATGCCATGAGCTATACACACAGATTTTGATGTAACACAGGCGTGACGGCTGGGCCCTGCCTGCTTAATTCCTGGTGATGGAACGTCTTGAGCCTCTTTCAAGCTGTTCAGCACTCACACGTGCTCAACCCCAGGTGCTAAATCCAGGAGCTTCAGGACACTTTTCAGCAGTCTGCATGGTTTAAATGCTCAGGCTGGAGGCAGAGACTACAAATTCTAGGAAAGTTTTTGATTTGTAAGTCTTTCTGATATCCTCGATTAATTAAAAAAAATCTCACCTCTGTATGAAAGCAAATGATTTCCCTGACTCGAGTAACAGCAACATTCTTAGAACTCAGCTGTCTGACTGAACAATTACTGAACTGTCTCCCACTGTGAGCTAAGAAGTGCTTTCTTGGAAGAAGCATCGACAGCTGTCCTCCACACAACATGTAATAAAAGACAACACCACTTAACCTTTTTCTTCTAGACGTCTTTGGCCAATTTTTACAGATAAAGGAAATGAGTTATTTCAGCTGTCAACAGACAGATTTCCTAAATTAAGGAAAAGATATTTCCTTTCTGTTTCCCCCCACCTTCTGAAATGTCTCTTTAGAACAAGAACTTAGTTAGGACTGAGTTGGTTTTTAGTTTTCTGGTGCTGTTGCATAACGCCTAGAACATTTTTGCCTCTGTCTCTGATGGAGTATTTCCTTGTTTCAAGGGTGCTGTTTTATCTGAGTAGATTGCTGAAGAGTTGACTATGAACTCTGCCTAGAAGGTACAAAGTTTCTGCTGAGAGGCCCTTTACAGAAGATACATTGCATCAATCATGGCAGAAATTTCAGGAATTTTTAGCATCATGTCAGAGAATGGTTCGATGACTATGCATAAAATCTTAGCCGCTTAGAAAAGACACAAAACTACATTTCTACTTATGTTTCTTTTTCTGGGATCAAAGCTTGCTAAAATTACTGAGGTGATATTTCAGATTTCTTTTCCAGCCTGGCAGTTCACAATATGTGAACACAGACTGATCTATCTATAGTGGCTGCCTTGCAATGCTTATTGCCGTTGGTATACAGTAACAATACTTCATTTTCCCACCCAGTGCTCTTCCAGCATCTTCTAACACCACAAATAAAATTTCCTATTGCCTGCTAAACCACTGTGTGGCTCTGCAGTAGCGGCATGCCCTTCTTCCACTTTTCCTCTTGGCCATTTTCTGCCTTTGTAAGATCAACATTACACGTTTAGTTGAAGACCAAACGGAGCAGAGTTCGAGGTGTATTAGGAAAGAGTGGTACACCCCCTGCCCTCAATTCATCTCCACACCCCTTGCAGTCAGAGCAGTATGTTCAGATACCTTGGCTGGTGTTTCATCCGCACTCCAGATCATGGTGCAATCAAGGTAGGGGAGCTGCCTAGATCAACACACTGCTTGTACTGTCCCTGTTCTGGAGAACAGTGACAGCTGTGTGTACAGGGGACAAAAGAAGGGAACTTCTAGCAGCAGCCATTGCTATCTGTCGCTGCTGACCACAGTTGCAAGACCAGAAAGGTGCCTTCTTCAGCCTCATCCCTTGCGCTTGCTGCTGCGGGAATGAGTCCAGACCTTGGTCAGGAGAGACTGCTGCGAGGAGCTGGTGATTGCATGCAGGGGTTGATGACATCCATCCATGGCACCTTCAGGTCACCTATAGCCTGTTAAACCCCACTACATCTTCCTCCTTCCATAAGACCCTTTCTGGCCTTTCCTCTCTCTGCTGTTCCAAAACCCAATCCCCTGCAAGATCAGATTTTCTTTTGCCTACTCTGCTGAGAAGGCTTTGGCCAGCTCTGCGCAGTTAACATCAGTTGCTCTGAGTCCACAGAGGTCTAATTACCCAGTCACAGTGAAGTTAGCAGCAGCCTGAGTGCAAACAGGGTGACAAGTGAATTGACTTGCTTCTCCAGTCCCACGAGTAGGTGGCAAGGTGCACCCACAGCATGCTCAGTGCTTCACTTGCAAGAAGTTAAGTCCAGCTTCCTTTTATTTTCTCCTTTTGGGATTGAAGAAAATTGCTTTGTATTCAACTCAAGTTATTAAACTATGCTTCTACAAGTAGTAATTTAAAATCTTTTATTATCACCTACTTTAAAATAGTTTTTTTATCCTACTAGAATTTATTCTGAGGTAGGTGACCCTTGCCTTGCTAATGGCAAGGCAGTCAGGAAGAACGCACAGTAAGAGGCAATTTTAATGCACTTCCCACCTTTATGGTGTCAATGAACATCTTGAGAAGAAACACATGAAATGTCATATTCCAAATAATTAGCATGTATTTCCACAGCACAGAAGGGCAAAATGGGGTCATGAAGTAGCACCCTGGTGAACAAACTAGTGGGGCTTGGGAAGATTGAGAGAATAACAAATTTTTAAGGCAGAATTTTTGGAAGCCACAAACTGCAAAATCAGCAAGTTTGAAAATGTAGGAGCAGGTGCTTAAACAGGCGCAAAGCTTTTTAAGTACCTTGTGCACAGGAGGAAACCCAGTATTACTGATTTCAGGGTGAGCTTTGCATACGGAATCGTAACAGCATACACCAGCAATCCCTGCACAGTGCACCCGCGACCTCATGCGAGATATAACTATATTGTGCAGAGCGATTAACGGAGCCCATATTTCACATTGATGAGGAGACCAAGCAGCAGCGTAGAACCCTTACCTTGCTTATGAACCAGGCAGATGAAGATAGGACAACCAAGCCGAATCCTGTATTTCTTCCAGTCCTTCCACTCCCCAGGTGACACAATTTAGAAACAGCAGCAGCTGATTGAGGGATGGCAAGGGCCAAATCCCCCCAAGAACTTCCCCTTTCAACCCAAGCTTGAGCCAGCCACAATGGTAGCAGGGGAAGAGCAGGGAATGGGAGAGTCCCTGGAGCAACTGGGAACAGTAAATATAGAGACAGAACACACTGAGAAGCAATGATGGCTAGAAAAGGGTCACAAAGAGTGGGGGGAAACCTGAGCTTTTAGTTTATGTATTTGTAAGTCACCATTAGTCATCCTCTGCACCAGACTTCCCCAGACATCACTGGCTGGCTTGGCTGCTCTCCCAGTACCAAAGGGAAGCTGGGGCCAGACAAAATACACGTCTATGTTCAGTGGGACATGGGGGCAAGGTGTTGCAGCTGGGGAAACACCGCTCCATACATAGAACCCAAGAGAGATGAGAAATCAAACCTAGCCAGGGACAGAGGTGGGAACTCATGGAAAATTCCTGCTGGAAATTTGGGAGAGAACAGACCTCACGGGGCAGATTTTCATAAGTGCCTGATCCGTTTTCCCACAGAACGATTTTCCACGAGATGCACATTTCCTTTTCCAGAATTAGCTTCACATCATTTAAAGCTTTTTAATACAAAGGCTACCATCTGCGAGAACTGAAACGCAGCATTTTGCAAGAGGGCGATTATGGAGGCTGGTCTTGCTCATAACTCACACCAAGGTCAACATAAATCAGGATGCAAACAAGGTCGGAAAACTTATAGCCATAAATGGGAACCACTGTTTCCCCCGATCCTCTTTGCAGGCAATAAATGCTCAACAAAATTAACTGTGAACAATTTTCGCGTGTATGCAAAAGAGATTTAATTTAGTGCAATAGTCAGTCCACAGCCATGGATGGTCCTAAGCTTTCTCATTTTGTGCAGCTTAGTCAATTTCCATGTAGGTTCTGTGTCCTGAGAGCTAACTACAGCTCTGGACACGAGTAACTCATGGGTCAGATTAGACTGTATGACTCAGGATGATGCGTTGGTCAGGTACAACCACTCTGATGAGCAGGTGCAGGAACTCCATGGTACATGATGTAATGAATGTATGACATGTCCTGACCTCTCATCAGGTGTCCAGATCTGCTGCTCTCTAGTCAAGCCTGGGCTGTGATCGAAGCCTTTCCCATGGTCCCAGATATTGTAATCCCTGTATGGATTCCTACATGCCTAGTAATAGTCAAGGTCATGCTGACGCTTCTTCTTCAGGGGGAACTGTTAGAAGGGACTCTGCCTTCTGCCCAGCCTGCTGCTCTCAAGGAAGCTACAGACAGGCTTATCTTGAAGCTTACTCTGTTTCTTTTGAATTTATTAAACTGGCCTAACATGTTCAAAAATTACTGAGGGAAAGGATAGACACACACAGTAAGACAGTGCAATGACATCAGCCTCATTTCCCTACAAAATTCTTGGTGGCATTTTTTTTTTTCTAGAGCAGACTCCTCATGTATGAAATTACTAATGTCAAACCACAGTTGGAGCAAAGTATGTCTGAAAATTAAAGTCCTTGGAGCCACATGACCTGAACCCTGTTCCTTACTGCAGCACAAGCTTCCAAAGGTCATTTTAAGAGGTCACTGAGTCTGTGCCTTAATTTCTGCATTTGTATAATGGAGCAAGTATTTCCTTACACCACATCAACAGCATTTTGTACTAAGGTCAGTCATGCTGGCAGGAGGAAGTGTCAGCGACACGTACAGCACAGCTGATTCATTTTCCAACAGGCTGATGATGTGGTAGATCCACCTTAGCAATCAACTACATTATCTCATTTTAATTTTCCAGCTCAAAGCGTAACATGGATTATGGGATGCTATGTTGGATAGGCAGTAAGCACTTAGTGACAAGAATAAAAATCCTCCCAGTGTATGTGTGAGCTTATGTTTGACACAGTAAGAGAAAAAGAAAACTACGGAAACACCTGGATTAGAAAGGAGCAGATGTACAGCATGGTAGAGCTGGTGCCAAGGATCAAAAGCTGACGTTTTGGGGAGGTGGACGGGAGAGGAGAACAGGGTAATTTCAGAACAATTTATGGTCTGCTCCCGTGAACTGCCCATTAGTGGTCAGAGCCTGTTAGGTGAGCTTTTGGAACACACCCTTCAGCTCAACTTCATTCAGAAGGAATCCAGGGCAGGGGCTAAGACAACTGCGTGGTCCAAAGCCAAACACAGAGAGTGAGGACCATCAGAAGCACACTCCTGATCCCAACCAGCACAACCAGGGGACGTACAGGCAGCACCAGCCAGCCTTGTCACAAGGTTGTCCACTGCTTGGCCCTAAGGTTAACTAAAGCGGGAGTGGAAGCAAGCCCTGTGCTCTCCTCAAGCATGACAAAGGTGGTGTCGTGTTTCCCTCCAGCAGCAAAGCCAGAAAAACACACAGAGAGCATAGAGAGCTCAGGAGGACTCGGCCTTACGGGCTAGCAAATAAAACTGCAGTGCAAGCCTGGTAGTAACCACACATGCGAAAAGAAAGGAAAAGAGAAAAAGCAAGTCTACTATTCTGAAACTAAGGGATGGAAATAAAAAAGAATAAATCCAAGTGTGGCTCATCCAGCAAATGTTTTCCTTCACTTTCCAGTTAAAATAATGCTTTGTGTGAATAGAATAAAAATCTAAAAAAAAAAATATTACAGGCTAACGTATCCGAGAAGAAAACAATTGACTATTTACTGTAAAAAACCTCCTCCAATTTTAACAAGAATCAACAAGTTAAATTGCAGGTGCAGCAGCAAAAAACATTTAGTGAATCACTGATATTTTTTTTTTTCATGGATAACATAAAAGCAAGGGAGGGGAAAAAGGAGAACTGAACCATTAGTTCAGCTTACTCAACTCCAGATTCTTCTTCTCTGGTGTTGCTCATCCTTAACAGCTTGGGTTTTATCTTGGGTTTTGTTTGTTTAGTTGGCTTAGCTTAACAACATGAAGGCTGACAGAGGGTAACTCTGTCTGAAGGAAAGACAAGCGCTGAAACTATGAGAAGATCTAACATACAAAACCGTGAAAAAATAAGTATCACATGGGAATTAAGTTCCTGGTTATTGAAGGACTTGAGTTCCAAACAGCCTTCTGAAGAGAAATTTGGTAAGGAACTTATCTCCTGAAGGTTTACCAAGTCATATGACAGAAGCAACCCTTTGTAGTTCAGGTAGGAACCCACGTGTCTTACGATCTGACGTGAGACGTGGTTGCCACTGACATCACAGCCCCACAGTCACTGCCTTCTGATGGGCACCCGTAGGGACGAGAAAGCATTTTTTATTTTTCCCCTGTGTGTAATTCAACGTGGTTGTCCATAATTTCTGAGTACAGAAACTCTCCCATCAATTCTTCTGGATTTTGGAGATCAACTGCAAGGTAAGGCTTTGATTTTGACAGGAGCAGGAAAGGCTTTCTGCTTTTCACCGTGGATGGTATATTGCCCTCTGAATATTATGTGGGAAACAAATGTATTGCCTTTGCCAGAGTAACTTATCATACACTCGGCCTCTTTTACCCTCTTCCTGCGCAGCTTACAGCTTAGGTAACCAGCAGATACTTCTAGACAAAAACAGCTTTCATCATCTGCAATTGCAAAGGGATGAATGATGATGTAAATGATCCTTTCCGGTTCTTTCCTTTCTTAATTAACAGAATCTATTTTCAATTCATTAAAGCCATCTGCGTGACAATTATCTTACTGTGAAAGCTCTGAATCAGTTTTCCTCATCCAGAACCTCATCTTTTTTGATGCTGTTTGTTACTGATTAGGCCTAAATCTAAAATTTCAGCCCTTTGAAGTGTACACTGCCTTTAAGTATAGGATTGTGACTACGACGTGTAACTATAAAGATTTTTTTGAAATTACAATGGTAGTGTTCTTCAAAGACTTCCATTCTCTAGCTGCCCTCAATAAGGATCTTCTCATACTTCTCTTAACCTTGGAGCATTCTATGTCTCTGTTTTTAAAAATTGTCCATGCAATAGGGAAGACACTTCAAAAATTTTAAGGAGAAAACAAATTTGTCCAACTTTGTTGAAAAAGTGTCTGTTGCTTACTTCTTCCAAGGTCTTGGTAACTACTTTTATGCTATAAACTAAAACTACCGTGTTTTCACAGCATTAATAGAACAACTAACTGCATTTTCTAGACGCCAGAGTGTCTCTTGTATCATTTAATTTAAACCTTTTATTTTCTATTACTCTCTATCAGAATCTAAAGGCTTGGCTGGACCACCATTTCACAGAAAGAAAGAGAATGAAACAGGACATTTTGTTTAAGGTACAATTCTTAATGTCATGAAGATTGAAGCCTAAAGCTGCAGCATTCACATTTAACTATTCACACTCAACAGAAGCAGCAGCTTACTGACCCGTATTGCAGTAACCCTAAAGGAAACAGATATATAGACTCAGACAGGTGTTCTCCAAAACATATTTTTAATGTAATCTGGATTTGGAGCCTAAAGATAGTAAGAGCAGAGAAATACGCTTGTTATTCCATTTTTACATTACTGTTAAAGCTGAATTACTTCACGTAAAAAAGAAACTGCAACATTTCCATACACAGAGCTGGTCTGCATAGGAAGTCTTTGTGATAGCATGGAACACAAATACAACATTAATTAAACCAAGTCAACGACAGCTTTTCATTTGGCCCTCACTGAGGGATCCACAATTACTCTCACACTCAAAGCCAAGACATATCCCCATCAATATCCCCAAAATTTCCTTGAAGTATTAAATAGCAGTTGACTTCATTGCAGTCACAAAAGATAGAAATTAGTGTTTAGTCTACTTACTCACATTTATCAACATTTAAGAGTATAACAGGCATTCCACTCTGTATTTCAAAGCATGAGGAAGCTATTTCAAGAGCAGTCATATCCCGCCACTGTCACCTGGCCATTGACATAAAACTGAGGAGAGGCACATTTTTCCCTCATGAGGTTTTTATCTTTTTATAAATCCTCCTGAAAGGATTTCACTATAGCACTCTATTCCTTTTTTTTAAGTAGTGTTTTGTAAAAATGTAAAGAGGATAATTTTAACCAGTTGCAAAACAGTCGTTGAAAGAGAGCTCTTTGGGGACTTAGGAAATATTTAAAATTACTTCCTGTCCAGGGACTGTTGTAAAGTATATATGGAAAACTAACCACTCTGTTGCCTTGCATTTCAGAAAGTGTCTTTACACTGCACTTAAACAGAACAGAAACACCACAGACAGCAGGAATCTTGTTACCAGCATAACTGATACAAAAATAGGAACGTAATTTTAGAATTTGGTAGGAAAAGCATTTCATTTTTTTCTACGAGAATACTCCTCATCTTTCCATTTGAAGTATTTCAGTTGAAGCACAAGACAACTAGAAGAAAAACTGCTTTGAATATTTATCCCCTACTCTAAAATATAAAACTTCAGGGGTCTCAACAAGTAAGGAGGTATCACTGTCTTTGTCTTTAGGCAGCCATATATGCAAAATGTTTACTCAATTTTAAAACCTGTTGCACCCCTGCAGGGCACACATTTTTCTCCACAGTGTTCTCAACATTTTTCTGTGTTGGTAGCTCAGAAGCAGTAAATTTCATCAGAAAAAAAAAAAAGTCAGGAAGAAAACAGGCATAAACAACAGGAAGAAACAAGTTCTTCCTGTTTCCTTCAAACAGGAAGAAAATAGAACAGGAAAAGAACAAGTTAAATGTATGACAGAAATAAAGAAATTATTTGTGTTCTGAATAATCTTTAGTTCCTTGTCCTTACCACAATTTGAGTTCAGCTTGGAACGTTACTGCATTTAGCATCAACATTAAAGTTATTCCCACCTCTGAATAGTACCAAGAGTAAGAATTAAAAAAAAAAAAAAACAAAAATCCGGTCCAGAAAGTTGGTTTCTATACAGAAGTGAAGACAAAACTGGTTTGAAACAGGGGTTGAGGGGGCAAAACTGCTACTATCCATTAGCACAGGCCTTAGTGGCAGACACGTCTCAGACAGGGCCTGCTGCCCCAGCCCGCCCTCCCAAGCAGCAAATCCTGAATTAATCCCTAACACATCACCCAGAACAAGTTCTGTACCAGTTTGTTTTAAGATTAAGAAAAGTTAAGCAGGGTAACATAAACATACAGTGTTAAGTGGAAAGTGGTATTAAATGCACAAACTCATCTGCCTGGATGCTGAAGTCCAAGTACCTGGCAAGGTAAGAGTTCAGCAGATGGCTTCATCAACATGAGAAATTAAATTCTACATGGAGGCGATAGGCCTGATGCACACTGATAGTTATTTAAACAGAACTAGATAGAATAGGTCAGTATGTCCCATTAAATTGGTTTGTTTTTAAAGAATTAGCTAACAGAGTAAGGCTTCCTTGTATCAGCTTTCACTAGATTTACATACACTAAATAGTGATACGCTTTTTCTTTTGGGAATATTTTCCATTC
>VXBJ01004728.1:92198-102920 GCA_013400055.1 Nycticryphes semicollaris
TTCAAAAATTTGCTAACAGTCAAGAAATATAATCTAAAAATTGTTAATTAATAATGCCCAACTAATTTTAAACTGGATACTTAACAGTTATAAAGACAGAAATTTAAACTAACACTACTAAAGAGCAGTAGATTCCAGAGTATAAAACTCCAAAAATCTAAAAATCCCCTTCTCTGTGACCTATAGAAAAAGAATTATTTTTATGACTGAAAAGTTTTATGTAGATTATTTCTAGCATGGTGTGAATTGTTGATTATGCCTACTTACAGAGTAGTAGAAAAACATTAACAAAACCCAAACAAAAACTTAAAAAAATCAAACTACATGTTCTCGCAAATAACAACTTGGGTGGCATGTGTTTTAATCATTACAAATCAGAGAGATTCAGCCAACTGAATAGAGTTTTACTCCCATGTATTTGCAAGAGAAACTAACAGGATTTCCTCAATCTCATGATTTCATACAATGTAGACATGGCATGGGACAAACAGGTGAAAGTTGCTTCAAAATACAGATTCTGAAAGTGGCAATATACAAACAGCACTGCTTTTAACATACTTTTGTTTAAAAACATCCCCATATTTTTCCTAAGAATGGCTAAGCTAGTAGGCACCACGCTGTACACTAACAGGAACCCCAAAACAGCCCAAAAGCAAGGAAGAACTATTCTTATATGCTCCCAAGACATATTCTTCCTCAACTTAATTCACAAACAACAAAAGTGTTCTGACATCATCTTAAAGATGAAACTAAAAATAAAATACTAATGAAGACCCTCCTGAAACAACTTCACCTAATTAATTTGGTGTCTAAATACCGCTACCCCGACTAAGGCCTAAATAAATTTGTTGAACTTCTGGAGCAAGAACCTCACAGGTACACTTACTGCCCACAACTGAAGTGAAACATCAGTCAAAAATACCCAATATGCTAAACCACTGAACTTGCAAGTGAAGTGTATTCTATCCAACAGAAATTAATTTTTAAGACATTTGCAGGGCTAATGTGCCATAATAAACTCTAATACTAATCACCAGTAAAGTGCTGAATTATATTAATTACCTGAATCGCACTCACATTTATGATCTTCATTTATAGATTCTTATCAAGTCAAAAGAGCCCTTTCTGTTGTAAAAGCTAAGCTGTTGTTCAAATACTATAAAAATAGGTATTTTAATTAGGAGCTATATACACAATAGAACTTCCGCTTTTTGTTAAGTACAGCTGACATAGAGATGAAAAATCCATGCAAGTATTTATAAAGATACTTAAATCGAAGAAAAAAAGACACTGCTATAGAAATTTCAATACCCTGGCATACAGCCACTTACTATATTAGATGATGTCTAGATCTGGACTGATAAGCATCATGCCACCAACATGCTTAAGTTTGTGTAGCTAAAGTCAATTTGCAAATTTTAAACTACAGCATACATTTGATCTATTTCTCATTAAAGTGTATCAGTAAGTTTGAGGTTAAACTTTGAGCAAACTTCACATCTAGTCACATAACCAGCACAAGCAAGACGTTAGTGCAAAGGGGAGAGTGTCAGTTGAACATAACGAGGACTCCTCCCCTAAAACGCACAATGCAATAGAACGATTTTCAGATTTAAAGTTCAAGTGGACTACAACGAGAAAAAGCGAGATTTTCTTCTCCCAAATTTAGGACAGATTTCCAGAGGATCAAAAGGAAAGCAACCTCAGCCGTCAAAAAGTCAAACCCAAGTTTGGAGAGCTGATAAGTAACTCCAAAATTCATCATGCTATGAAGACAGCATTCTCAAAAGAGCTCCGAACAAACTGCAAAACAATTGGCATTTAAGTTGAAATTGGCCAAGTGCTGCATAGAAATATGCTCACACACAACAGTCATGTTTAAGCCAGTGCATAGAGAAGATAAAAGCACTTATGGTAGTTGCAAATGTTAACAAGTCCATACAACTTGTATATTTTAGCAATGAGTCCATAGAAAAAGAACAGAGTAAGAGTAGAAATGCTCAAGCAAAACCAAAAAAAGATGACCTTCCACCTGTATAAAATCCACGTAACAGCTATAGTAAAAAGACATCAGTGGAAAATACTCAACTCAGTCCCAAACACCCAACAGGCAAATAAGACCAGAATAGACAAGCCTTTGGCAGACAATTGTAGAAGTCTAAATATGGCATTACGTTTCTAAATAACCCACAAAATATATTATATGGCATATTCATATTAAATACTGGGTAACCAACTCTGCAGATCTGATGCTAACAACGCTTTAGGCAATGAGAGCAAGATGGAGCAAGCTAAGGGAACGCTGGTGTATCACAACAGTGCTCAAGGAAAATATCACCAAGTCGTGCTTCAAAAACAGTACTCTGGGACTCCACGCTATCATCTATGGAGCAAAACAAAGTTCTCTAGTTTTTCAGGGATGTGCCCTGCATAGCATATGTTATGATTCACTATTACACGAGCAGCAAGACACTGCAATGTAGTATGATTTATGGGCTGGATTAAATTTTTTGCTATTTCCTTCTCATCCAGCAAATCACTAGCAGTTTGTTTATGTGAGTTTGTAGCATCAAAATGTGAACCTGACTTGATAAGAAGATTCATGATGTCTGGATGGTTGTTCAGTGCAGCAATGTGCAATGGACTGTTGTTATCAGAGTCTCTGACGTTTACATCAGCACCACATTCCACCAGGATAGCAGTAACTTGTAGAGAGGGGAATTTACAAACTGGGTAGCGACCCACACATGTAGTATTATTGTCAACAGCAAGATGAAGTGGACTGAAGTTATTCTTTCCTCTAGGCTGAAGCTTAAGAAACTTGTAAATAGTCTGTTTCTTAAAATGCTCCTGTTCTGAGCTGCAAGGTACTTTCTCCAACAAGCAAATTAAATGCAAAATGATGGAAAGGGCTTTGTTCAGCTGTATTGGATCGGGAGAACACTGGGTTTGTTTCATGGCCCGTTCTATTTCAAGAACACTTTTGCACAGTATACCCATGAGATCATCAAATGTGACAGTAGTACCTAGCAGGCCTTTTGCCCTATCCTGCAGCATGAAGGAGAAAAGTTCAGCAAATGACAGTAAACTGCTGGCTGTCATAGAGCTCAGCGGATCAAGATTGCTCTGCTGCATGTCCAAAGCATATTTCCATAAGTTGATGCAACGCTTGAAGTTTCCAGAGTCTGCATAAACAGCACCTCTGTATCTAATATAGTAGGATGTATCTGGGTGAGAGGGGCCAAGAATACGTTCTCTAATTAATAGCGCTTGCATTCTCATTTCATCAGGGTCTGCAATAAGATTCTCTAGCTCCTCTGAGCTGTTTACCTCTTTAGCATAATCATACGCCATAATTAGTGTTTGTGGCACAGGTTTGCTCAGGATATTAGTCCTATCACTGTATCTCATTTCCATAGCTCGCTTCCAGTATTTCAAAGCACCGAGCAGATCTCTCTTTTTGTCCACGAATGTCGCTCCTAGAAGCTCCAGAGCGTTTATGCGCTCAGCCTTACTGGTCTGTACGTGCTGGGTCAGAAAGTCCACAATATTCGTGTGGCCTGTCACACTAGCTGACAGAAGGGGAGTCATTCCATAACCGTCCTTTTCCATTTTAGCACAATACTTCAGAAGCATCTTCATGATCTCCAGACTTCCAGATTCCGCACAGTCATGTAATGCGGTGTTTCCTGAAAGAGAAGACACACAATTACCCAAAGGGTAATCAAATTATAGCACAAACCCTGCCATACTAATTATTTTTTTAAAAAAAGAATAGTTAAAAAATAGTTACCACCCCCCCAAACATTAATAGTTTAAAAAACAGCTGTTTTGACATGAAACCATAGACTATGAATGAAACATGGACTCTGAAAGGCTTAGATGACAAGTCAAAATACTCAAGATCTGATTTAATATCCAGAGTACTGGACAAATGAAAATGCTTGACATCGTCTGAAAGNAGTTGAAACTGGCCAATGTTTCGTCAGACAACAAGAAGGGCTTTTTAAACTATGTTAATAGCAAGAGGCTGTCCAAAGAAAACATCAGACACCTGTTAAAGATGGTCATCAGACTAACAGGAATTAAGAAAAAGGGGAGGCATTTAATGNCAACAAAACCCAACCCAGAATTAAAACAGAATTGTCCATTACATAGAAGTACATAAAAGCACAGGTACAGGACAAAATAGTGGGGCAGGAGACCAGGTTGGCCACAAAGGGAACTCCTTGTGGAGCTCAAGAGGAAAAAGAAACTGTACTATCTCTGGAAGCAAAGTCAGGCTTCGCAGGAAAATTACAGACGTGTGGTTTGTATCTGCACGGCAAAGACACAAAAGGCCAAAGCTCAGAGTTGAAACTGGCCAATGTTTCGTCAGACAACAAGAAGGGCTTTTTAAACTATGTTAATAGCAAGAGGCTGTCCAAAGAAAACATCAGACACCTGTTAAAGATGGTCATCAGACTAACAGGAATTAAGAAAAAGGGGAGGCATTTAATGTTGGGGTTTGAACTGCCCAGTCCCCTGAGTCAGAGGACCCCGAGTGTGGGAACAGTGACTTTCCATTTGTGGGCACTGAAATTGTAAAGGACCAGCTGTATCAGCTCACAAGTTGACAAGTCCTGGCCTGATGAGATCCATACTATGGTACTGAAGGAGCTGGCAGATGCTATGGCAAGATCACTCTTGATCATCTACCAAAGGTCTTGGGAATCCTGGGAGGTCCTTGCTGACTGAAAGCCAGACAGCATTAATGTAATTTATAAAAACAGAAGACCCAGGAAACTACAGACTCATTAGTCTAACCTCAGAACTTAGAAAAATTATGGAGAAGATCATAGTGGGTGCTATTGAAAGGCATTTAAGGGAAAATGCAATCATTAGTCACAGTTGTTGGACACCAGAGTTAAATATGTAACCAAGAGACTTCAAATAGACTTCAACTACATGAAAATTTTGCTTAACTTCAAATGTGAGCGTTTTACTGGAGAAGAAGGAAAAAAGATGGAGACTAACTCTCCTGATCCTCTCTCAACATAAAGTCTCTTATGTGGTTGTATTTTTAAAATTACACAATTTAAATATACCTTGTTCTTTATAGTATATTATACATAGTACAGATTCAGGCCCAGTAACTTTTCAGACTTCCACTAAATTAATATGTAAATTATTAACAGAAAACTCATGTAAAGTCCCCCCATCTCCTAAAACTAAGACTTTTTACATTATTAGCACTGCAAATTCCAGTTAACTGCCCATCAGATCATCTGTTTCTGTTACACTGTCAGCAAGTTTACACATTCACAAATGAAACTCTCTTTTATAACGGTTCCCTGTCCATTTATATTCATCAGATTTGGCTTTTAAAAGTTAAGAGAGAAGTTTCCTGAATATACCTTATTTGCATTTTTGGTAGGTTTTTTTTTTTTTTAATGCCAACAAGACAGCCATTATGGTGTGCTTTGCTGTTGTATTTCTAGGCTCTAACAGAACTATGGTACATTAGGAAACAAAGCAGTAGTCTTGAAATATTCAGCTCAAGTTTGGGATAAGTATGTATTTGTAGATATACAGTCTACTGATATAAACAGCTTGTACCTATCTTCATAATCTTGAAGAAATACATATAATTTTTTCCAGGCTCTGAACTCCAGAATGTGCAGTTCACTCTCTATACTACAGGATTTAGCTAATGAAACTCAAATCAAAAGCATTCCTGAGATTTGCCTTAAAAGCTGCACACTGTACGGAAATAAAACTAAAATGAAGGTAAAGTCTTTCTGGTAATACACGATTTTACTATCATTTCCTAACAAGTAAGCTGAGGAAGACACCCTGACACAAAATGGCAACTGAAATGATCTGTTAGATCAAGATTCATGCAGCTAAATCAGTTCATACAATGGCAAGTAATTTTTAATATTTAATATCTTAGGCATTTTTGTCACCAATTGAGAGCATTAAGTCAGTTCTAGATCTGACCACACAACAGTCTCTACCAAGATCAACAAAAACTTCCTATCACAGGAACAGATATTTAATCAAATATATGTGGTTTGTTGAATTTAGAACACATCATTTCTCAACAATAATTCCCTCTGTCCTTATCACACACCAGAAAACTGTCAATACCCCAATATTGGTGAGCATGAGACCTTTAAATTCCTAAGACGGGAAGGTGTTAAAAGCAGAGAAACAGGCAAGCTCGCCAATACACATATATTATAAGTCTTCTTGCTATGCTGGAGAAAGTTGAGTTAAAATGCAACTACAGGAATCAGCGCAGAAGTAAAGGCTGGCTAGTTCCTCAGCAACTTCTGACCTCAGTGATGAAGGCAAAACCAGATGCATCTAGGTGCTGGCTGAGCCACCAGTTAATACAGCCATTTCAGTGTGTATTCAAGTCCATATCCTGTCCCTTACAGCAGAGCTCCAAAACACTGGATTTGGCAACTATTTTCTACCCTCAAGTCAGTATTTTATGGTATTTAAAAAGTTGTAACATAAAAGCATATTAAAGATCAAGAAATCAAAAGGTATTAGTAGCACCAAAGTTCTTACTATTGCTTTACAACTATCAATAGATTTTGCTGGCTTTGACGGTAGAACCCATGGCAGGTCTTCATATTCTATACACATTGTAGATCCATCACTGTCTAACGCTGCTTTTAACACTCTCTTAGCAATTGCCAGGCATATGTGCAATGACACATTAATACTGAAAAAGATCCACACAAATTAAGCTTGGCCATTGTCTGGGTAAATTCAAGTACTATCTAGCAGCCTGTATGTCATTCATTTACAATTCAGCTATGCAGAACACGTGGAAATATGCTGAAGACTCCAAGGAATTTCGCTACTCTATCCAACTGGGTATCTTTTTAAAAAAAAAAAAAAAAACATGGGTGTTTTATTTGCATTACAATTACTGACTTAAGCTTAAACAGCTGTTACTGACAGCACATCAGAAGCAGTGTAATTTTTTATCTACTTATATTGTAGTAGCCCTTAGAGTTAAAACAACCACCATTACTGTAAGCCATGTACAACCTAATAAAGGCAGGCCATCACCACTAATTTTTAGTGGCTGCACCTCGCTTCATTTTGACTGGATGTCAGAGGTACACCAGCAGGAAGGATACACGGTAAAAAACCAAGTTTCCACATACCAAAAGCGGGCATGGGTAGATAAGATAGTTGGGAGCTGCCAACTTCAAAAACCGTAAACTCCAACCTTAAGAAATAACAAGCATAACAGCCATCTACACCTGTTAAATTAGTATAAAGGGTTAAATTTGAGGAAAAACTTGAAAGTGAACATGGCAGCGGCTTTAATACCTAATTCAAAGTTTATGTTCCACATATTGGTCAGGAATTGAACAGTTCAAATAAGTATAGCAAAGCAACCATTGTGAAATTCTGAATTAACTCATCCGTTTAAAAACCGCTCTATGGACTACAGTGACAGCAATAAGCAGTGTCTGAACACAGTTCAGCAATTAATTTTTGTAACATCATTTATTCAGTAACAAACTAAAATTCAGCATTTCATCTCTTGCCATACTGAAGAGGAGAAAGGCTGAAAATAAGTAAAATTAATTTGAAAGTCTTTCCCATTGATAAGCAGTCTTCCAAGGGACGCACATGAAGATGCTGGTCAAATAAAAGTGTTTTTTTAAAGGTGTGAACAATTATTTCACCATGGAATTCATTAAATTATCTTGATCCATTTTTACTTCCAAAATGATCCGCAGGAACTTAGTCACATATAGAAGACAGCTAATATTACAACAACATGGAAGGTTCATCATTCTTGCCCAGAAACAAAAATCAGACTGGAAATGTTTAGGTAGTCATAGTATTCCTCTGCTAGAAAGCGAGTGCAACTATATTGTACCGCCAGCGCTCCTTACAAACGATTTTTATCTCTACAAAACTTCGCTATTAACATTATCTAGTAGCTTCCTCTACTTAAAAACAGCAACAAAGAAATGGAATAACCCCCCCTCTGGTCCTTCCAAATCTTGCAAAGAGAAATTAAGGAAAAAGGTATGATCAGTTAACACCACAGCTTCATTTTTTATTCTTTTGTAACAGTCCTCCATTAAAAGCAGTATGAACATTACACAACCACTTCATATATTGAAGAACCAATTCTCTAACTACCTTGGTGTTACCAAAAGCTTGCCAGAGTAGGGGGTGGGCATTTAAATTCATAATGAGGCCATATCTTTCTATGTCAGAAGCAAATAATTCTCAAAATAGACTGATGGCTTGTGACATGGGAATGAAAAGAAATTAAGCAATGACACAGAAAGTGATTTAACTTGATTTGCAACCAGTTAAGTACATCCAATTCCCAATACTTAAAAAACACATAATTGAAATTCTGGGTAGCAAAACTTATAAATTAAAATTTAGTATCAATCTGATTTCATATCCAAGATCTTTAAATATAAGAGAAAAAAGATTTAATTTAAATGTCTAGCCAGCATGTACAACTTCAATGTATTTATTTTTGCAGCCTTACAGATGAAATCAATCACTTATGAGCATCACTTATGAGTGAAGCTGCTCATATAACATTGATTTTTTTCTAACAGAACACTTGAAGTAATTGAGTCTTCCAAATGTTTTACTGATTTGAAAAACTAATCTATGCCTACAAACAAAGGCAGTGTGTAAGAAAACTGCAGAATAAAATACTTCCCTACACTTAGTATGCATGACAAAGAGAAACTAAGGCATGTGGTCTCTTTAAGAAGAAATTAAGTAAAAATTGCAAAGTTTCAACGTTATTTTAATGGAGCTTACATATTCCGTAATGGAGTAATTGTTCTCTTGCTCACCAAAGTACTTCATGAGAACTTGTATTATCAAGATTACCAATAAAAAGAATGCCATTAATCATTTAAGTTCAACATATATTCCTTTGTAGTTGCAATTCTGTAATTTATTCCTTTGAACTGCATCTTTCTTATTTTATTTAGACATTCCTACTGAAGTTCAGTTTCCACATACTGTCACACAGAAAGTATCTACAAAATGTGGTGCGCTGTACCATGTAATACCAACCAAAAAAGGAAGAAAAATCAATCAAACAAACAAACAAAAAAAAGGACACAGAACACTTTTAGAGCAAGGGTTTTTTCACAAAGGGAAAAAGGGAGAGGAGGAAAAAAAAGGAGCTTTGTTTTCATTTTTTTGTTCAGTGTCATGTCATCCCCCCCCCAAAGAATCTTGGCAAGCAGACAAGACAAAAAACCTCAGAACAGAACAAACCTGTCAGACTCCTTAATGTTTACTGCAAGAGAAAATTAATTATTTTTAGCGCATATTAAACCACACTGATCATAGAGCAAAGAGTGTGAATCTCTCTAATCCCCTTATTTCTGAGTCTGCCAAGTCTGTAACAGATTTTTTTCCTTTACCAGTGGATTTGAGTGTTACACTTCCCAGTAGTTCATATACATTCATGCTGCAACAGCATGGAGGACCATAAACGACAAAGAATAGGGGCCTGCAATCATATATTCCAGCACAGATCTCAAGAGACGCCTAAACAAATGCCTACTCCATCAGTTCTTACAAAATCTTCTAATGCTCAAGAGGGGGAAAATTAGTCTTCCAGCTAGCAGATGAGCTTGCTAACAACAGAAGAGAGACAGAGCTAGTGAAGACCACTAGTAAAATCCACAAATACCACCTTGAAGAGAAAGACACCACATACCAAACAGCTGAGCAATGGAAAGACTTACAAGCCATGTTCACAAAAAAAACCCCATCTGCCTTTCAAGTAGGCATTTTGGAAAAGAGTCCTTATTCCCTGCACCATTACATTCAGACCATCCTAGCTACCAGCACCTATAATTTAACTGAGTAATTGCAGAAAAGAAAAGAAAGGAAAGGAATGAATATCCATTATTGCAGCAGGTCTGTTGGAGGATAGTAAAGCGTAACACAAATTATCAAAATGTCCATTGCAAATTTTCAAAATGCATGAGCCAAGTGGCCTGTCTGAGGTTCAGGCAGAAGTATAAGTTCCCTTTAAAATGATCTGCATGCAAAATAATTTTATTGGGGCAACTGTATGAAATATTTCATTTTAAATATCAATTCCAACAAACACAGCCCCAGGTATATCCCCAAGAGACCCAATCTGTAATTTGAAGACCCAAAGACTGCTACCAGGTGAACTAAAGGAGTAAACACTTCCCTCCTCACACACAGCAGCCTAATGAGGACTGTGCACAGAAAGAAACCAGTGAAACACTATTCAAGAACCCAGAGGTCTGTTCTGAACGTGGAGCACCACTCTAACAGCAGATCACTGGCAGGCTTTGCAATGTAGAACTGAAAACTGCATAAAGCCAACACACCAAACATCCCCCTCATCCAGCACAAAGGTAGGTCTGTGCTTCACTTCAAGGTTAGTTCTAAGATTCTACCACCTCCTGAAAACTCAGATTTCTGCTACTTGGGCATTATCCACACCATTCCTTCTTTTAAGAGCAACATAAAAGCTTTAAGATCTTTGGTTTTGGGAAAAAAAAAAAGTTTTTTTTTTTAAATTTGTAGCTCTCTAAACCAGGAGTAATATACCAGAAAAGCTGCTGAATTAGGAAGACTGTGGCGAATTAACTAAGTGTTGCTTTGGATACTTTTTTATTTTCTACAAAAAAAAAAAAAAAAAAAAAAAAAAAAAAAAAAAAAAAAAAAACC
>VXBJ01004728.1:113311-125961 GCA_013400055.1 Nycticryphes semicollaris
GGAATAAAAAATACATAACATCCTCTGCTGTCCAAATATAGAACAGACATTTCACCTACAATGAAACCTACTAGGTTAGTCATGATACTTGGCAATATGCATATGTAACTCCCAGGCATTTGTAGAGACCCCCCACTAATTCACTGTAGAGAAAATCTAGGGAACTGGTCAGCCAGAGCATTCTGGGCTGACAGAAATCTCAAAAGGCTGCAGGGCACATCCAAAATGACTGAAAGCAAAAGAAAAGGAAAAGAAAGAAAAGAAAAAGAAGTCAGCTCTGGGAAGACCTTTTAGCATCCTTCCAGTAGCTGAAGGGGGCCTAAAGGAAAGATGGGGCGGGACTCTTTATTAGGGAATGCAGTGATAGGACAGTTTTAAACTGAAAGAGAGGAGATAGGTTAGATATTAGAAATTCTTCACTCTGGGAGTGATGAGACACTGGAATATATTGCCTGGAGAAGTTGTGGATGTGTTCAAGGCCAGGATGGATGGGGCTTTGAGCAACCTGGTCTACTGGGAGATGTCCCTGCCCATGGCAGGGATGGTTGGAACTTGATGGTCTTTAAGGTCCCTTCCAACCCAGACCATTCTATGATTGATTCAATGATGTATGCGGTAAAGCTACTTTTCCTCAAACAGATGTCAGTAGAAGTAGGGGGGGCATGGGGCAATTAGAAAAATACTCCATTTCCCATAAGCAGCAGCCAGCACGAGCGCTGAGAGCAAACAAAACAGTACGAGCGCTAGGCAACGGTCTGGATTGCAACACGTCGTGCACTGCAGCTCCTGCAGAAGCTGCTGAGAGGCTGGGAGCATGCTGGTAGTATTTCAGTCCTTGGCTTCAGATGCAAGTGCTATAAGCGTCCCCACATTTTAGTCATCTGCAGTTGTAACTATCATTGGAAGTCTGCAGAGGCACCGAGCAGTTCAGGCTAGCCATGACCTTCTACATTGCCGTATATATCCAGAAGCATTCTGTGTGTAGCAAAGAATCCCTGTTCCCAGTGGTTTCTGGCCACGTGGGTGTGTATGTGCGTACGCAGGCAGTCACACATGTATGTGCTTTGGAGAGTTCTGCGCTCATTTTCTGCCTTCTAGCCATTTCCATAAGCAGCTGGTCAGAGACAAGTGTGTGGCCCCTTAGCAAAGAGATCTCTGGGAAAGAATCTGCTTCTGATTACTGGCACTATCTTGACCCTGAAGAAACAGAGGGCATGGACTAAATGGAAAATTATTTCCAATCCTGGCTTAATTCTATGTTAGGAGTCAGAGGTTTGGGGTTTTTTTTAATATGACATAAGGCTCAGCTACCCAGTTTCTCACTTCCCTTATGTAGGGCTGTCTCTGCCTGTCTGGTGGTTTTCTGATAAGACTGGTGTCATTTCAGTAGCAGCTCTTCTCCTTGCAGTGCTGCTGTTGGCCACAGCCATCCCCTGGGCATTGCCCCGCATCCTCCCCTCCAGACAGCCCACCTGCCTGAGGAAACCCCACAAGCTCTTCAGCACTTGCCTTTATCAGCAGAGTTTCACATTTCTGAGAAAGTCTGCAACAGACACCCGTGTAACTAATTAATTTCCTCCTTATCTAGGCTGCCTGTTCCATTGCTGCAGCATATGAGCATCTACTCCATTTTCTTCTGCAGGCTGGATTACTAAAATACACTTTACTGGGGCTTCTCGCAAGCACGCCTTAGAAGATTCTGTTAGAGCAGATTGGAGCTGTTTGCTTGGCTTTTAATGCTAACCACACTGAGCTTATTAAAACTGTTCTCCACAGATTGCCTTAGCTTATTTAAGATTTATAAATCTCTTGGATTTATGCCATTAGTACCTCGGGTACTCAGGCAGTGTCCTTTCCTTGGGTACCCCCCAACTCTGGCTGTCAGCCAGAGAGCTCAGGCAAACCATCCCCAGCACTGAAATCTGAGGAGAGGCTGCCTTATCTCAGTTTTGCTTTTTTACCTTTTTTTTTTCTCCTTCTAGTGGTTACGCCAAATGAGATTGCAGGCTTTCGGAGAAGGACGACTTGCTGCTATTACCCTACCCTTTCTCTAAGGGCTAAATGCAGTGTAAAGTGAGGTGGCAGCCACAAGACTTCATGTGTTCCACATGGCAAGTTGTTTGGGAAATGCCTGAAAGAAGTTCCAGAAATTTTGCAATAGAATTGTACTTCTAAGAGAAGAAAAAAAAAAAACCCCAAATCAACAACAGGAATGCTTTATTCCAGCTACTAAGTCTCAGCATTTTTTGTGTGAGTCTTTATAGGCCTTCAGGCAGAGTGAAAGAAAATTTAAAATCAACAAATAACCTATTGCAGAGAAAGCCAAATACACCATTAGGCATATGAAGTATGTCAGCTCTGCTTCCCGTTGTGCAATGCCTTCTATCATAAGACTTGGTAAATAAAATGTATGTAAGCTTGCTGCGACATAAGGATCACTGTCATTGTTTAACAGCTGAGCGAGCCAAGCACGCAGAGATCTCTGAGCATCTAACCTGCAGTGAGGAGGGGGGACTGAGACAGATGCCAGAGCGTGTTTTGCCAGTGTGCTGCCTTGCTGTCCCAGTCCTCAGCCTCACCACTCCCCTTCCTCATCCATTTGGGCACAGACAGTTTCCAACCATTAATAAAGCATCTGTTTCAACCATTGTTGCTGACCCAGAGGATCTCCGTCCACCATGGTGTTCAGCTTCCCCAGGATCTGTCTTTGTCTCCGACACTTTGCTCACTTCTGCCAGGACAGAGCATACCAAAGGGACAGGTGGTATCAAGATGACATTTGGGACCTCCAGAGGCAGGAAACAGCTCAGAGTCTGCTGGCTGCAGAGTGCTCTGAGATGCAGGCGAGAGTCTCTCTTGCAAATGCGATAGTCATGGCAACAGAGCTCCTGCTTCTCCTGGAGAGCAGTAATTCAGCTTTAGACGTAATTCCATATATTTGGTTTGTAGTGCAGTATTGCTCACCCAGTAGTATGCTCAAAAGTCCTGAACTGTTTTTCTCTTACCATACGAAAGATGGGGAGAGTCACCAACTTTGCTTTTCCAGCACTTGCATCCACAAGTGTGAGAGCAGGGGTAGGTCACGGCTAGATGTCTTATGCGTTTCTTAGGCTTCTCTTATCGCAGGATAGAAATTTCCTCCCTTTGCCAGCGTATCCCCGCATACCCTTTTAAGTACTGCATTCCGCTGCAGCGCTCGGGGAACTCCTCCCGTAGCATGAAGGCAGCTGCCCAGGAGAAGTAAGGCAGAGCTGCGGTCCACAGCGAATACAACTTAAGACAAGAACAGGAGTTTCATTTGGCTGGTGTCTGCAACCCCCAGGCAGACCCTCGCTTAACAGCCAGGCGGTTGTCAGCTGGCAGTGCAGCAGGCTAAGCATCCCTTAAAAGACTGGCAGGAGGATGAGTAGTGGTCAGTAGTGACAAGGCACACATTTCTGCATGAAAATGAGGCAGAAATTCTTATTTATAGGCACCTAGTGTACAAGGTAGCTGTCTGTGTGTTTCTTGCAGGCGGTATGCAGCAGAATGAGCAGGCAGTAATGTTCGCAGGTTTTTTCCAAGCTAGCCACTGAAAGGGAACAACATTAAAGCATAAATGACCTGAGGACCTTAAGGCTCAAACATTGCCTGAGAACTTCACAGTAGGAATATTACCTGCAAGTAGGGGCTTCTCACCAACACAGCAACTGGTATCTTCTGCAATCAGCCAGAAGAAATGATTTTATAGAGGTGGAAGAAATAACTAACAGCAATGATGCAGCAGCTTGGTAGCTCAAGAACAGGAGTCTATGGATTGCTGAGGTTTGGTCCAAGTCTGAGAACTGGTTTCCCTTTTCAGAAGCGTTTTGCTACGTAATAGACCACATCTCCTTCTGTTTCTCTTAGACTGTTTTCCCATTCTTTTTTTCCTTTCTGTCTTCTTTGCATAATCCTCCCATTGGTATGGTCTGTAGACTGTATGCAATGGGCAGGTTGTCTCATGCTTACTGTTTTAAACATCACAAGAAAAAGTACATCTACACTGAGGGGAAAAATAAAAATGTTAAAAAATACTGTAGACAGCACTTAAATGAATCGGCACTGGCAGAGGAATTCTGAAAACCTCCCACAGACAAAACCTGCCACCCATGCCCACAACTTGTGGGCATGTGACTTGTGACTCTCCTAGAGGAACTTGGGCAGATCTGGCTCACCCCACCATGGTAAGGGAGGCAGAGGGGAACAGACTACTGCACAGACAACACTTTTGGGGGTCCAGTCCCCAGTGCTGGAGTCAGAAGCCCCCCTCTACCCACAAGGACGTGCCTGTTGTTGATAGGCATCACTCACAGCACTGGAGACACCAGGCGTGATTAACTGAGGAATACTCTGCCCTGCTCAGAACTTTCCGCCGACCCAGGCACCATGACCAGCTGTACCGAGGGTGCTTTGTAGGGGCTACAGACACCCAGCAGCCTCTCGGCTCCACAAATTGCAGCACAAGCATACAGCCTGCACAAGGATGAAGCACGTGATGTATCCATAACTAATTCTTGCCATAAATTTTTGGAGACAGAGAGTCATAGTTGTTATTCTTCTCATTTGCAAAACAGGGAACAGAGGCAGAACACAAAACATCTTGTCCAAAATCACACCCCTTGCAAGCGGTGGCACAGCTATCATATCAGCTACCTCCCACAAGCATGGCATTGGTGCTGATCCAGATGCTAAAGCCCCTCTAGCTGCCTTTTCTCTTCAGCAAGGAGAAACGTGTGTTGCTCGGAGCTGACTGTCCTTACATTTGGAATAGCCAGATTTCAGTCATTCAGAAAATAATAAATTATTGTGTTTAATTTCCAACAGAAAAACAAAGATTTCCAATGCTATTTTAGTTACTACATTCCACATCAGCAGTACAAAACTATAGTGAAACCTAATGCAAGCTGGCTTACTGAATCACAGCTAGCAGTCCTATCAAGTACAGGAGGAAAAAAGAACATTGGAGATCTGTCTTAAATCTGTTCAAATATGCTTAAGAACTGGGATATGTGAAGTGCATGAAATACAAGTAATACAAACTGATGCCATTTCTGCAGCTCTCATTTTCCAACCTCAGCTCAGAACACTTGCCTTGTAGACAGTCTCCCATACTATTCTCTCCAATATAATTGCCCGTTTTCCCTTAAAGAATGTGCCAAACAAAGTTTAGCTTCAGAATGAGCCAAGAAAATGTTTCTTGAAATAACAAAACACATCATAAAATGCTTTCTTTATGGAAAAAAACCCAAATGTAACAAAAATAAAGCATCTATGAAACGCCCATTTCTCAAAATAGCAGCATATTTCACAGAATGCCTTTCATAATGCATTGATTTCGTTGTGATGACAACTATTCCTCTTTTATTAATATTTTTCAGCATCAGCTACAAGATGTGAAAAGCTGTACATTGTTAATGGAAAACAATACATATCTGGCAGAGTTCACAAGATAAAACCAAAGATAGCTAGAGTTTCAGTTTGGCAGCATCTTGTACCTCTAGCAGACACAGTGACAGGCATGCCTTCATATATAGCATGCATTCAGCAGTACTTAATTAACATACTCGGTGAAGAATTTTACAATTAGTTTTGTCCAAAAAAAGATTTTCCCTTCCTTTATAAAGCAAGATCAAGGCATATCACTTCTGCTTTGCTCTAAAGATGGTCTGTCTTCACAGTTTTTCACCATGCAAGTGCTCTAGTTTCTGTTTCATCCTTTCTTCCCTTTGTTTCTCTCACTGTTGCCTGTATGTGGACCCATGGAAAATTTTCTCCCCTTGTTTTACAAAGCCAGGATTATCCTCTTACAATGTATTAACCAAAAAAAAGAAAGTTTTGTCCTGGGTAAGTGGGTTACTCAGTGGCCTTACGTACCAGAGTCGAAATTTATGCTATTAAAAGCATTGACAAGGGATGCGAAAGACTGAAGCACATCCTGAGATCCATTCAGAAAATTCTGTCAATAGCATAATAGTCCATACTGGGCCATTCACAGTGTCACATAAATTTTCCAAGATATGTTCACTACAAGGCATCTCTGCAAAGATTATACCAGATTTAACACAAAATTTATGCTGTAGCAGGTTTGGGATCTGGATGGCTTCATCTGCATCATTGTCAGCACACAGAGTCACAAACTTGGAGAAAACAGTCTCAGTAATCTCATTACTACTTTGAACTCCTGGAGCTCTGCTTGTGGGCTCTCTGATTTCAGTTTGTTAATTGACTTGGAGTCTCCTACACCTGTACTCCAAGGCTATGAGGCTTTTGCTGCTATCTGCCAAAAGTGGTTTGTCTGGAGTCGGTAGTGCCCATTATGAAATGGGCAAAAAATGATTTGTTGGTGTGAGTAATGTCTGCCTTCTCCATTATTTAAAAGAAAAAAGGAGAAAAAAAAGAAGAGAAAGAAAAAGGCTAAAGAGCTACTGGACATTAGGATAATGTAAAAAATAGTTTCTTGCCATTTCTAAATAACAATCTTGTTTGACTGGAGAAAGCTATTACTCCTGCTAATGTCAGGAGGCAGAAATGCTGAGAGAAAAGCTGATATCAAAGTTTTACATTTAATAACTTCCATCCCTTTCCAGCCCTGTCCACCCCAGCTGATGAACCCAATGCTGAGCACACTCCTGCCTGCAAGCAGGAGAGGCGCTTCCCATGGAGACCCACCAGCCGCCACCGATAGGAAAGTCCATCCAGGGGTCTTCAGCTCTACTTGCGGTTCCTGTGTTGAAAGGGAGATGCTCTGCTGATGGTGTTGGCATAGGGGTGGCAGGGCCACAGGCTGTCCCCTCTGTGATTTGCACTCTCCCCCCAGCCAAAATCAGGGGCAGACATGGGGGCTGCCCAGCTGCCAATGCATCAGTGCTGGGGAGGTCATTCAAGGTGTAGCGCTTGCACAAAACTGAATGGCCAGCCTTTTGCTGTCTCATTCCTGTTTATTTCTTCAAGCGTTTTTGCACAGCTTGAGCTGAACTTGCAGCAGCATCTTCCCTGGGTGCAAAGAAGCTGAAGGAGCTGGGGTTTAAAAATTCTGCTAACATTGCTCGCAGACCTGAGTAAACCCCCGAGGGCAGAATGGTGCAGAAGAGGTCCTGCCACCTCCAGCATCTGCCACACCGATTTAGTTGCAGGAGGAAAGTGCAGCCAAGGCTCACACCCTCCAGGGAATTTAGGCAACTGAATTGGCCTTTAAATTAACCTGGGCTCCAGTGCCCTCACCCAGGTTACAGATCTGAGGCAGAGTCTCGCCTCAAGCATTAAAGGGCAGAGAGCCCAGAGAATACGGGGAGCCTGGCATGACCCCCCCACTCCCTTTCCCTCTGCTTCCTCTCATTTAATCTCCTTTCCCTAAAACACTGGTTGCTCTGCAGCCTCCTGGCTGAGGAGAAACGAGCAGGGCAGGGTCACCAGTGGGACGGCAGGTGTTGCCCTTGGCCAGCCGGAGAGGTTTCTGGCATGAGGCAATCCGGGCCTGCACACCTTCCCTGCGGGCTTGGTGCTCTCCCCGTTCCTCCTGCCCGGAGAAGCCCATCAAGCTCTCCCACAGCTAGGCCTCCATCTGACCCAAGGCTTTTCCTTTTTTTACACACAAGGTTAAGTCGGCATTAGCAGGATCAAGTCTAAGTATAGCACAGGTGGCAGGAGTCATCCACCACTCCGTGCTTTCCCACCCTTACAGCTCTCTCTGGCTCCCCACACCGTGCTTCTGTCCTCAAATATTAATTTCATTTTATCAGCAGAGCTTCAGGTGTTTTCCAAGGACTGGGTAAAGAGCCAGCATCCACTTTTTACATGGGAAGAAGAGAGCCACAGAGAGCAACAGCACTTCTGTTCTGCAGTAGCACAAGCCCACGCAGAGCCTCCCTCCCTCTACCTCCATTTTCCAACAGGCCACAACGTTTTCCCCATTAAAAAGTCCACTGTGGATGTTTTGTTTTAATATTGTAATCTCAAAAACATGAGCAGAACTAGCTGGCTCCAGGGGCAGGGGACAAAACACTGCAACTTCTTTTGGGATAAAAATAAATCAGTGTATTAAAACCTAACCAGGATACTTTTTTTTTTTTTTTGACAGCAGGTTCAGCCTGGATCAAGTCATATTACAAATATTACAATAAGCATGCCTTTAAAGATACATGGCTATCTGACCATGCAGCCTTGCACATGAAGGAGGTCACTCTGGGTCTTAGAGGACAGATGGATTTGAGAGAAGGTGCTGCCCATTAGAGAGCAGACCAGTGTGTTATCAGCAATGCAATCCGCAGTAGGAAGCTGACAGCAAGAACAATGAAAATGTCTTACACAGGGACATAAAGATACAGTGTACCTGTACGCTTGTTATGTGCATTTAGTCCTCTGTAAAGCCGTGGAAATGCAGCTGTGGGACCTATATCTTCTACACAGCATCTCCAGAGCAGTGCCTGGTGTTTGTCTGACCATGACCCATTGGCACAGAACTTATTTTCAAATGATTCAGTGGGAGTTTGTGTTTATTTCTTTTGTTTGTAAGAAAAAACAAAGTATGGAAAACAATTCAGAGGTTTGCTTTTGCAGTGAGAACAAACTGGCAGCAGGCTAAGTGCACTGAGCAGTAATTCTAGTAAGACACAGAGCTTCTTGTGCTAATGATCCCTCAAACTAAATTCCCATGTGACCTAATACAGGGCCAGGTGTGTGAAGTTTCTGTGCTTGGTTGCTGCCCTCCCTTGGCTGTGTGACCAGCCTCCAGGAGAGAAAATACAGGATGAAGGTTGACAAGAGAAAAGCATTAAAACACACTCAGAGAACATGGAAGAAAGTCTTGTACCAAAGAAAAAAAATGCAGTATTTTGGATCTTTTTCCACATTGGAAGAATAATGAATTGCTTGTAAGAAGTCAGGTCTCCTGTCTTCTCTAAGACAAGGTTTCTTGACTTGGAATGCGTTTGAGAGACAAAAGACTTGGGTGATAACACTGTCACAGACAAACATCCTTTCCTAAACAATTTTATATACACCCACCAACTACCTTGGCCTTCCTTCCCCATAAAAGCAATTTTATAAAAAAGACTGCTTTTCAGTCCCTAGAAAAATATTTGAGCAGACTTCTAAAACATTGCCTCAACTGTCTTCTATAAAGATTTCCATCTCTATTACACAAGTATATACCTTTTGTTATTGGTGTTTGAAAGGTCGAAAGAAAAGTGGATCCTGTGGATAATGGTAATCCTTTGTGGCAAATGTTAAAGGAGAAGCCTCTGCCCAAGCATTTACACTTCACTCAAGGAGTGGCACACACCATCTGAGTTTTCCCTGCTTGGACCAGGAACCCTTTGCAGCATGTGACATCTATGAGCTGATGGCTGCCCCTTCCCACTCCTCACACACACAATCACTCTTCGGTGAGATCCCTCCTTCTTCACGCTCCATCCTAGGTTTCCTGCAGCAGAGTCTCAGGCATCAGATCTTCTGAAAATAAGCAATTTAATTGAAAGCTCCGGCAGTAGTGTCAGCCTGGGCTGGGTGCCTCCAGAGAGGGACCTTGAACAAAGAAATCCCTGGGCAATGACACCCTTGTGATCTTTACACCCACCCCTCAGGCCCTCTTCATGTCTTTCCGTTCAATGGTTAATTTTGGTCTGGGGTCTTCTAACACCTTCTGGGATTCTTTTTCTGTGTCCAGGCAGGCCGTGGAGTGTTCTTACCCTGTTGATTTGCGGTCTCTGCTGAGGGTTGTCACCTCCTTATCTTCTGGTTTACGCTTCTTGTGTACCTGTGCCCCTGGCAGAACATGGGGAATGGAAAAGGCCCAGATGTAGAGAAAACAACACCTAATATCAGTGTGTTATCAACATTTTCCTCGTACTAAAAGATGAAGCACAGCACTATACCAGCTGGTGGGGAAGTTACTCAGAATATTAACATTGCAGCGTAAGGGCTTCAGGAAATCTAGCTACTCAGGCTAAGTAAAGCTAAACATGCAGCATGAATCACACCATGTTATAACCCTAAGTAATTTATTCTAGTTAAAATTTACTTATTTAATCTAAACAGCTAATATCTCTTAACAAGAAGGATGTCACCAAATTCCACCAAAATCACAAAAAGTCAAATTCAATATGTAATGCAGTGTGCTGTATAATGCATTAATCCTCTTTTAATGGATGTGGCAAAAACATACCAGATCCAGTAAAATGCTGAATATCTGGGTAATAATGCAAAGCCTTGGATAAACAAAATTGAAAATCTGTTCCCTGGCTGAGTTGAAGAGACAATTATGGAAAGTGGGAATCAGACCAGAAGCAGTGAAAAGATTCTCATCGGGTTAAGTGGTGGCTGGAGTATGCCTACTTGCCTCAAAGTAGTATTATCCATGTGGTCTGAGATGATAAAAGTGATTTAAGTCTCTTAAAGAGCTTGTCTCTGATCAAGATTTTTATTGAATTCATCTAGACTAACAAAAACAAGAGATGTTTGATGGCTCATGATTACAGTGAGAAAAATCAAACCAAACACAAGTGAAATTGTTAGGGTAGCACACTTGCATTAAAAATTTTGTCATCCTGTCACCAAAATTCACGCAGTGTTTAGGAAATCATAGCTATCAACTACAGGCATAAGTTTTTAAACAGTATTTATTGCTAAAGCAGGATAAATATGAAAGGGTTTATTTCAGGCAGTACATTTTTCTACAATGGTCATTTACAATACATGAGTATACCTAAGAGCCTTTGATGCTGTTTTGGCAATATTTAATCGAATTGATTCATCCCGGAGAGGTCTACCAGTTGGCAGGTCTGCTGGAAGTCAGGGCTCCTTCTCTGCCCTGAGAAACCACTACCAAGTGTAACAAAGCAGGAAGTGGTTTGCTGGTAGATGTTATTAGACAAACTTATAGTTGGAAAAATCAGAGAAAATTTTGGGTCCTCAAACCTGGAAATCTGAAGAAGGGCTTGAGTGTATTGCATCTTGCAGCAACTCCTCTGCCTTCTTTGTCCTTATACCATCCTGGTTATGATGAAATACCATTCTGACGAAGACACAGGGCAACAACGTGATTTAATATAAGGGCATACTTAATTTCACTTGCGAGGTTGGCTGTTAGCTGTTATATCTTTGATGTTTGCCTGGGAATAGAGCACCAAGAAACGGGTGAGTTCACCAAGAACAAAGCTGTGACTTTAACCCTGTCAACTGACATTTTTAAGTTGAAAAAGAAAGCTATCAAAAAGCTATTTTCTACATCATTTAAGTGCTTCCTGTTTACGAACCTACTCATGAAGCTTTAAACTTTCTTTTTTCCTTGGCAATTTGCTGCTCTTCCACACCAAACCCAGGGCCGGCTCGTCATTTGTTTGGTGCTAACTCGAAACATCTGCTGTGAAGAGGAATGCATACCAGCTCACGGACACAGCACAAGAACAGCCTTGGGACAAGTAGAAGATGGATGAGCTGTTCCTGCACCACCTGAAAGCCTGTGTGTAGACACACATACCACACACGCACACAGACCAATACATTTGCACAGTGGTAGCTGTCACTTTTTTTCCTTGCCATTTCTGTAAGAGGTTTCATATTTGCTGAACAGCAGCACCACCGTGTGATATATGTGTGTCATGCCCTATAGGGTTCCACACCTATGTTTTAACGCTGTGCTCACCAAACAGAGGTACAGCTGCTGGTCATAGGAGCCACAGAACCCTTCCCAAATCATTCTGTTGGCAGTTACTTCAGCTTGACCCTGGTTCATTCGCATTCACGCTTGAAACATGGAGAGCTCATCCAGTGATCAATCAGCTCCCACAGCACCAGCCCTGGAAGGTGGTGTGAACTGGGCTCCAAATCTGGTAGTTCTTCATTTTGGAAGGACTGCTTCAGTCATTACAGTCACCCTGCGGGTGTATTAACTCTTAGTGTGGTTAAAGATGCACCAGGAGTTAGACCTATCTGTGTTCTCTGCAGGGGCTGAGAAAAGATAAAAAAGAAATGCAACCCATATATGTCCTCAATGAGAAAATGACTGGGGTTTTTGGAGTTTAAGAAATGATGCCTACATAGGTCTCAAGCAAAATATAGAGAGACAGTACAGAGGTTCATAACTGAAAGAAAAGAGTAGGAATAAAAATCAGTGAAGTCCATGTCAATGTTGCTTGGGAACACAATGATTTTGTCCAAGATGAAAATGGAGTTCTATCCGATTAGAACCCACTCCTTTTGAGCTATGCTTTTGTAGGCAGAGCACAATAATGCAGAGTGCTTCCATGAAGGATTAAGATAGTTTCCTCTTTTCTCAGATTCCAGATTTTATAACATTACAGCCTTCTAAATAAGCAAACCAGGGTCAATCCAACATTATGTCATTCCCTCAATACTGGCCAGGACTATACTCGATGCTTTTAAAAACAAAAGAGAGAACTTTTTGTAGAGGACAAAAGGGCAGTATTACATTTTTTTCATTATACAAGTGTGTCCAACATTTTTTGTGTATATTTCAATAATGTGGGTGATAAACTTTTGGCATAGTGCTAATGCCCGATTGAAGCAGAAAGTGGAAAAGAGCTGAGCTGGTTATGAACTAAACACAAGAAGATTCTGATCATCCTTCGCTCAGTGGCAGCCAGCCTTGGGGGTTCAAGTGCAAATGTGAA
>VXBJ01004729.1:0-180184 GCA_013400055.1 Nycticryphes semicollaris
ATTATGTGCTTATATAAAACAAGAAAAAATTTATTTTTCCCATATCAAATCTATTTTACTTATCTAAATATTTTTAAAAAAACCAACACAACTTGTGGCAGGGACTATGCCCTCACCCTGTAGCTAAAGGAAGCCCATTATAGAATCAAGCCTCTATAGTGATACTAGTGCAATAACACAGACTCACAGTGTACAAGCAGCTATACTAATTCAGTCACTTTGTTTTCAAAATGGAAAATTTGGAAAGTATAGAAGTAGAAAGGCTAAGAAAATCTGATGGCTGAGAAAGAGAATGAAAATATGGAGAAATCCATGCCATAGTCTAAAACATTATGCCAATTTCCTACTTTTTAGATTGCTATCTACTCTAAATACTTCTGAGAGAGTTGGATTACTCCCTCTAGTTCAATTGCCTTTCCCTTCCACCTTCTTAACATAATCTGTAAAAAGATAATTTGTGATAGATTAGGCCAAGATTTTTACGTAACAGTATTACATTGTTTAGTGTTATGAATTATTCACTACATAATAACTACAGCTGCTTTTCTGTAAACTCAGGATCAAATTACTCATATGAAAGTCCGACTTATAATGAGATGTGGTCTTTAAGGTGCGAATATCATAAGGCCTAGTCACAGTCTTATATAATGATTTCCCCATTTAACTGTCTCTGAAGGGTTCTTTAGCCTTTGGGTGATTGTAATGATCCCAGACAAATCAGTGGGGTTTTAGGTACTGTGTCAGATGTAAGAGACAAGAAGATTTCAAATGCAAGCTAATGATAAAAATCAATGTTATCTAATTACAACACAGACGCACAGCATCTGCCACTAGTGATTCCCTGATTCAATTGACACATCAGTGAGAACTGCCACTGAGCCATGATATTCTTGACCTAGTTTATACTCGGCTCAGAGCTCCACTCTTCAATTTTAAAATAAATTGAATTCCTACAAATCATATGCTAAGGAAGGGCACAAGCCTGATTTTTCTAGGAGCAGACATCTTGACCACAATTATCCATGTTAGCTTCTGAAAAGAATCTCACTTGAAGAACGGGGAACGTTCAGTTGCCCTAAATTCTGAATTAACATAATTTGAGACACCACTTACTACTGCCTCTATTTTCTTTATCTCAGGTGGATCTCTTGAGTAATTAATCAAAAGTTTTAAATCTCTGTTTCTCTGACCAGTTGGCGTCAACTATGGAAAAGCAATGTTATCATGGCTAATAGGGTCCTCCCTCAGCTTGCATAATGTTCAATGAGTCAAACTTTGATTTTATAGGTTCATACTCAACCTTGAAATAAAGAAAAGGATAGTATAGCAAAGAGAAAATTACTCCGTTTCTGCACTAGCCTATAAATAGTTGATATGTCAGTACCAGATCATTTACTTCTAACATAGTTTTGGCAAAAGGATTGTTTCTACTCAATTGCAAAACAGATTTCCACTTGACAAGGAAAGAGTCTGTAGTAATACTTAATGTCCTTTTAAGAAAGTTGCAATTAAGGGAAGAAGTAGTTTTGGACTTTAAACAGTTTGACAGCTTTGCAGTACTTTGAACTTAACAAAGTTCACTTATTCCTAGTGCTAATGCAGAACTCTCCAGTGAAAGGTTTGCTCTTCAGACACTAGTCCTCCAAGACTGCTGCTTATTCTCTCATAAAGCTTTGGCCCATGTTCCTAGCACCTAGCTCTCCAGTGCTCAGCAAATTCATTTCAGAAGCAGAATTCAGTGTTTTCACATCTTGTGGTCACTGATCCAGAAAGTTTGAGGGGTTTTTTTGGAGTGTCTTTTTTTAAAGAAATGTATTGTCAGGAAAAATCGGTGTCTGTAAAACATTGAAGTAGTGCAGCTTAACCCATCTGTGAACCACATCTCAGCATCTCTTCATATTCATAACCAGCATCAATAGTCTGGCACTCACAAGAAATTTGAATTTTTTATATTACCTCTAGAAGTGGTTCAGCTAATAAGAATACATTAAAGGAACTAAAGGAACATATAAATGTTAGCAAGAAATTCAAGGCACAGGCCTGGGGGGGACAGATCAGAGTGATGTCCAGTGCTTTTGATCTGGCTTTATGGTTAAAAAATAAGGTCTGTTTTCCAATGTAGGAGTTTAGTAGCAGTTTTTAGCTAAATAACTATGACACAGACCACTGCCGTAACTTCCCATGCCAGTTCTCAAAAACCATGTTCAAAACAATGAAATCTAAGTAGCGTACACGCACACCCCAAGCTACCAGATGTTACAGAATGTTACGGAGGTGAATAAAATAAAACTGTTTCGAAAGAAGAATGGAGCCATTTCCAATATCAAGAAGCCCTCACAGGGAATCTCCTACCAGCAGCATTCATTCTGTGGGCCTTTAATTCACACTCAAAAAGGATGAAGAAAGGAAAAAGAAATCAAACTACTTTAAAATTGTTTTCCTCTTATACAACGTGGCATTTTTCTGTCACTCAAGGAAGAAATTGTTTATCAAAATGAACAGGAATAGGAAGGATTCAATGCATTTGGGGTTTTTTTTTCTACTTTACTTCTGCTTTCACTGGAACAGGCTGCCCAGAGGTTCTGGAGTCTCCTTCTCTTGAGATATTCACAACCTGCCTGGACACGTTCCTGTGTGACCTGATGTAGGTGTTCCTGCTCTGGCAGGGGGATTGGACTAGATGATCTTTCAAGGCCCCTTCCAATCCCTGATATTCTGTGATTCTACTTTACTTCATTTCAGACCCAAGGAATCTTATAGTTTTCAGATGACAAGAGAAATTCTGGTCCTCATAAGGGAAATGGCAAAAGACAAAACACTTTAAAGGTGCAAGATCAATGGGATAGAGAGTCTCTTAATGGTTACAAGGGCATACAAAGAAGGTGGCTGCTATTCAGAAGCACCATCCAGAAGGTGGCTACTGAAACTGAAAGCTGAGGATGTTTTATTTCCAGAAAAGAAGGAGGAAAAGAAGGAGAAAAAGAAGAAAGCCTGAGTTGTAGTATACCTTAGTATTTCCTTTCTTTGAAATACCCTGAGGGGATATCCATGTCTGAAATAAATAATACACACATAAATAATAATAATTTTAAAAGCTTCATCTGTGCTTGCTGATGGCAATATAGTGATTATACTCAGGAAACACGTGTTTCACTCCAGGCTTGGAAAGGAACAACTTATAGATATCACAGCCTTTTGCCATCTGTGACTCATGCTCCCACACCTTGTCCATGAACACAGGAATTGCTTTAAGGTAGTTTCCTGAAGGAAATTACCCAAAAGAGAACAGAAATACTGAAATGGCAAGGCCTGTTGCTGTTGTAGCCTACCAAACCCTAGCCTATCACTCTGCAGATTGAAAAGGCATGAGGAAAAGTTAGTCTCTGTGAAACACAAATATATAAATTTTTTCAAATACTGTGGAATACCAATTGTGCCAATGGCCCTAAAGTTATCAAAAAATCATGTAATCTCTCATTGGCATATACATATCCTTCTGAGTCACACACACAGGGCATGGCGTCTGTGGCACACAGCTTGCAACTGCTCCTTTTTCAACTGAATAACTGATACAAGAACAAAAAAAATTTCAAAGTGCATCTTCAGTACCTGTGCAGCCCTTCAGCGATACAGACAGTAAGCGGTCTCCAGCTTCCTTGCCGTGTCTGTGTTCCTCTGTACATGTGCTGCACAACCACTTATTGCAACTCGTACAGAGACTGTGAGCAGGTCTCTTCTCTTTACACATGGCGCAGCTCTAAGAACAAAAAGTGCAATTACATACAAGGATACAAAATTAGCTGTACAAACTGTTATCTTTAATAGACTGTGATTGAAATTGTTAAGCTTAATATTTTTCTTCCTCAGACTAATGCAATTCAAGCAATTTTAAGAGCCTGGTTATTGTTGTAGCAGGGAACAGAATAAAATTAAGATGTGAAGTTCTTAAATCGGTTGTCTTTGCTCTATAGCATAACTATGACATGATGCAAGAATTATTCAGCAGCATTCTAGGGTCCACTTTACATGTGAAGTCAGAATAAATAATTGTTATCGTTTGTTTCTTGTGTACAGAAAAAGCCATGAAACTATGAAATAAGACTTGTCTGATTTCTGTTAGGAAGGTTAGGTTAAAGATTACTTTTGAAAATAAGCAGTGTGCTTTGTAATCTGTTTCTGTTAGTGCTGTACTACTTACTGATGGCTTTAACACATCAAATGAGTGTATACCTTATTTTTATATATATATATATATATACACATATATATGTATATTTAGATAGATAGATGCAGATATTTTCTACCTCAGAAAAGATGTTGCCAAGTATGTGAAATGTTAGGCAAACATAGCCCATCAAAAAGTTTTTAAACTACCATTTCCTTTCTAGTCAAAGCATTATGTAAAAGCATTTTAACATACCATTTCAGTGTCATTCATTATTTTCTGCCTGTTACTAATTATTTATTAACAAACTAAAAAAAAAGTCTATAGACTAGAATCCACTTCTGCTTTCATATATATGAATGTAAATAGGAGCTACTTTGACAGAGCTACTCCAAATCTCCACTGCTTTATTTAAAATTAGAGCTTACTCTCTTCACTCTAGCATTGTATGAACCACTCTGATAACGTATGATAATGTATGAACCACTCAGTGTCATAAAAATATATAAAACATGCCAATGTTAAGGCAATTTAGAAAACAATATGGGGACACTCACATACAATTAATGAAAAACTTAGTTCTTATTCTCTAAAGAGCTGACCAGAAATTAGCTCAATTTATATACTGATATCATATATGGTCAACTGGAAACATAAGACATGGGAGCATGAGAAGATCTGGAAACCTTAATTAATTATCACTTCTATTGATTCAACAGTTTAGGAAATGTCCTTTGTTATACAAGCCATGCTGTCTGGTCACGTCACTAAAGGGCAAATGAATAAAGCAGCACATAAATGAAGTGGGTAATTTGATCTCTGGTATCCAGAATGAACCCAACAATTATTTCAGAATAGCTATAATGATACTTCTTTTCAAAAGGATTTGCACTAGGCGTAAAATACTTAGTTTGAAAAACTCCTAATATTGATGTTTTTGACTTGCCATAGCCACAAATAGCTACAAATGGGCAGACCAAAAATAGTGATGTAATTTTACCATCAGCAAAGCATAAAAGCTTTGTCACCAATTTATCAAACTCAAACATTTCCTACAAGTTTATAATATATCTACTGTACCTTTGCATAGTTCCTGATTGTTGCTACTGCTCAGGGCTTCACAAGCAACTAATAATAGACGGCAAAATTGCCTCCTATGGTAATTGATGCCCTTTCTGTTGGGCATCAACTTATCTTCCAGTCAGTCCAGTTATGATTACATCTCAGCTATTCTGATGGGAAGCATGAAGAGAAGAATATAGCAGCATGTGCTCAGCACATAAGCCCTGATGCAAAGCCCTGGTGAATTTAATAGAAGAGTTTTTCTTTACAGTGTCTCAGGGAATAGAAAGCCTGAAGGAAGAACCACCACAGTGTTTTGCCAGTCGTCTTAATGTTAAAGCCATGATTTCAAACTAAGTGCAACATCTTTTGTCTGCCTGAATTCCGAGACACAAGCTGTCAAGTTCTGATTCACTTCAGTGCAAGAAGAAAAATTTTTGCTCTGCTGAAATTAATTTAAATTTTACTATTCCTTTCAGTGGGGATGGAATTTCACAACAGGTCTCCTATTAACTCAATGTTCAAGTTTCTAAGTGTTGCTTATCTTTTTCAAAGAGACTGGGCAATTCTTGACAATAAGACAACAAAGCAAAGGTTTAAATGTGTTTGATTGTCCAGGCAGGGAAATATTTGTGCCAGCCACTCAGCTACTTTAGCCATTTGCTTATCAACATTTTCCCAAATGTACATGTGACAATTTAAACCAAAAAGCCTAATATAACTCCTATAACCAAAATGCAAGGGTATTTATTCTGGGAAGCAAAGCTTGTTATATAAAAAGAAGTGTCTAATTTAAAAGGTACCCATGAAGGGCCAGCTTAGGGTTCAAGTCAGGAGTCGAGGGATGCTCTGCCTTCTCTGCAATAACCCAGACCGCTGAATGACAGCTTTACCTGTAATTGTTCACCTGACAGTCTGATTAGAACTTATATTAGCACTGTACTATGTTAGCATTACTTTTAAGTTTCAGAGCACAGAGTGTTCCCAGAGTTACATTGTTTATGATGTAGAAATGGGCCTTTGGGCAAGAGGTTCTGAATTGCATATATTTTAAACCCCTGCTGCTGGTATATAGCACATTCTATCATTATGCCTCACTGTCTCACACGCTGAGAAACGTTTTGTTTCCAAACATTTTGTTACAGGCCTTGACAGATTCCCATTTGAACATATTAGGTAAATTAAGAAAATGATGGCAGTTCAGCTGTGTCCCAGTTGCATGAGCTGGTGCTTCTGCTTTTGACATCACTGATGGTTAAACTATGGCTTTTGCAGGGTGTGGGTGCATGGACAAAAGACAAAAGGCAAGTTTCACTGATACATGACTTGACTGTTAATAAAAAGGAAGTAAGCCAAAAACTGTGAGGAAGGTTCATGAGTCCCTCTAGGGTACTTCTATGCTCCAGTGAGAAATCTGCCTTACTGAACTGCTCTTGGGACTCCTAAGGGATTACAGAAAAGAAAAACCTTCTTTTAAAGGTGTGAAAAAATGATCTAGTACTTTTGAAGACATTAGATATTCTTATTTGATTTCCTTTCTACACAAATCCTCATTGAAAGGTAAATGATGTGAGTCATGGTAATTAAGAAATCCCAGTATAATAAGTGTATTCTAAACATTCAGCAATACCTTATGATTTTTCTTCTTCTATTTGAAGATTACATATGATTAGATCTCTTCCTGGTTTAGACAAAGTTATGTCACACTCTTTGAGCACTTTACACCTGAAGATCTCAACACACTTTACTTGCATTTATTAGTTTCCCCAGAACACTCCATGGATTAGGTTACACATTCTTTTCTTTTTAACAATGGAGAAAACTGTCAGTCAGTATGACTAACAGGGAAGAAGTATGTCCCCTCTAAACTTTTTTTGCAATGATGTCATTGGGCAAGTCACTTGCACAATTTAAAGCAGTCTCAAACCTTCTGCATGGGACAGATCTGCCCTACAAATTGTTGCTGCCCCTACAGGACTTAAGAGGAGTAGAAAGATGTATCTTCTGTCCTACATTATGGAAAACATGTTCCTCTCCTCGCAAAGTGGAAGCCAGTATGCTCATCTCTAGGAGTGAAGTAATTACAGTGCTGTCCAATACGAAACTCAATATGAAGTTTGCTTTGTTTTCAGTGTTCATCTGATACTGTTTCAACAACTCACAGGCACGCAATTTAGTGGTTTTCACTTACCTTTGCCATAGCTGAATTACCGGTGGGAAAGTCCTTGAGAAAGAAACTTTCAACTACATCCCTTGCAAAGCAAGTCTGTTTGCACACAGGACAGGAAAGGATACCTGAATTTAAAACAAACAAACAAACAAAAAACCAAAACAAAACAAAAAACCAAAACTTCAGTATTGATGGCTTTTCACATGATACAGATGCAGTTCCAGGAAACTAAAGCATTCTTCAAACCATAAGTTACTTCTGGCTAGACCTAATTCAATGCAAGAAAAAAAAAAAAGGAAAAACAAATCAACAAAATCCCTGAAAATACACTATAGTTCCATTGACTTATTTCAGTCAGGTATCAATGATATCTGCATGTCCTAATTCCCATGAATTCATTAGGGCTTACATATAAACTTTGATGAAAATTGAGCTGCACCTGAAACTGTATTCCCTTGTTACAGATCTACTTGTTCTTCCTGATACTTGCTACAGCTCTAAAACAGCTTTACATTACAATTAGTATTTCAAAGCATAAAAAACACTTTGACCAATACTAGTTTTACAGTGCAGCATGCACACCCAAGTGAATTGAAAGAGGAATAACATGCTGCTAGCAGAAGCAGCAAATCAGAATAAAAGGCCAAAAAAAAAAATTTAATAAATAAAAGTCAGAATTGGCAAACGATCTATTACAACAAATCCACAGGTGGCAAAACGTGATCACCCCTGAAAAAAAAAGCAAAGCAAATCAAGTAGCAAAAGCTGGCTACACCTCCATTAGGTACTGGGCGTTACTGGGCTGAATCTTAGTCCTTGCCTGGGCTGAGATCTAAGGGTTCAAGAAGGCATCCATTACTGTATATCTGCATTTCTACACCTCTGCTTTTCCATTCCTAGATTTCTTGGGCTAGGATCTACAATATTCTAGAAGGTCTAGTACTATTTTTTTAATTCATTTTTTTTTTAAAAGGAGTGCGCATGTTTCTGACCACATTTCTGTAAACTGCTGTAGATGTGAATCCAGTCATTTAGAGACGGTGGTGTTAGTCTATTTTTACCTTACCTTATCAAGTGTTTTTATTTTTATCTAAGTTTTTCCATTCTGTTGAGAACAGAATTTCAGTGCTATGCTCACCTTGCCAAGTGATCTGTTTACGATAACTAACAGCAGTATTTTCCATGACTAAATGATGAAAACACACAGCAAGATTCTGAAAGCAAGGACAATGACAACTTTCTACTGGATTGACAATGTTTGATGTGCTCCATTCCTTAGCTAAATTTATTTTTTAATAAGGAGAGTGGCCTGTAGATTAATTAAATCTTAAGATGTCTATTACTGTTTGCGTTAGACAGTTATCAGAGGCTCTGATGTTTTCCAGGTGCTGAGCAGTATCTGCCCTTGGGACAGAGCTCCTGCAGTCCCCGGACAGGTACACAATTCTAATCCTGAATGTCTCCCAATTTCAGAACAGGGCTATTGTTATTTTAACTGGCCTATTGTTATTTCAACAATAGCCCGATGTGACATTGACAGAGACACACAAACCCATCCTACATTACCACTTCTGACAAAAGCACTATGCAGTCAGATGTCTGGATATGTTCGCTTTCATTCATAAATGCTTTGAAGAAACATTACATTTCCTTTGAAGAGAACATCTTACTAAGAATCACTTCCATGAAGTTTGTGTCTCTTTAATCCAAATCTTGTTGTAAAAGCAAAAGCATATTGTTTACTGTTTTCTGAGGTTGCATTTACAAAAGAACTCTGATTTGGGGGCCCAAGTGGCAGACTATGGACTACCTCACACCTATTTAACTGTGCATTTCATACAACCATACGTGCTCATGTAGATGTGAGAAGGAACAGGTGGAATCCACAGGTGCCTGTGCTACTAAGCTACAAGTCACCCCAGGGGAAATGGGGTGATGCTTTGCTCATCTTCTGGGCATGTAACCTGAGCCTTGTTTAAGTGTGTTCTGGTGACAGGAGTTATAAAGAGGCTAAAATATAATCTGATAAAGATGCCTGTGAGGGCAGAAATTTGTTGAAGTCTTTTAAACTGTACTTTACATCCTTACTATAAGGAGCGCAGCTAAAAAGGCATCTTTTTACCTACAATATTTGGGGTTATTCAGCCTGGAGAAGAGAAGGGTCCAGGAAACCTTATTGAGGCCTTTCAATACTTAAAGGGGGCGTATGAGAAAGATGGGGACAAACCTTAGCAAAGCCTGTTGCGACAGGGCAGGGGGTAACACTTTTAAACTAAAAAGAGGACAGATTCAGACTAGATATAAGGAAGACATTTTTTACAATGAGGCTGGTGAAACACTGGCACAGGTTGCCCATAGAAGACCTCGCCCAGAGAGGTGGTAGATGTTCCATACCTGGAAACATTTAAGGTCTGGTTGTCCAGGCTTCTGAGCAACCTGATCTGGTTAAAGAGGTCCCCGCTCATTGTACTAGTGTTGGAATAAATGACTTTTAAAGGTCCCTTCCACCCCAAACCAATCAATGATTCCATTAATATCTGGAGCTAATCACCTTCATATGTTACACCCTAGGACAACACAATGCTTTTGTATTAGTCACAATGTAACCTCTCCATTATGGTTGTGTGTGTCTTTTAGATACGCATTAACAATTTGGTTCTCTAGAGAAATGTTAAAGCAGGAGGAGCACTGCAGTACCTAAGACACGTTAAGCCAGTGCCCTTCTACTCACAGAATCACACAGAATCTTATGGTGCATTCTATAAATTCAGACAAATTGTAGTGCTAATTCCTAGAAGGTAAAATAGTTTTCTGTTTCCCTGTAAGCACCTTAGAAAACGGCACAGTTAAAATAGCAGCAGAAATAAAAAGACACATGCATTCTGATTGATAAGCTAGGAAGCAAAATACCTACTTTGCAAGCAGTTTCTCAGATAATTCTCATGGGACATGCTCTAATTCTCGGTGCAGTCAAGAGGAAACTGTCTACCAACTTTACAGGGAATCGCCTCTAGCCCTTTGAGATTTTGAATCAGTTTCCTACTCCCATAACAGCATTGCCCAAGCAGTGCTAGTTCTTGATCTGGCTAATACAGAGAGAAAAACTCCACACCAAGACTACATAATGTGCTGCAAATTCACAAAAGGGGAAATTATCAACAGGTTACTTTCTGAAGTAAGAAATGCATGACTCTCACAGTTATTTCTTTATCTACATGCCATGTGGGTGAGCACAGAGTCTTACACAAAACTTTTCTGGGCACAGCAGCTTACTGGGAAATTAAGCAGTGCTCAGGACTTTGCCATAACAAGGGCAACGTCTGTCTACACACCACATACGGTAATAAAAGTTAACATTGAAGTTATTCTTTCATTACATTCCAACACTATTCAGTTAGTGCAGAATGTTAAATCAAATTATACCAATTGAATGATATTTAATAGAATGCTCACGGCCTCAGGCGCATTCATGTGAACTTTAAATTCTGCTAATTTGTTACAAACCAATGAAGTATAAAATACATTATATAAAGAATGCATTAACGTGACAATGGGAAGAACCATCTTTTAAATGTTTTTAAATGTATTTAAAGAAAACATCAATAATTTTCACTCTAAGAAAACATATATCTTGCATGGATTTCAGATCTACACAAAAGCCCTTATTGAGAAATGCAGTGGTATTAAGAAATATGGAACATTCATGATTTTGAAGGTAGATGACATTGCTACTGATTAATGTTAGAGGATATCTAAAAGTGATGACCTGGATATCATGCAACAATTTTTTTCCCAGGTTTTGGATCCAAGTTATGCTACTGAAATCAGTGTTGTTTCAGACATACACATAAAGTAGCACACACCCAGCTCAGAACTTTGTATTACACTCACTAACACAGACCATCAAAGTGTGTCTTAAATATCACCTGTGAATTATAATGATTTCAACTCTAAAACTCCCTTCAGATGAACATAAGACATGTATAGCCCTCAGACTAAATAAATAAATAAATAAATTCAGAACAAGTTAGTTAACAGGAAAAATAATGGGGACACCATGGCAATACTATATTGGAAGTAGTCTCCTATTCATAGGAGGATTAATCAGTAAGCACCTTCTCGCCTGTCTTAATACTGAATTCTATATTTAAGACTTTATTAAAAGCACAGGAGATGGATTTGTGTCTTGCTAAAAGAGGGATTCCCTGAATGTGGCAGCTTCGAAGATCATACTTGTTCAGCTCATTGGGCTTCTTATTTGATTCCTTTTCCATTTAGTAAAAAACTGTGCTCCCTAGAAGTGCCCAGCCTTTTTCAATATAAATTCCCAAAAGAATCTAAGGATAGCTCGATATAATAAATACACTACGGAATGGCTCATGAAGCAATTACCCTGAAATTAAGCAAATCTTATGTACATATATACAAATAGCCACAAGCAGCAGCAACTTCAACAATACAAAGCAAGGGCAGTGTGCTGTACTCGTGTTCAGGGTGCAAATCACCAGTGAAATACAACTTCCTAGAAACCCCTTACCTGTCCTCCGGATAAACAGTCACTTAAAGGGCTACACACAAAGTCGCTTGTGTTGGGGAGTGAGTAGTTATTAAGCAGAACTGCACACACCGTACACCGCCCACAATCCGGCTCTGCCGTACTGCAGATTGAAGTGCCTACCCCTCTCACAGACTATCTGGGGCTGCTCCCCCATCTTCAGTCAGAAATGCTGAAAAACCAGCAGGGCAGAAAGATGTACTGGGCCACTACAAGGTGTATATTGTTTTTTCCTCTTGCCTTCTTTCTTGCCCTTGCCTTTCAGATTCATTCAGGCTGCTGTAAACTTGGCTCAGTTGTATTTTTCCTGAAGTGGTGGAATAACAATCCCATAGTGAGAACGAATAGCAGCATCCTACTTGCCTTCTTCTCTGGATCTTCTCTCAGCCCTCAGAGTAATCTGGAGCAAGCGTACAGATCAAAAGAGGAATTTTTCCAGATCCAGGTAGCAGCAGGTCTCTCATTCACTCCCACAGCACATTTTGCAGACCATTCCCTAAATATCTCTCTTGCCTTCCTATCTTTCCACTGCCTCTAAAGAACACTGTTCATTTGTTTTAAGAACCTGCACTTTGTAGACAGCTCATTTAAATATATCATTACTACAGGACTGTGGGTGAAGGGAAGAGTAGTCAGAAGCCCTAGAGACTCATTGTTTGTACGTATGAGAATGATGCAATTTCTGGATCTAAATAGCAATTCAACATGGAATTACAGGATTCAAACAACAGTTTACATACTAAGAGATAAGAAGCCAAATTCAACTATGGTGCAATCACGATGCCCAAATGAAGTCCATTATGCTTATCAAAACCTATAGAAGTAGCAAAAAGCTAAGAGAGCTATTGCCATGCTCTATTTTTGTTTGGAAAATATACAGGTAGGAAGGAGGTAGGAGCATTTGCATAAATTATTTTTTAGAAGTTCATTACCTCCTGCTGTTTATCATTAAAAATCATTTGTGACATCACATTTCACTGCTACAGAGATGACTATGAATTTAGAAAGGCTAGCAAAGATCCTAATGCTGGATTTAAGCCCTATTTAATTGTGATATGCAGAATATAACATTATTTCAGAATTATATGCAGGATAAACCACATACAATTCTCAGTGTATTTATCGGCTAGTACTGAACAATCACTGAAGACCACATTGTGTTGAACAGATTCTCATAAAGTTCATCACATGAAGGATGTGGAGGAATAGTCCTACACCTATATCCTTCCAGGGCTCCGCTACTCCTTTAAATACCATCCATAGTTGGATAATGTACCTGAACACCACCCACAAGTCACCAACACCAGAAGGCAACACCTGTACAGACATATCTCTGTGTGTTATGCTTATATACACACATCTCTGAGCTCTGAAAAGCTTCAGCAGCAGATGTTTACTTTGCTGAATTTGTTTGCAGCCTTTTTTCATAAACCATGTGTTTATTGCCACTCTCACATGCCTATCAGCAATAGCAATGAGACAGCAGATTGAGGAAAATGGAAATTCGAAGGCAGCGGATCCAGCAGTCAGACAGATTCCCTCAGTCTGGACACTCCAACCCCACACCTGGTATATTCAAAATCAGATTTCAGGAAAACAAGAAAGTTTAGCCCTAGTTCCCCACTGTCAGGTCTCTCGCATCCCATAGCACTTTCATTTCTGTTAATGAATGTTGCCAAGCTGCATCGGACCCATGGAATAGTACGCAGACATGAAGGTAGTAACCCTCATACAGAGCGTCCCTTTGTAAAAGCACAAATAAAGAACTGACAATTCCGAGTGCCCTCAAGTTTTTACTCCACCTCTATTGTAGCAATCTAATTTGTAAGTGACAGAGGTGTGGATAATTTGCAGCAATCATCTCTGAAAGCGCCTACTCTAACCTCTGCACCACGTATGGAAAGGGAGTACAAAGACCTTTTGAACATCAAAAGGCACAGCTCACAGTTTTGTTTCAAGGTCTTCCAGTCTGGTCAGGTTTGAACATAAAGAACCCTCAAGCTGGTTGTCTCTGAAATCAATCAATGCTGCTAATTAACCTATTATTATCATGATAATTGATTAGCATAAAGAAACAAACAGTGGAGCTGTCCTACACATCACATTTATATTTGCTGTCCACATATTGCACCTATTCCTCCACTCTTTTTCCTCCAACAGCCATCAGAATAATTATTCTCAGCGATCATTAGCTCCAGCTCCAGCTGCAGGCGTAATTACACTTCCTTGGAGACCCAATTATAGGTTATAGGAAACAGTTCTGAAGACAACTTCCCACTCTACATCTTCATATTTATATAACTAGACACACCCCACCCCCCACTGTTTCACTTGCTCTTTGGATCTGGCAGCTGAACAACAGAGTAAGAAGGGCTGAGTAACCTCAAGTCCATTTTAAGATGATTAAATACATACATTACTAACAGTGTCCTCTTTGGAACTACCCTTCTACTCCCCTTTTTGGAAATATACCATGTATTTGTCGTTAAGTGGATCTAATTAAAGCAAATGGGTATTCAAAATTAATAGATGTGATGTATTGCATCACTCGCCTTACACGATTGCATCAAAACAAGGTTATCTGGATCCTTTGAGATACAACAGCTGTTACACCAGGGCAGCCAAACCATACTCCACTGTAAGCCTAAATAGGATTTGAAGAACTCTACAGATGTGCATTTTTAATTACTTTTTTTACCTATAGACTTAGTACAAGGCAAGGCCCTGAGTGTTGACACCTGGTGTCTCCTTATTACACCGTATTTCTTAGGCCAAAAGATCAAACTGAAAATAAGCCTAGAGTGAAAGGAGTCCTAGAGCTCAACCTTTTTCTTCAAATTAACCTGCCGAAAGATATCTCTGAACATATTAAATGCAAGTGTGACCAAGGCTTGGCTGAGTTTTAGGTGTGCCTCGCTAACAAACATTCACAATTAAGGATCCATGGTTATATATAGCACCTACCCTGCAAGCTAGAGAAAACTGTGTATTTTCATCTGAAAACAATAAAAAGCAGCAATTGGACATCTGTCAAGAGTTGAAGTCAAATTCATTCTCTTTAATAGTCTGTTTTCTCTATGTTTTAGCTTATCAATTTACATTTCTCTAATACATAACGCTGACTCATTTCTTGGCACTTAAGTGGGAATTCCAGACCCTCTCTTGCATGTGGGAAGCCAACATAACTCAAGTGTGGGCAGTTTTTGACTTATGCACAGAATGTAGATAGAAATTATGCACTCACTTTCCATGATTTTTGATATCCAACCTAGAGAAGCACAGATGGGCAAAGCACATTTTTAAAATAGAATTTCAGAAAACATATCTCAAGACAAAAGTTCAATAGAAAAATACGATACAATTAAATCTACCACTTCCCAAATCAATTTGCAAAGCTGGGCAGCTACTAATCACATTTTACAGACATAAAGTGTAATGTACAGGTTAGAGAAATTACCCAGTTCACTCACAAAATATAAGTAATACCAGGGTTTAATATCAGTTAGCAGAAATCTGCTAGGTGCTCCAGTACATCTTTCCCCATCTACCTTGTTCTCAGGGATGTAAACTGTGATTGAGCAGTGATTAACTGTGATGTTTATTTTTTTAAGGAAAAAAACCCAAACAACAAACCAACCCTGGCACTGAGACAGTCTTGCAAAATCATGAACTTGTCACAACAATGCACTTCCACTGGTCCTCATTTAGCTGGTTTTGAAATTAACATAATGGTGACATTTAAAGCACTAAAACAATTTAAATCATTGAGCACCTTATGGAGAGGAAGATTTGCAAATGAAGGGTAATTTATTTCAGCACCCTCCTCCAATTCAGAAAGGAGGGATAAGCATAGGAACCTGAATGAATTTGGTTTGAATGCATTCAGAACTCAGTGAGGAGTCAGACCCAAGAAACCAAGGCAGTATGCAAGGACCAATTTTGTATTTTTCACATTGTCCTGCAAGTGGCAAATCACACAGGTAGGAGCCTGGGAAAGTTCTCATCTGAGAAATTTCCATCTCAGGAGATGGAGGAATTTTCTCTCTTTTTCTTACCAAATCCCTCTCTATAAAATTATTCCTTCCTATGCACTAAACAGAGTGGAAACACACAACATGCAGATCTGCAGAAGAACAACATGAGGAGTCTCTGTGACATGAAGAGAGAGAATAAAAAAAGGCAAGTGATGCTGGCCTGCAGAAAAAGAAAGACTGAGAATCTTAAAGTCCTCTTCATATAAGAAGCACATGTAGGAGCCAAACTCGCCAAGAGAATTGTCTTTTTCCACTCAAATTACTTCCAAACTCTCAGTTCTGACAGCTTTGAATAAATTCTGATGTGTATGCAGCAAAATTTTCCGTAAGAGCTGTAGCTATCTCAGAGCTTTCATTCATGAGTCATCTTAAATCCATACAGGTATAAAAGCAAGTTTCCAGCAGCAACCCCCATCAAATATGAGGACCACTTACCTTCACCTTCTCAGCCGTCTTAATACAACAACAGTAAACTAGAAAAGAGCTTTATGTTAGTAAAGTACTATTTATAGTAAAGCATACTGAAAACCACAGATTCAAGAAAGCTTTCACAGCAAATGTCAGATTGACTTCACTTGGAAATACATTCACTTTATCCATTCTTACATTTTGCTGCAAGGATTCATAGTGAGCAAGGAACACATTTATCTTACAGGCAATATTTCCTGTTTACTCAGCTAAAATGATCTACCACTGGCATTTACAGTTTCTTGTTGGCACTTACATACGCTCATACTTAAAGATTTAACAGTGAAAATTGAGTTGGTATTGTACTGCCTGTAACTCGGCCTCAGTGGAGATAAGACAAGCAACATTTAGCATCATGCCATCAGAAGACCTTACAAATTTATCCTGGCTGACCTATGGTGGTTGCAGTTTTAGTCACTGACTGAAATAAAACACGCAGATGTTTTGATTTTCCTTTTCTCCTTGCTCATATGTTAACTCAGTCTCTGCACCTGGTGTCTCACTTTATTTACTGGGTCATCACCACTCATTATTTATTTTCTCTAATCTTGTTCTTTCCCATAGAAGTTCCTTATCTACAAGAGAATGAGGAAGTAAACAGAGAAACTTCAAGAATTAGAAATAAGCTAGTATTTGTTGCAATTTGCTATAGATAAATAATCCCCAATCAAGTCAAGAGACTGAAGAAACTTCTAATATTTTAACAACTTATGAGAACCTCTAGCTGTACTTCATCCAAGATCACCAAGTGGTATAAACTCACTTTTCCACTTGGCAAACAGAAAAACAGAGGATGAAGGAATAGCTCAGATGCCAAATGAGGATACGTAAAAAGCAGTGGAGTGGTTGTGTGCAGCAGCATCTTATTATAAAGTAGATCCCTCAGATTTATGCCCACTATGACTGGGCATTAAAAATGTTAAGGAGACATTTACTTGAAATGACTGTTTTGTTCTCTTTGTCTTCTCCTCATACCTTTGTATCTTTTTCTGTCTGCACCCTACGCATGAATAGCCTTTCTCCCTTGCCATAATTCATTCCCTCTACCTTTTGTGTGTTGCTACCCTCTCAGTAGTGATCTCCTAACACTCTTTCCATTTGTTCTCAAACCTGAACTTGTCTCGTTTATGTTATCTCGTCAATTCAGATTACCATCACCTCAGGGAAGGTATAGTCTCTGTCTACATGGTTCTAAAATCTGCTATGGAAGAGATAATAAATGATGCCTCATTCATCTAAAGTTCAAAGCCTGTGAAAATATAAGTAATCTACATGCCTTTGCTCTTCTTATAAATTAGTAATGAGTCTGGAATGCTTCCCCATGGCAATTAAGACTCATTCAGTTAAAATGATTGTATTCTGTGATCTAAGCCCTGTCTTACTCTGAAAAAGTTACATATTTTCTATTAACATCAATATCAAAATCTGTACAAATAACTTCAGGATTTCAAAAGCCACAGTCACAAAATGTTTCTCATCCTGACTAGTTTACTCAGCTTGTCAGGGTGAGTTACAGTATAGCCTACAGTCAGAAGGAATCAGATAGAGAAAAACCACATTTACTATGAGATAAAAGGAAGAGTTTCAGTGCACCACAATACACATATTCTAATAAAAATTACTATGACCTCTGTTAAGAACAAAGAACCGTATGTTTTGGGGGTTGGGTTGATGGGGGGTGGGGGGTGTCACAGGAGGGGGAGAGAAGGAAGCGTAAAACTATCACCATAAGCAGTACCATAGAAAGGTCTAAGGTGTCCAAAAGATTGGATAAAGATGTAGCCTAGAATCTACCTTGCAGCATTTATTCATTTATTAAGCTAAGCAAATCTAATATTCCTAATGTCATGCTTGGTAACTGAAACAGCCCTTTCTGGAAAATGTTAAATGTGGCCTGACTCAGTAATTTCTCTTCAAAACATTGCTGTTGGGTGAAAACATAATGAAGGAGGCTTGTTCCCAGTCTGCCATCTACTCATACATATCTTGAGTCTCCTAATTTATTCTTTTAATGCAGTGCTGTAAAGGAATAGGCTACAAAAAGTACTTCTCGATCCATCCATTTTTATAATACTGTAATACAAAGAGGACAAGCCAGAGATTCTTAAATATTACCTTCGTAGAGAACTTCATACTCAGTGGGAATACAGCTGTATCCTTGAATCAAATCTGGAAGACAATCCTTACAGAAGGAATGAAGGCAAGGGAGCATTCTGGGGTCTCTTCTCCGCAAGTCCCATTTGCACACCAAACAATTCCTCAGCAGATCCAGGGTCTCCATTTCAGCTGGCTGAAGTTTGCCATCAAAAACACGACGAGTCATAAAATGGCTCATGGCAACCCCTTCGCTTAACAAAACACTTGATCGCTCAAGTGCGAACTAGAAGGCAACAGCAGGATGCACGTTCTCAAACGCAGCATTTATTTAGTCCTTGTGAAGGAAGAGGAAGTTCCTTGCAGCTGAAAATCACCTACCTGCTTTACCAAAAAGAATACCTTTGCAGATTGTTGTGCAGGAAAGTGTGGTTTAAGGTTTACAAACCATGATCCCACTATCTCTCTATAGTACTTGCAACTTCTGTAAAAACTGAAGTAATCTGTTCTATTGATCTACTTACAAAGCTGTTACCAGGCTGAATTGTCACACGCTGTACATTTCCTGCTAGAAGCACCGAAATCGTGCCATAAAAACAATGACGTTCTCTGACTGTTTTTACAATTTCACCTCAATATTTTATGTTTTTTAGGTAAAGCAAATAATAAGCACAACTGATCATACATCCATCAGTTCAGCAATGCATGTTAGAAAGCTGCCTTGATAAACATATTCTGCGAAGCTTCTTTACAGAAATTTAACAAGATGTACTTTGCAGTAATCAAATTTCAGCTGTCAAGATGCCCACAGATCAAACCATAGATCAAACCTGAGCTTCCCATAGGCAGGACAGCGTTCCTCCTGCCAACTTAAGCACTCCAAAGCAAACTGAGAGTTTTGCAGTTCACTGGTTCATGTTTCATCCTTGATTCTGAGATTTTGAGAGATGTTGATCACATACAGCCTGCAAAAGGAAACTTTTGCAAGTTGCATCAGAGAAGAAAAAGCAAATACAGTTTGTTCTCCCCTGGAATCACCCTTCCAGTTGACTGAACCTCCTGGGGCCAGAGCCCCATGTAACTACCCACTGCCTTGGCATGGTGGCCCTGCTACCAGCAGTGCATAACTTGCAGCCATATGTTACAGTCTGCACCATATTTCATACCCAAGACCCATTCTAGGAACAAATGAAAATAGGTAGATAGCCAGCAACACTACCGAATTCGCTTAGACAGATTCAAACCTACCACTAAAACTTAAGATTGCAATTTTAAAACTAGAGGTCCCTTTAGAAACAAGCTGTGGTAATTATACCTGTGGTTTAACTAATGAACGTTACATCAGGGCTTATTATATGAGCTCAAATTTTACAGTGCATCTTCCTCAACCGTATTTCAGGGGCAAATGTCATTAGAGCAGCACAACTTTTCAGCTCACTCCTTCGCTATTGTTTCTTGCAACAACTGTTGCTAAGACAAAACAGCACCTACAAAAACATGTAATTTCTGAAGTAGGAAGTTGAGGTCTTAGACTACCGCATTGTTTAGACAGAGAAACCACAGCCCAGGAGCAAAGCATCCATGCACAGAGAATCAATGCAAACAAAGCCTAATACTGGGAAATGCTGTATCACCATACAGTCCAAACCTGTGGCTGAATGAGAAGCAGTGGTTTACCATACATTTTAATTTATGCTTTCTGCATAATATATGAAACTATGTACGAGTTTTTTGGTAGGACAGGGAAGGATGAGGGTGATAAAAAGTTTTTAAAATTTTCTGCTGAGACAGGTATGCAAATCAGCAGTCAGGGAGCTGCAATACAGGTCACTTGGCTGCACTTGGTGGAAACACCAATCCCAGCAATAGTAATTACAAAGAAAATGACCTTTAGTGCATTTGGAGATGTGTGGTGAGGGTAATAAGGCAGGACACAAGACAGGGAGAGACAGGGAAGCAGCCGGCAGGCTGAGTCACACCTGAATGGGGAAGGAAAGTGCTGGGCTTTCGGTGTGTCAGCCCAGACGAGGGCAAAGGAAAGGCACTGTGCTGGGGGGCTGCCTCAGGAGCAAAGGATCAGTTGTGGCCTTGGGAAGGACATGGTCACCCCAACACAAATGGAAGGGAAGCATCCAGGTATCGCAGGGCAGGAACTTCCAATAAACCATTAATACATTTCATACAAGAGAAGTTTGTGATGATACACTCCCATAACTTTATCATTTCTCTATTTCAGGGATAAACTCTCTATGAGAGTCTTTCAATTTCCTATGTTTTCTCAGATTTAGTAAAATGGGTTTTGTTTGTGTCTTCTTCCCTTCATGTGGATGTTGCTACATGACACTCATTACAGCATTTTAAAACACATCACCTTTACCAGTTTTGCAAATCACAGAATCATAGAATGGTTAGAGTTGGAAGGGGCCTTAAAGATCATCAAGTTCCAATGCCCCTGCCTTGGGCACGGACACCTCCCGTTAGAGCAGATTGCTCAAAGCCCCATCCAGCCTGGCCTTGAACACTTCCAGGGATGGGGCATCCACAGCTTCCCCGGGCAACCTGTGCCAGTGACTCACCACCCTCACAGGAAAGAATTTCTTTCTGGTATCTAATCTAAATCTCCCCTCTTCCAATTTAAAGCCATTACCCCTTGTCTTGTCACTACACTTCCTGACAAAGAGTCCCCCTTCAGCTATCCTGTAAACTCCCTTCAGATACCGGAAGGCTGCTATAAGGTCTCCCCAGAGCCTTCTCTTCTCCAGGCTGAACAACCCCAGCTCCCTCAGCCTGCCTTAGTAGGAGAGGTGCTCCAACCCTCTGATCATCTTCGTGGCCCTCCGGTGGACTCGTTCCAACAGTTACATATCCTTTCTATGTTGAAGACTCCAGAGCCGGATGCAGTACTCCAGGTGGGGTCTCACAAGTGCAGAGTAAAGAGGCAGAATCACCTCCCGTGACCTGCTGGCCATGCTTCTTTTGATGCAGCCCAGGATGCAGTTCGCTTTCTGGGCTACCAGTGCACACGGCCGGCTCATGTTGAACTTATCCACCATCACTCTCAAGTCCTTCTCCTCAGGGCTGCTCTCCAGCTGTTCTCCACTCAACCTGTATTTGTGCTATAATCGCTTCACTAGCAGTACTGTAAATTACCAAGAATTTGGAATGGAAAAGCATCAAATGAATATAACTCCATCTACCAAAGCATGTTTATCAATTTAAAAAACAAAAAACACACAAAAACCCCACCAACAAACAAAACNGGCCGGCTCATGTTGAACTTATCCACCATCACTCTCAAGTCCTTCTCCTCAGGGCTGCTCTCCAGCTGTTCTCCACTCAACCTGTATTTGTGCTATAATCGCTTCACTAGCAGTACTGTAAATTACCAAGAATTTGGAATGGAAAAGCATCAAATGAATATAACTCCATCTACCAAAGCATGTTTATCAATTTAAAAAACAAAAAACACACAAAAACCCCACCAACAAACAAAACTCCAGCAACCAAACTAGTAAAAACAAAGAAATTTTACATTGAAAAAGTCAGATGATCTCCATTGAGTTTCCCAATTTCTCACGGGTTTATATAGGAAAGCCCTTTATTTGGACATCGTGTGTAGGCATCCTGGGGGGTTCCTACCAGCCCTCACAGGCGGTTCTTCTTCAGTCGCTAAAGGCGGTCTGTTTGTGACTACTCACACCTCGAAAATACCCCAGCCCCCGAGAAGCGACGGGACCGTCAGCGGGCAGCACAGCCTGCCCCAGCGCCTCTCAAAACCAGTCCGACGGGCAGGGCCCAGGCCCAGGCAGTCGCCCCGGCCCCGCTGCGCCGCCCTGAGGCAGCACGGCTCCGCGGGCTGTGAGGGGAGGCCGCGCGCCCAACACCCATGAGTGACAGCTGAGGGGGCGGGACCTGCGGGTCGGGCTCGGAGCGGGGCGGGCACACGTCATCGGAAGCGGCCTCCGCGCGGTGCGGCCGAGCGGGCCGGCGCTGCTCCCCACAGCGCCAGCCCGGGCCACCCGCGGCCAACGCCGACCTCCTCGGCACGGAGCCTGCCGGCAACCGCCCCTGCTCGCTGGGGAGGCCGACGGGTGGCCGAGGGGGCTGCGCCAGATTGCGCGGCCAAAGCGGCTCCGACCTTACCCCTGGGAGTCAGTTGGGAAAGGAGCCGTATGGAAACATAACTCGCTAAACAGCTCAACCCCAAAACCAAAGTTCGGTTTGTTCCTCCAAACGGTTATTTCGAGAGCCGGCACAAGGTACCAGCAGCTGCCAAGGAAGAAGACCCATCCCAGGCACAAGACAGGTATGTCACAGGCAAGGCTCAACTATGCAAAAACCCCAAGCCCCACACAAAGTACCAAAGCCCGTCTTCAATGGAGGAGTAGAGATGAGTTGGTAGAGCCGGCAGGCTTCTCACAAAGTACTTTCTGCGCTTAAAAGACAGACTACAAGAAAGGGGAAAACTGCTTAAGACATATAATACCAAAGAATTGAGATTGGTGTCCGCTATGTATGTCACTGAGCTAATGTCACTTGCCTCTTACGCGTGCACCAGACACTCCAGTGTAAATGCAGCTTTTCACTCTCTTCACAGCCTGGTCAGCAATCAGAAACATGAGGCAGGCACAATGTTCCTTATTTTGCACTGCCAAGCAACTTACCTTTGAGGATTGAAATGTTTTAGCTTTGAAGGTGGGTAAATAGCATCTTGCATTAGGAAACAGTGGCCCCAGCAGTCGGTAAGATAAAGTTCACATACTTTAACCTCAGTATTTTACAAACTGCTTAAGTTACAGTTCTTCACAACTAGCAGTACCACTGGCTAAGCTGAACTATTTCAACCAAGCAATGCCTAAGAGACCTCTAAATTTAATTACTACCAAACACTAGGTGAGGAGTTCATTACCTAAGATCACATCACACGTACCTGAAGATAATTCACAACTATTAGCAATAATTCAAGAACTCTAGCAGTGATTATAAAAGAAGTGATGTGTCTGTATCCTCTTGGCCTGACACTTAAACCCAGAGCTACCTCACTAGCTTTAAGGAATCATTTGATTTTTATCATTAGAAAAAGATTCTGCTTTAGCATGCAATCAAGCCTAGCATTGGCAACCGAAGTCTTATTTTGATGTTACAACTAAGCAACCAATATTTCATGTACTCATTTTAAGCCAAGCACATCAGATACACAGAGTCCAGTTCTAGAGCTGCGCCATTGCTTTATACTGTCTGTAAGGAAGACTGAAGGTAGCTGGCAGCATTTCTGTCCCACAAGTGGTAACTTCAGGAATTGTATACCCTATTTGAGAGGGTCCCGATTGCAAAACTTAATGAAATTACTGTAATAGTTCAGTCATAAAGCAAGTTTCAGTATGTTACTGCTGTTAATAACCCTTAAAGCACACCAATTTGCCATCTGTCAGTCCAGTAACACTAACAAGGAGCTTTAAAAGCTTTTAGCCTAACCCTGTCTGTCCAGTAACACTGACAAGAAGCTTTAAAAGCTTTTAGCTAGTCCAGCTAGTCTGCCACAATTAGCAAAAAGAACACCATGATGCTGCTACAAGTGCTATGAATCAGTGAAATTCAGAATTAGTATGTGCAGAAGCAGTTTTGTCCTGCAGTGGAACAAGTCACACTAATCTCCAAGAAATCCGCTGCCTTCACAAGGTGTGGTCTAGCTAAGAGGTTGCAAAAGCACAATGTTATACTATTAATGAATCATAGAATTGTCTAGGTTGGAAAGGACCTTTCAGATCATCAAGTCCAACCATCAGCCTAACACCAACAAAGCCCATCACTAAACCATGTCACTAAGCACATCTATCCATCTATCAAATACTGTATACTACAGATGACTATGAGCCTCATGTTCTGATGAATACAGGATGCAAACATCTCAGTTGGTACCCAGTACTACACCAGTAGTTTCTAGAAAGCACATGGTTTAAAATGGTCTGCATTTTGTGCATTGGTTGCAATCAGAAGCTGGGCAGCTGTCATCCATTTAGCAGCAGCTGAGGCACTGGAGGGACAAATGCAAGAGTTGATGAGTTCTAGCTTAGTAAGACCTTTCATTAACAAAACCACAAAAAAGCAAAGAATTTAACCACATTGTTGAACTAAATTCAAAATATATCTATTTTATGCAAATGCTGATAGAGAAACATTGAGGCACAGCTGCTGTTAGCTGCAAAGAGGGAGCCCACAGAGCACTATTCTGCTCAAAAGCTGGTATTATTTGCAAGAAAGCTGTGTTCTAGCCATTCAGTGCCTGCAGAAACCTGCTCGAAGAGCTTCTCATGAAGTCAATTTGGCAATAACAAGGTAGAAACCTGTTTCTTCCCAGTTGTTTCAGCTCTTCCATAGTGCCCCAGGATTTCCCCTTCATTCCTGCCTATACCCTGCCTTAGTGGGAGTGGGACTAGAACTATTCCGCTGTCCCCAAAAGCTTATTGATGGCAAAGCTTACTGATAGCAATTACCTATACTAAGTCTCTTTCACACAACAGTTTGGTACACTACTACCCACTTTGCATTATTCCATTGTAGTTCTTCGTCCAGGCTCTTGCTGCTCTTCCCCAAGTCCCCACTGATTTTACCTAGATGTCACTTTAGTGTACAGACATCCCCATCAATAGAACATAAAGTGACCTTTTAATAGACAGCCGTAAAGAAGATCACCAGTTTGAAAGAGCTGCACTAATACAGGAATAACCTATTTTGCTACCCCATAAAGACCAAATAATGAGGTATCTGTACAAGCCAAATGCTGGACGCTGTAGGCAAGCAATTTCAAAAGACAGAAAGAAGCAGTCAAACCACTGATCAAAAACTACCAGAAATAACTATGCAGAAAAGACTTCAGTGTGAACAGCATCTGGACAAGTTAGGAAAAAAAAATAATCAGGAAATGATATTAATCAGGACATTTTACACATTGTCTTTATTCAAAAAATTTGAATAAACCAAAGGTTTTTATGCCACAAGCACACAGGCACCTCCAACTTCTTTGATCTTCTCCTCTGCTCTTCTGCTGAAGAACTTTGCTTTCACAATTACAGGCTGCTTGGGCAGCTTCCCCTTGCCCAAGACTTTGTAGTAGCCCTAAAAAGATTAAAATAAATAAGTTGGTTAAGTGTTTGTAATCAGCTCACAGACTCCTCCATTCAGACCTGCCTTTTAGCATGCACCAAATAAAACGAAAACCTCACTCACTGCTTGTCTCCAATATAAAATTGGTACAAATGAAAGACAAAAACCCTGCATGACCCTATGGGGTTGCATTTGTTCAGAGAAAAAGTGGAATCTGTAAATGTAACTTTTCCTGTAACTCAGAAGCTGGGTATTTTCCCCCCGTACTCCATATACAGAAATCACCGTGAAATCTGGTAAAGCAGCCAAAAACTTTCTCCCACTTTTCCAAAAGAGAGAGCAGTTGGCTGTGCTTCCAAGGCTATCTACTACCCAGCCACTTCTGGTTGGTGCTCTTCACCTGCAGGACATTCTCGTGTTTCCGATCAGAGCAGAGGACTCTTCTGCACGTCTTAAATGTACAACTGAAACTTTTACAAGCTTTCACAGCAGCAGCTGTTCTCTACCATGGAATCCTCTCATTTCAATCTTCTGCCTTACACTACAGGGACAGTCATGGCACCAAGTCCATTAATACTACAGCCGTTAAAAGTCATCACTTGTTACAAGCAGCAGCATACACAACTGGCCAACACTGGAATCTTAATTTGGGACACAAAACATTTCCCCTTGGCAGACAAGTTAAGTGTTGCTGATTCGGTGACTGGCTGAGACATGAGACATCGCAGCCAGTGAATATGGATCAGACGATTATGTCCGAGAACTATAGCACACCAGGACAATCCAACATGTTAAGATGTGACTCTAGTCTCGATATTAGAGAAGTTACATTATATAAATAAGAACACTTCTACGATGTTTTTATACGTGTTCTCAGTAATATTTTAAACAAATAACCATCACCACCTTCCAAAATTAGGGAAGTCCTTGTTCACAATCACGCCCAAGTATGAGAAAAAGCTCTTTCAGAAAAAAAACAAAGTAAGCACCCGTGTAACTACTTACATGCCAAAGCATTTGTCCTGAGAAGTTCACAAATATTCAAGCCCAGTAGATTATCTGCAATTCACCATTTTGCTACTGGGATATACAAAACTAAGTTACACAGGAAGTGACCAGGAATTACAAGTTTGAATATGAGCAGAAACTTACTGAGCGCACAACATCAATGACTGGGGCCAGTCCAGCCTCGTTTTTTGCATAATTGAGCCTTGTCTGTTCACTGACAAGCGTCCATAGTTTATCCAAATTGACAGTAGGACAGAACTTTTGGTTTCTCTTCAAGTGATAGTGTCTCATGCCTACTTTTCCAAAGTAACCAGGGTGACTGTGAAAAAAACACATTCCTCATTAGATCACAACTTTAATCGTTTTAAACAGGATTACAAATCAACACTGAAACATCTTGATCAAAGTAATCAAAATTTCACATTATACCTTCATTCATATTAATAATCATTAGTATCCAAGTCAAGGATACTTTCTCTTAAAACATTTATTATTCTTCTTTTCCCTTGAACTCACAACTCGATCCCCCTCACTAGTGAGGCTGCCCAGACCTCTGTTTCCAGGGCAACCCCAATTCCATGAACCCAGAGAGGACTGCACTGCCCAAGGACTGTCACTAACCTGGTGACTGACTGAGTCAAGAACAGTCACAGCCAGTGAATATAGATTAGTGATTACTATCCGAGTACTCTAGCACACCAGGACAACCAGGTAGTGTCCAGATGTGACTCTAGTCTCGGCAATAAGTACTGACAACATCCCTGACCTTTACAGCATGCAGTTAAACAGGAAGCAGTTCGGATTTAACAGTTTGAGTTTGCATAACGATTTGCATGTGTCTCCTTTAGGAAGGACCACACTGTAACTGGCAAGTTTGGTCAAGTTTACTGAATGCTGCATTGAACTCTTTAACTCTTTAAAATACACAGCTTAAGTGACAAGGTCTCTGATTTTAGGGTAAAAGAGTTGACTGTAGCTATAACACCACACTTCATACTAAAAGGAAAAATACATAGAAACATAGGAAATTTTGATAGTTGTGTCTACTTCAGGAACATACATCTTGGTAATATATATATTTAAAATGTTAGCTTACTATTTATCAAAGTTAATCCTGTGATGATGCAAACCACCAGCATTACCACGTCCTCCAGGATGTTTCCTGTGTTTGCCTGAAAAGAAAAATTTAAGTTTGTTACGCTAGATACATGAGCTGAGAGGTACATTCAATGACAATTTAAGCTCATTACTCTGATTCTATCCCCTTCCTTTGCACTATTCTCAATTCAGTGAGATGAGGCAACTATAAAATAACCCTACAGGTGTAAAAAACCAAGTATCACATACCTCTGGTTAGCACAGAGGAGTACAATAAAACACCAGTGCAAGCACAAATGTTAGAACTACAAAGGACACAGCACTGCCCCATACGCTTAACACGTCACAACCAGTACCCATGGCCTGAACTACTGAAGTTCCACATCCAGTAAAGCCTAGAAGAACACACAAGACTTCAGCTCTGCCCATCACTGCCGCCACTGGGCGAGCATAGCCCACACACAGGGACGGCGCACCCCCAGCAGCATTTTTCTGCGAGCCGAGAACAACAGCATCCTCCGAGTACAGGGAAGGTGCCGCACTCCTGGCACGCACTAAGGGACCTCAGCCCACCAGCCACCGCCCGCCCACTCACCAACGCGGCCGTGGCCGTGGCTAACGTGTCCTCTCAGCTTCCGGGTCTTCCTTAGTCTGGAAGGCTGCGGGAGAACGGGAGAGCAGCTGTGAGCAGAACAGGCAGCCAAAAGCAGGACTACCACCCCCCCTCCTCCGGGGCCGCCGCTCCGACACGACGTTCCCCTCCGCGGCCACGCAGCCAGGCGCCATTGCGGCCAGGGCCCTCCGAAGGCAGGCCCGAACGGCCTCACCGCACGCTAAGCGGGCCGCAGGCTTGGAGAAGCGGCTTACCCTCCACCCCCCCGCTACTCCCCAGCCCCGTCCCACCGTGAGAACCTCAGCCGTGGGCCGTGGCCCGGCCCGGCCCCGGCAGTAGCACCCACCATCTTGCCGGCGTGCGCGAAGGAAGAGAAAGAGCGCGGTGCTCGCGAGAGCAGGGAAAGGCACGGCGGGGGCGGGGCAGAACTCTCGCGAGGGTTCACGGAGCGGGAAGTGGAGTGTCGCGAGATCCGGCGCGTGGAGTGGGTGGTCGTTTGCCGGCGGTACCGGCTGTGAGGAACCTGGAACGGTGGGGAACCCCCACCTTTAAAGGAGAACGGAGTCGTCCTAGCGAGACAGCCGCGGGGCCCGGTCAGAGCGAGCTGAATCGCTCCTCTTCCTGAGAGGACACAGCGGTCTGGGCTGCCGTCAGCGCCGAGACCCGACCCTTCGGCGGCCTAGGCCGCCCCGCCCCGCCCTGTCGTGCCCCGCTGAAGGAAGAGGAGCAGTTCCGGACCGCAACCCTCACCAAGGGGGTGAATGTAGCAGGCAGACAGCGTTAAGTAGTGCCCCGTCTTACTTACAGACTCAACTTGCATTAACATCCTTCCATGTTCTGTAGTTAAAGTAGGATTTTAAGCAGAATTTAGGAAAACTTGCAAGCTTGGTCACTTTATTAAATATTGGTAACTATGGGAAAATAAATAATGTACTTAAATACAACTACCTGCCACAGTAGAGTAACAATTGGAGAGTGGTGGTGGTTCTCAAGTTTGTTTTTTGTCGATGTCACGCCATGAGACTTTAAACAAATCTTTACTAATTTAAAGCACAACTCTCACTACTGGATTTGTTTTTCTTCAGGATTTCTATCTCTATTAAGTGGTGCACTGGTAATGCTCTGTGCTCAGGAACAGCATTGGTTTTAAACAGCTAATAACAACTAATTAGTTTTAACAACTAGTATGTAAGGTAAAACAATACACTACCTATTTTTTGTTCATCCCATGCTTTCAACCACAGACCTCTCGCTAACACTAAGATGGCTTCATATACTCCATAGTTTGAGTATCAAGAAGATGGTTACAGGTTTTTTGAAACATGATCTCACCTTGTCTAGTACCCTCTGATTCACGTTACAAACACTGGAATGACATGTTGATGGGTAATACAATGCTTAAAAGCTTTCTAGTTAGATTTTTAAAGTGCAAATTGAGGAAAACATCTGGGACTTAGTGTGGGGGATGAGTTTTACAGCACTGTGTTCTTGTACATAAGCATTCTGTGCCTTTTCTTGCCTTTGTCGCAGCTCTTCTCCGCAGCACTTCCTTCAGACCATGATGGTTTATCCATCATTTTCTTAAGAAAAATATGTATTTCCCCATGCATTTATTAGCAGCTGCTGTTAATAAAATAGCCAGAGTCACCTGTAGAAGTAAAGCTGCTCCTCCCACTCTGGGTTCTGGAACTCATTCCAGAACTCAGCTGTATTATAGAGGAAAACTAATGGACATTATCATTTGTGAGTACATTTCCATTCAATCAAAAGCACTTGATCTTTTACAGACATTTCATACACACTTGACAATCTTCTGTATATACACAAGTGTGAGGGAGGTAAGCAAAAAAGGAAACGACTTCACCTTTTTAGTGAATAATCCCTCAATTTTGTTCTATGAGGCTGTCAGCAAACCAGAACCACTGTCAGGTTAGGAATTGCGCAAGCCTCAAAGCCAGTGTAAAGAAATCATGCTGCAAATGAAGAAAAACACAGTGCTTCATTTATTTTACTTTTTAAGGGAAGAAGCTTTAGCTCATTTTCATTAGCTGTCAGAATTGCAGGTATGTTCAAGTATTTTATATTTTCTTTTCCAGACTAAGGGAAAACTTAGAGAATCTCAAGAGGTGTTAGGTTACCAGAGCAGAGATGAATGTAACGTTCACAGCTGAGAGAAAGGCCATGGCAAGCAAACCGTTCCCATTCTGCCAAAGAGCCTTCATTGAAATGGAAACACCAGCCAAACTGACTGCAGCTAATGCAAAAGCAAAGCAGAATCTCATGAAACGTAGGTGATCAGCTCATCAGAGATTTAGGCAAAGGCTCTGCCTGCTACAAGCTGCTTGTGTTCTACTCTGATCCTCTAACCAAGGTAGCGTGAAACCAACCTGAAAACCAGCAGGGTTCAGGAGCAGTAGCTAGGATTTGTCATCACAATGACAAAAAGTAATTAGTTGCCAATGCACATAAAGAAAAAAAAAATTGGTAAGAGATGCTTCTGTTAGGATAAAATTAGCAGAACAGGGATATAAAATGTCTCAGCCTCAGTGAAAAACATGGAAGAAAAATCAAACTTCAGGACATGAAATAGCAAACCTACTGAAAGACAGGTTTGTAGTAACCATTTTGTATTTTAATTACAAATTCATTAAAAATCACAGGAGACTTACTCTGGTTTTGTACCTACTCAACATCAGAAACTGTAGAAGTATGCAATGAATATAAACAAACAGGTATATTTACAGAGTTTATTAGAAACCATACATACATACACGAGGAAAGGACGTCCTGTACCTACTCGCTGCAGCTTGCATGTCAAAGAACTGAGATCTCCTCAGGCCGAGCAGTCTTAGTGCAGAATGGATTACAAGTACTTTACTGACCAGAGTTCAAGCCAAGTGGAAGTTTTGTACTGTGAACCAAGTACCTTATTATCAAGTTACTTTGTAATTTCTTTCTTTTAAAATTAATTAGAAGGAAGAAAAATTAAAAAAATAATAAAATACCAACTCCACCACATGAAAGCAGCCCCCTCGTGCGTACAACCTCCCCCAGGTACCCGAGCTCATTCATCCCCGCAGTGTCCAGGCATCAGTGTAGCTCTCACAAACACCCCGTGAAGTCAGTGGTTCTGCTGAGACAGTCAGCTGCACATAATCAGCTAATCATTTTTGCACCAAGCATAACTCAATTCATACTAAAGAAAAAAAAAGCACCTGTTATTCTCAGGAATATACAAATATTTACCACAGTTCTCCTTGCTCATTACAAAATCAGTTACAAAAGCTTACAGCACATTATGTACAAATTCTACCCAAATACATAAAGGAGCCATCATCCCGCACAATGTCAAACAGCATCGGTCGTCACTTAACGCTGCGGTGGGCTTGCTCCGCTCTCCTCCCCCATCAAACTCCGGGACGCTGCGGGTGTCTCACGCACAGCGTCATAAATAGTCTTTGGGTTGGTATTTCAGCAGAAAGGAGTCAGTTCTTCTTGTGAAGGAACTTCATTTTGTTTCCTAAAGAAAGCACAGCGTCAGTCTCTAGCGCTCACGGGCAATTAAAAGTCCCTTAGCAAACGGGCCTCAGTTGGGATGTAATTGTTGTAGAATAGCTCTGCTGCTTAATACCTCCTCTCCTCCTCCATTACGGTTTCATTCCCCCACCCTCAAGCAAAGATGTTAACAAGGTTCATAATTAAATCTGGTTTTGCCAGATTTTAGTATGCTTTCATTGTTTTCCTTTTGATATCTCCTATCCCATGGAAGCTGCTCAACTATCTGATTTCACCTCAGGATAAAAAAAAAAAAAGAAAAAAGAAGAGAAAATTCATTTCAGAAATACTTCTAAAGGTTTCCCTCACCAAGGCCTCGCAGGAACTTGTTTACTCCACTTTGTTCTGTGTCTGGAAGCTCTTCCAAATACTGTTCGACCCTCTGCTCAAAGAGACCTGTGCGAGAGGGGAGAAAACGGGGTGAGCCGTGCCCGGCCGAATCCGCTCCCCCGGCCCCTTTCTGCACTCCCAACCCCGCACTTTTACAGCCCTTTGCTTCGGTGGTATTTGAGGGTGTCACGGCCGCTGAGCGCTACTCGGCCTCACGCAGCACCAGGACGGGTACCGGCAGCCCCGGACGTGGCGCGATGCGTAGCGGATGCGGGGAGGGAAAAGCCGCGCTTCCCGCCGTCCGGCCGCCGCAGCGTGGCTCTGTTCGGCAAGGCCGGAGGGGGTCCCGGGCAGGGGCCAGCTCTAGGGGTGTCCTCCAGCAAACCTTCCGGTTAACCGGGCTCTATCTTAGCGGTGCTCCCAGGTTTCTCCCCCGCAAGCACTGGCAGCAGCCTCTGGGGCGGTTCCCCAACAGGGATGCGCTGCGCCCTCCGCAGGACCGTTCCCAGTTTCGCCTTTGAGTGATTTAAGGCGCTTCTATATGAATGTTCTCCTGGTTAAACCCTTCGCGTTATCCCCACCGTAGCTCCAGTCTAGGCCCACGAGAAGCGGACAATGTGTGTCGGGAGATTTGCTCAGCCCTGACAGGAGACAGCCGAAGGGCAATGAGCCCGCGCTGCAGGAACAAAACCTACCCTTACCTTTTGCCCTGCATTTTCTCAGCTCTCTGTCCTGGATGAAGCCAGCAAACATTTGGGATTCCATGAAAACTTCCAAGAAGCGGCGGATACTCTTGGAGGCCACAGATTTACGGAAAGCCTCCCTTTGGAAGGCACGCTCTCCTTTTTCATTCTGGGTTAGGAACAGGGAATAATGGCCAACTGTCTCCACAAAGAATCGGATAAAAACCTCAGACACTAATCCATTCAGGGTGTTACATTCTGCAAAATAAGGCGGCAATAAGACACCAAAATCAGCTGCTACCAGAGCTCTCAGCGTCGTCATCCTCACAGGGCCAGGCACTGTCATCTAGCAGCTTACTGATGCCATGCTAATAACTGAGCAGAGTCGTGCTGGCTCCTGGCAAACCTGGGTATATCTCAGATGGGGTGACAGCTTTATAATCAAGAGCGCCAGTCTACCTAACTGGTGTTTCATAACCAAGAATCAATGAGAAATACAAATCCTCAGGAAACAGCTCAGAAAATTTAAAGTTTTGTGGGTGCTTTGTCAAAAATATACTTCGTATTTTAGCTCTTGACTTCGAGAAGCTTCTGAATGACTCAGAATTAAAATGTTTGCTCTGGGGATAATAAGCCTTTACCGAGAATTGATCAAAAAGGGTATGGTGTAGAATTTGGGGATTCATGATTTCTGAGATGTTAAAAGAGTTTTACATATGTAACACAGATGAGTAGAAATAAATTTCAAAAACTGAATAGGGGCCTGTTTCATACCTTTTAACCACAGGCATTTAAATTCACCCTGGGCTGTTTTTGTAATTGCTGAGAGAAATATGAACCTTCAGAGGCAACTCAGCCCCTCTTGCACTGAAACTATTTTCTGCAGGTACCTGCTTCTCTCCCCTGAATAGACCGAGTGCCAAGAGCAACTCCGAACCCAGACACACCCCCAAGCATGGACAGTTATCTGGGTTGAACTAGGGCCAAGTTAACTGCAGACCTCTGTTTGAGTAAAGGCTGAGAGGTACTCGTGGGAGCGCACGTCCTTTACAAAGACATTAAAATAGATGGCTGACGATGTATTGCTGTGGGTTGGTGCTATCAGTCCCATTCCCTGGGTGTTCAGAGACCATCTCTGATGTTGCAAAAGGTATTTGAGAACCGAGTCCCGTCTTTTTCTCCTGGATGGAAAGTCACAATACTACCTACACGCTTGCTTATACAAGTCCTTGTTTCCAAATTAACTTACCATCATCTGAATCACTATCTGAATCCTGATTTATCAGTTCATTCTTTCTCTCTAGAGCCTGCTCCAGAGCAGCTTGCAATTTTCTAGGCAGTAGCGTGTCTTCATCATCCATCTGGCAGAAGTAAAAAAAAAAATACTCTTTAGATCACATTTATCTATTTATGCAGCAACTACAGCAAATACTTTTGCAAGGTTTAAAATTCAGAAGAAAAGCATTTTGTATCTGCTGCTGCCATACCTACATAAAATATTGAAAATCTATGTGCAATCTATGTGAAAATCTATTTCAATCTGCATTGAAAAAATATCGTTTATTTCTAAACAAAATTGCTTGTCTCTCTTAATGAGATTAAAGTCAGGAATGATAAGATGAAGAGCAAGGTAAAAATATATAAACTTGGAATCAGCTTTTTACATGACAAAGAGTCCAAATAATTGTTTTTAACTAAATACACATCATGCAAAGACTAGATATGTGTAAACACAGGTGCTCTACTTGGTTTTAGGCAGCTTCTTTGGTTTTTGACAGCTGTTTTTACTTATATTCTACTGTATCTTGTTTTCTGGGTTTTCCGCCTATTGCTCTCTTCATCTTAGTTAATGCTGGTTCAGCAAAAGTGAGAAGACACAAGAATCTTAGCTCTGCAACCACTATTCACCAGCCATATCTTCCAGGGAATCGTACAAGACACTTTACTCATCTAACCTGCAGACTGTTATTTCTGAAAATACTTAGTGCCACATTACTATCAGCAGATGGGGATCCTTCATCTCCCTGTTTACAAGCTCTTGCTTTTCCTACCACATTCAGTTATTCTTCACTTTTCCTCTCTCACTCAGAAACTTTTCTTTGCAATTTTTGTCCCTTTCACCTCCAACAGCGTGAGTTTTCTTGCTAACACCGTGTTACTATCTTTGGATGTTTTCTTTGCACCATGAATACAATTGATTTTTTCTGACAGTCACAGCCTCAATCCCTTTTTCCCTAATGAGGAGTAGTACCTACATGCAGGTGAAACAGAAAACGAGCCCTTCTTTTTTTTCCTAATCTCTTTCCCACTGCACAATTCTTGCCCCATACCTCTAATCAAAGAAATGCACTATAGGAGTAAACAGCTTGCCAGACTGCATGGCAACATTTTGAGCTGTACTTTACCTGTCTGATGAATCGATCAGATCCCAGGTTAACCATCAAAGCCTAAAGACAGGAAAACACTAAAGTGAAATATATCTGAAGAGAAACAAAACATTCATTTGTGTCTGCCTGAATGGTCTCAAGCCTCAACATGAATCAAATTCCTACTGTGAAACAACAGGTCTTGTGCTTTATAAAAACAAGATTAAGTTTTTCTTTAGATTCTTTAGAGCTTAAAGTCTAATTTCACATAGTTAGGTACAACACATCTCATACTAGGTTAATATGTTAAAAAAGCTAAAAAGGGTAGGCAGGTATTTTTTCTTAAACCTCAGTAAGTAATTGCTAAGGTCCCCTCCAACCTCTACAATTCTATGAGTCTAACCATTTTTGTTAACGGAGAGATGAAAAGTATTTCAGAAAGGTTTAAAGAAAACAGTATCATTTGAGGCAGCAAGGCTTCTGAAGGGTAAAAGTGTGAAATATTCATGACATCAAAGCAGCAAAGCTGAGAGACAGAGCTGGGAAGATGTGGGAGAACAATGTTAAGAGTGGGAGGAAAACAGCACCGAGATTTACAGAGGCCAGAGGCAACGAGAGCCTTAAAAAGCACAAGAAAAGAAAATTTCACAGAAAAATGACAGGAAACTAATATGAGTAAGAGAGAAGAGTGTTCCCTTGAGTATTTTTGTGGTATTTTACTGGAAGAGCTGATGAAGTGCAATTTTCATTTGATTTCCATTATAGTATTAACAAAGTCTTAGAAGTTAAATTAAAAAAAAAGCCTTAAATGTTTTATTTTCTGAGCTGTCTATAGCTTCATGCACAGCTGCCATTAGCATTAATATGCGTCATAGCAGATGGCACTCCAAGGCTTCCTCTTCTTGTTCTAGGTACAACAAAATCAGAACAAATCAGCATATTTACACTGTACTTACTTGTTGACCAGGTTAACATTCACTTCTCTCTGTCAAGGTGAAGGGGGCGGAATAAAGAGAAGACTAAACCTATTACCGCAGTTTTACCGAGGCAGTTGCCCGTGAGAATTAGGCAGAGAAGCAACAAAGAGGCTGATTAAAAATTAAACATGTAAGGATTTATGCGCAAATGGCAGGCTCTCTCTCCAGGGTGAGCCCAGCTTTACTTCCGGCAAACAATTCTGGTGCCAGCTCCTACCTCCTCTACGGGCAGCTCCTTCAGTTTGGGCAGAGAGCTGGAGAGCAGTCCCACCAGGAAGGGGGTAGGGCAGCACACGATGTCAATCATGGATGAGGGCAGAACAGGAATGAAGGTATGCTGCCAGGAGAAGGGGTACAGCAGGGCCACCACGGCGTGCGAGCAGCTCGAGAGAGTGCTGGAGAGAGAGGAAGAACCATGTTAGCAGAGGTTCTTCTTGGTCCAGAAGACTTGCCACCTGCTGATAAACTTAGTGTGTTAAACTGCAAGTGCCCAAGGGGCTTCCCTTCTATCGTTTCTGACTCCAGGCAGCCTAGGTCCCCTTCCAGTCCCTACCACTTCTGTACTGTGCAGTCTGGTAGTTCCTCCCCTGCTTGTATCTAGGTGGCTTGAAACTAAAGGTAAAAAACCAGAATCGGTTTGTTTCATCATAGTAGTCAGGAGACACTTGGATATAGAAGACAAGGTTTAATCTTCCCAACGGCGCTCAGTAGCAGCCACTTTGAATGACACTTCAAACCCAAAAACAACTTCAGTTCTTAGCTGTTACAACCATGCCAGTAGTAAATACACATAATACTGATGTTCTTATCTTCAGTGCTAATGCATAAGCAAGGGATAATGAAAATGAAAAAAAAAAAAATCCAAAGAAAAACTCTACTAAATCAGATGTTTTAAAACACCAGCAATCAATACTTAGTCCAAAGGAAATGCAGTAAAAGCAACACATTTTTTCAGTTTATATATTTTTGTGACAACAGCATATTTTTATTATAATACATTTTAATGGGCTTATTGACCAACTGTAGTGATAGAGGTATTAACCCTGCTTAGTAAAGTACTCTAAAATACATGTTGCTACTCCCTAAACAATAAGGTTTGATGTCATTTGTGGGAAATGTCTTGCATACATCGTCCTTCCATCTACTGAATCTCATTTCCTTTTACAGTCACATGGTCTCCAAATGTTAAAAATAAAGGAACGTTATTACCAAGCTAGATTTAGCATCAGGGGAATAAAGACAGCCTCTCCATTTAAGAGCTTTGATTTTGGACTGACTTACGACATCTGCTTCTCCCAGGCTGAGGATGACAGAAATTTGGATTTTTCCCAGCCTAGCATGACTGAGCTAATTTTCTCACAGCGCAAACTTCTGCTGTGCTTAATGTAGCCACAAAGAACTATAAATAACTACTATCTTCAGAGCTGTTACTGCTTGAGAATGCTGGGGAGAAATGCTGATTTCTTCTACTGCAAGACATGTTGGAGACTTTAGGTGGCATTAGACCTCCACCGGAATAACCCTCGTGAGCATTTCTAGTTGACCATTCCATGGCCAGGAGAAAGGTTTCACCTGTTTGTTCCTGTCAGTGATTAACCTTGGAAGTGTGCTGAATGGGAAAAGGGAGAATTAGAGGACAAAGCAAGAAAAGACTGGGGAAGAAAAAATGCTTCTCTTTTACTGCAAATAATCTGTTGGATTGGTTTTACTTGACGTTTCCTTTAAGATCAGTCAATCACAGCGTGTTTTTTAATGATGCTTTTCTTCAATTTATTTTTTTTTTAATAGCAGGCAATGGTGCTGCCATGGTCTTATATTTTGGTCTCAAGCGTCTACCACAGCAAGCACAGTGGTGTGTTTCGGAAGAGCTGTGGAACACAGCGCAGACTCCTAGCACTTTCTCAAGCTCACTTTAATGACTCCGTGGCATTTTAAACTACTACCAATTCACTCATATTAGCTGAGCGACTAAAAAAAGAGCCACGTTAAGCTAAAAGCGGGAAGACAAACATTCTTCTGATACTCACTTAGTATTTTTTTCCTTTCTATAGAATGCCCTTTTGTAACTTCTTGTTTTACACGCAGTGCTGTGACGTAAATCAGCCCCTGCATCCTCTTGTGCGTGCTATTCCCACGCTAGGGGAGTCTTCAGGCTCTGGCCCAGGACACTGGTTTCTCTTCCAGAGCTTTCTTGGGAGCTGACTGGGGCAAGGCAGCAGCTGAACACAGCAAGCGGCCATTGAGGGGGGCTGTCCTGCAGCAGCACCCTGCTCTGCTCTGCAGCGTCCAACAGGTCACACCATCGTCCCTTGTCAGCCCCTCAGCCTGTGCATTATAAGGTTCTGCACACAGGTTTTCAAAATTCAGTCTCAGAAAACCTTTTCTTGTGAGATGTCTCAGGCTGACCCCCATGAAACTCTTGCTCCCAACTCTCAGTCTCCATGATCACCCACTGCCCTCCCTCCTGGACACTGCTCATGCAGAGGGAGTCCCCTATGCTGTTACCAAACTCCTGCTTGTACAAAGCGCCCGTGTCTCTTCCAAAGCTGGAAAGATTCATATTTAGAAAGGATATGCATCTTTCACTTCAGTGTGAGGTCTATACACTCCTTAAGGTAAAATTCAGAGATGATGGATGTAAAGGAACCCCCAGTTTAAATCTCTAAAATAGGGTTCAGATCCTTTAAAAAGGGTATCATTAATGAGAAGCATGTTTCATAAATTAAAAAAAAAAAAGCCCTACCATGGGAAACAAAATCCAGTCTAGTTTTTCCTTTCAAGATGTGCAACCCACACATTATCCCACTGTTCTTGTTTATGAGAAGTAAGAAGTCAGGGCACATTGTTGTCCCAAAGACATCGTGATCAAGATGATTTATTTTCTTTAAGGTGCGTGAAGCACACAAAGTAAAGAAACAAACTGTCAAAGAAATTAGATTTTCAAAATACTTTCACTTTTACTAGTCTAGGGCAGTTTTGATAATCCAAAGAGCTGGTTTTGAGCGTGGGGTTTTTTCATTTAGTTTGTGCAGTTTTGCAGGAACGCTGCATAATGTTCTAGCTGTCGTTGTATTAGAAAACACTTCTTATATTACCTATATACAGGTAATTTTATACATGGGGACAAGAAGCCAAACCATTGTATGATCACACACTGAGGAAGAACATAAACCATCACATCCTTCAGAGGGGAAGCACTGCTGGAGTCATGCACAAGTGGGAGACGTGCTGTGATTATCCCAGGGCTCCAGCCTCCAGCACAGGGCCAGCTGTGCACAGGGTCCCAGCACCACACTGGCGGGAGCCTCCTTCCTTCCCTCCAACACACAGGTTTCCATCCCAGCCCGCAGATGCAGGCTACTCTGCTGGCCTGTAGCACTCTCTCTCCACAGAGGCAGCCTTCTCCTTACACCCAGCACATGTCTCTACTCTGTCAGCTACAGGCCGTCCCGTACGCACATACAACTGTATTCCTGGAGTAAGTCTGCTCTCAGTAACTGACTGTGAAAAGGTGACTATTTGCAAGTTTTGTGGGATAAGGGAATTTTCTTACATACAGATATGTATAGCTATTATCTAGCCATGCTACACAGCCCGTGCCACTGAACTCTTCCTATTAGCTTGTACTCATGACAATAATTTTCACTTTGCTAAAGCACAATTAGTGAACAATTTCAGAAAAACAGCCAGTTTCAATTGACTTCAAACACAGGCAATCCACCACTTCTAATTCCATGTTTTTTCCATGGTTATCAACAACTTGCTAAAAATTATTTGGAATTTGCCCAAGTTTTTGTTCTTCCTGTACCTTTTATTCACTAGATTAAAAGTACCTTCAGTGTTTGATCTTCTCCCCGTAAAAAGTATTAATAAGAGATTATATAAACTTATTGAAACGTTCTTAATCACAATTTCTCTTGAAGAAGAGAGATTTTTTTTTTCTCTTCACGTTACAGATAAAAGATGACAATGCTTCTTTCCCACTCACAGTTGATTTCTCTTCCTCTGGGCTATTTTGTTATCCTAATAATTTTCTCCTGATAGCACACAGAAACTTTTCCTTGTTGTGTATTTGGCTGTAGAGACGCAAGGCCGAGACACAGGAACTTCAGGCATTACTGGCACTCAGCTGAATTGTGGGGACTGCTTGTGAACGTGGTTTAGGCCCATGTCAAAAGCAAATTAACATGACTTAACAGGAACGTTTACTGTCTTTTAGATAGGAGGCTGTCTGTTATCAATTTCTGGATTGGTCAACCAGCAAATAACCCCAAGTCTAGGTTATTAATATCCAATCACAGCACAGTTACTATATTCTGAGAAACACGTGTTGTTTGCTGTTGCTGATGCAGATGCTAGTGCTGGATGTGTCTGTTTCAGAGGACCATGGCTCGTTGCATACTGCAAGTCACCAACTCTCACGAAACGTTAAAGTCACATTCATTACACATACTACTCTTGTTGGAAATGCTCCTCAGATACACTGGATAACTCTTTTTTCTCTGTAAAAATTGCCAAAGTTACAGTCCTTCTTACTTCCCCCTCCACCACCTACAATTTCTCACAGATCCAAGGGAGCCTCACACATGGACCATCTCCTAAGTTCAGGACTAAGCCTCTAGCCAGCCTTCCTTGCTATTCTCATGTACCTCCACAGTCATTCCAGCATTTGCACTGAAGAAGGGGAAGGTGGGAATATCCCTTCCTCCTTCTCTCCCAAGGGACAGATAGGCTTGGTCAGCCAGGAGATGAGGGAAGACCACCCCTTACATGTGGGGCCAAGCCACACAGCAGCTCTGTCACCCCAGGGCTGGTGCCAGCTCTGTGCTATGCCAGTGCGCTGGACCATGCACAGGACTGGGACTGATCATCACAGTCTGGTCTCTTTGCTTCTTCAGATGGTGAAATGTAGCCAAAAAATGTAAATGCACAAAGAAGTGTTTCCACTGCCCATGTTTACTTTTCCACAACCTTTTCATGTTTCTCATTTCTCCCTGGTGATTTAATCATGTTACTCAGTCCAAATTTGCTGAACTCTTTCATCTGCTGTGTTAACACATACAAGCTCCAGCCCACAATGGCTCTGCAACCGAGTTACCTCCCTGACCCACATCCTCTCATCTGCTTAGGGGAGCTTCCTCCTACTTGAGGTTGGAGTCTGGAGTCTCCGTCCTTCCCGGGTGTAATACCTCGACTCAGGTGGTTATTACACACCCACGTGCCTTGTCACAGGCCACAGCCATGCTCTTCTGTGATAGGTCCTACCCTTGGGCCATGGATGACCTGCATAGCAACAAACACCTTCCTGTACCTTTCAGTGCCTCCCCAGATCCTGGATTGTCTCCAGTCTTCTGGAGAGAGAACTCTGCAAGGTAAATGGTCTGGGGATTGCAGAGGACTCTGGAAAAGACACTGGGAAAAGGCTACAGAGCCAGAGATACAGCCCTGCTCCCCTGCAACACACACGGACTGCAAAGCAGAATGAAAGACAAAGCAGAAAACTTGAAAAGCATCAACTAAAGAGAAAATGGAAGTAAAAATTGTAGCAGACTGCTACAGTTTAGGTGGGAGATGGAGTGCATATTGTATTGCTGTTGCTGTGTAGGCAGTAATTCACAGCAGAACTGTGCTGTGCCAGACACAAGACACACCTAAGCTCTGAAAAAATAAAGGTTTCTCTGTGTGCATAAGATTAAATAACAGCATCAGGAGCAAGATATAAAAGAAAACATGTCAGTATTGTGACAGTCTCCATACTCCAACTGTCTTGCTGTAATCAGCTCCTGCAGCATTCCTACTTTTAAAGCAAGCCCCTGAGGATCCTCAGCCTGTCAGAAAAGCTGGCTGGCAATGGAAAGATGTTACCACTTTCTCCCTGCTCCACAGTGCCCATCTCCAGTACCCACCTTGTCCCCCAGGCATGCTTCTTCTATGTGCCCCCAAAGCTCCCCCCATCAATGGCTTGTGCTTCACTCCTGGGGCTGCTGTGCTGTGAGGACACATTTCATTAACCCAGATATCACCAACTACTCACCCAATAGGGCAGGGAGGAATAAAATGAGAATTCAAGAAACTCTTGTGATACAGTGGTGCAGGATATCTCCAGTTTTCTAGCCAGCATAAAAGTGTCAGACATGACAGCATTTCTTCCTATGCAAAATTATTGCTGATTGTTTCTCTGTTACCACTCTAGGATGTTTAAAAGGGAAAAAAAATCTTAAAATTCCTGTCCTTCAACTCAAACCAAAGAAATTACGTGTTTCTACAGCTTTTTAGCAAGAACACATGCCCAGTGAACATCTCAAAATAAAATCATGTGAGTCCTTGCTAGAGGAAACGAGAGCACGGCGGTGGAGCCATCTGACTGCATGGCTGCGGCCCCAAGTTCAGGAATGTGCAAGCACACGGGCTCAGGAACAACAGACACATTCAGAGGTGCAGCGTCGGATGCTGAGAGGGCTGGGGAGGAGACCGTGACAGAAGACGACTGCAGGAAGCGTATGGGATAACCCTCTCAGCAGGAACAACATGAAGCAATAAATACCTTTGTTCTTGTAAACTAATACTGAAGCGAAGCTGAAACTGAGATTTTTTTTGAGAAGCGAAGCTGTCACGGTGTCCTGGTTCCAACAGGAATACAGTTAATTTTCACAAGGAGCTGGGACAGGACACAGCCAAAACAGCTGACCCAAACTAGCCAAAGGGGTATTTGATTCCATGTGAGTTTGTGCTCAGTGTGTAGCTGCAGGAACTGGCCACGGCAGGGGTAGGTAGAACCTGGGAGCAGGCTGGGGCTTTTCCAAGTTCTGCTCAGGTGGTACATTAATCACTTTTTGTATACTCCTCTATCAATATTATTGTTGTTGTTTTCCTCTCTCCTTTGTTCTGTTAAACCACCTTTATCTCAAGCCATGAGTTCTGCCTTTTTCTTGCACTTCTCCCCCTACCCCCCACTGAGGGGGGAGTGAGCGAGTTGACAGCCTGGTTCTTTGTTGCCGGCTGGAGCTGAACCTCGGTGCCCACAGGGGTAATGTCAGCGACACAGGGGTTACTCAGCTCTGATCAGGGATGAAAGGCTGCCCCATCATCCATGTCTGCATGATACGGAGCTGCAATTACCGATGGCTCTGGGAGCCTATTTGTAGGACTGCTTGCATTTGTAAGGCACTGTTTTCACATCATCAGGATTCAAAAATTAACTTGTTTCTACTGAAGTTCTTAAGCTTGTGTGTCTGCCTTTGGAAAACTATTTTGTTTTCCAATTTCAGGCAAAATTATATAGAATATAGTGATTCAGGTAGTAAGAGGCCTCAGGAGGTCAGATGATCCAGCCCCCTTCCTTTGCATCAGATCAATCAGATCAGTTTGCTTCCAAAGCCAGATTTCAAAAAAAAAAAAAAAAAAAAAGGGGTTATTTTGTTATATCAAACATCTTTGCTGCCCTTTTCTGTGGAAGGGTGGCATGTTTTGTCAGCAAGGACTTGAAGGTTGGCAGGAGGAAGTGCCCTGGGTACCAAGAACTTCTACCAGTGATGTCTAAGCTCACCCTGACTTAGCTATGTCAGAAACCATCTTAAAATAATATTTTTGTCCATACCAAAAAGGGGACTTATTTACCTGGTAATTTATTCAGAAGAAATTGTTTGCACTAAGGAGCACTTCAGCACTTTCCTTTCCATTGTAGCCCTGAGCTATACAGATAAGTGGGAGGCTCATCTAGAAGATGAAGATCATCTTCATCCTGCAAGGAACCCTAGGGAAGGGAAGAGAAGAAAAGGAAGAAAGGGAAGGGAAGGGAAGGGAAGAGAAGAGAGTGAATTAAATGCAAAGGTATAAAAATAAGACCTGTGAAGCTGAACTGGGAGGGGAGGAAGAGAAAATAAGCCTGGCAAGCAGGTGAAAAGGAAACATGAATTGAGGGCAAACAGGCTGGGATGCAACACTAAGGGGCAAGAGAGTGACTGGCTGGGCTGAATGACACAAGGATCAGGGAAAGCAATTTGATATGAACATGGATAAATCTTTGTCACGTACAATTATTAGACCCCTGAACTTGTTCCTCCTTGTTGCTATAGGCAGACGGAAGGACTGAGAGACTGATGCCAATTACCCATCCTCATTTGGTACCGGAGATGCTGAGAGGGGCTGCAGCTGCAGGAGGGAAGATCAGACACCAGCATAGCTGAAGGTGTCTGACAGAGGACCTGTTCATGGTACAAAAGCAAATCAAATATAACCAGTGCTCATACACTTTAGCCACTTCTGTACTGCTTCTCCCTTCCCCACTACACACAGCCTGCTGATAAGCACACAGACACAAAAACACCGTTTCTACCAGGAATAATTTTCAAACTGAAAAGACAGGTTTCCTCCATGGTTATATTTACCTGTATGTGAAAGACAGAAGATAATGGTCAAAAGAAACATCAGAATCTGTGCTCAACTTATTGCTGTTTAACTCAAATTAGTTCTAATGCAGTAGTTTACCTGGACGCTATTAGAAAAATTATTTCTAATGATTACAGAGCAGCAGAAATTCTAGTCAGTTCATGCCTGACTTCACCAATTAAAACAAAGCATGAGGGGGCAGGAAAAACACTGATTTAGGCTCTGGTTCAGCAAGGTTTCTCAGCACAAGTTTCAGCCTTGATTTATTTTCACTGTGCTGACATACTTTGCTGAAATGAAGCCTTAAAGACCTTTTATTTTTCCACTTCTATTTTAATCAGATCAGCCTACAAGTACACACAGAAGACATGATGGTCCCTTTGAACCGTGAGTGCCTTGACTGATGTGGAAAAGAGTGCTGTGTGAATGGCTGTAAAGTCAGCCTTTCTCATCAGCAAGGCATGTTTCAGCTTCTGAAATTTGAATAATTTTTTACTTTTCTAGAAGCCCTTCATGGGTAAAGCAAACTACAGAGAATTCTTCAAGCCTTTATAAGGTGGTTTGGAAGTAGAGACTGTACTTTTTAAAGCTATTAAATAATTCTAATTTCATTTTAAAATATTAATAATGTATTTATTAACTTTTAATAAAGTAATTTAATTTTTAATTAAATAATTAGATTTCAACCTCCTGGATTGAGAATTCCCTGTGGCAGAATCCTTCTGCAAAGGGCCCACCTCCATGTAAGGGTACACAGGGAGGAGGGACTTTCCTGCCGCTGCCAAGGCACCTCTCCTTACTTGACCTTCAGGTAAATCTGTGAAAATCAAGGTAGCTACAGGAAGTTGAGGATGAAGTGGCTGCATACATGACTCAAAAGTGGGTTCAGAACTTTCTGAATTTCCTGTTACTAAATCTGACCTTTCATCAGTGTTGGGCGCATATTACATAGAAAATTGAGTGAGCTTATGCTGTAAAAGCCAGAGTAATAATTTGCATTGTGTTTTCTTTTTGAAATCAAACACCTCTAGAGGTAAACTAAGAGTCACAACATGATGTCCTTTGTAGTTGGACTAAAGCATGCAGCTAACACTGTATTAATACCTGACATCTTTCTTTTCAGGAAATATGAACAAACCTGTATGTGCATATTTTACATTATCTTTTCTCTTGATGTCAGGGGAGACCCACCAATAGAAAGCTCTGCTCCTAGTGTCTAATAAAATAGGGAATTCCCTAATGTAAATACGATCATAACAGAGGGGAATAGATATCCTTCATGTGAGCATCAAGGTGAGCCAAGTCCATTTGGGCCTGTCATGATTTCAGCTGGGATAGGGTTGACTTTCTTATTAGCAGGTGGCATAGTGCTACATTTTGGATTTGGGATGAGAATGGTGTTGATGGCACACTGGTGTTTTGATTGTTGCTAAGCAGTCACATGATCCCAGCCAGCGAGCAGGATGTGAGTGCACAAAAAGTTGAAAGTTGGGATGAGAGTGTCAGGAGAGCTGACCCCAACTGACCAAAGGGGTCATATTCCATACTATATGACATCATGCTCAATACATAAAGCTGGGGGAAGAAGGAGGAAGGGGGAGACACTCAGAGTTATGGCATTTGGCATCCCAAGTACCTGTTATGCATTATGGAGCCCAGCTTTCCTGGAGATGGCTGAATGCCTGCCTGTTGATGGGAAGCAGTGAATGAATTCCTTGTTTTGGTTTGCTTGTGTGTGCAGCTTTTGCTTTACTTACTAAACTGTCTTAATCTCAGCCCATGAGTTTTCTCACCTTTACTCTTCTGATTCTCCCCCCGACCCTACCACAAGGGGAGTGAGTAAGCAGCTGTGTGGTGTTTGGTTGCCAGCTGGGGTTAAACCACATCAGGGCCAACTCAACTGCAACAGCCACTTCTAAACATTTCANTATATTATCTATTATAATATGGATAATATATTGTTATATATCAATAATATATAATTAATAATATACAATATATGATACATATTATATTAACATATATTATCTCATAACAAGAGAGTTACTGTAACTGTAACTCTCACAAGAGAGATGTCGAGGTGCTNAACAAGTGCCGCTACTGTCGATCTCCGCAACTGAGTAAAGAGCTCTCTAAAGCACAAAAGAGAGATCTCCCCAGTCTGTGATGGACTGTAATATATCATATCTGTCACATATATTATTATATTATCTATTATAATATGGATAATATATTGTTATATATCAATAATATATAATTAATAATATACAATATATGATNTCACAGAAAGGGTGGTCAGGCACTGGAATAGGCTGCCCAGGGAGGTGGTTGAGTCCCCACCCCTGAATGTGTTTAAGAGTCATTTAGATGTGGTGTAGGGGAGGAATTTGTAGAGTAGGGCTGGTGGTTGGACTCGATGATCCCAAGGGTCTCTTCCAACCTGAATGATTCTATGATCCTATGATATATAACCCAGTTGTAGCAGTGACCTAACAACTCAGTCCAGAAGCAGGTAAAAGTCCTTCACTCCACACAGGATCTTGACTAAGGGAAAATATTACTCAAGAGATGAACATTTCCCAGGGTGGGTGACTGGTTTAAGCAAACCAGGAGCATAGCTATTCACTGTGCCCATCAGCCTCCAGGGTCCATCTGCTGCTTTCTCACCTCCTGAGCCAGACTTCCCCCACATGGCAGCAGCAGCAAAAGTGGCACACAAGCGAGAACCTAACCATGCTTTTGCCACAGGTGAAAGGCAGAGTCAAGGCATGGTGGCTCCCCTAATTTGAATGCTGACACATTTGCTGCAAGTGACCTTTGTGATATCTCATGGAGTGCAAACAAGACCTCAGCAATAACACTGGCAAGAAAGAGGGGCACAGACTGAAGAGGAAATGCATATTTTCCACATCACATCAGCCCAATTATCAGTTACCGTCCTTTGCAGAATCTTTTTAACTATGCTCACAACTCAAAGAGCATAGCTACTTAACCCTCACATCCCTCAAATGGTGAGTTTTTCCTCCCATAAAAACAAACCAAACCCAAACCTTGTTTTGGCAGAAATGAGTCACAGTTCAGGTTTTATCTGGTGCTTTCCACAGTGTAGTCTTAGAAAAGCCAAGCTCATAAAGTTCTCATAAAGGAATCACAATATGGCCTCACCTGTCTGGTGAAAGTAGTGCTGCAGTTCCTTATCAACGGGGCACCAGTGGCGCAATTAATTTTGGGACAGACTCCAGTGACTACTGAAGGTGAGTTACAGAGATCTCAGGCACTGATCTCTCTGGGATACAGATGATTCCAGGTACAAGATTTTTTTAATGACAAACACAGTGGTTAAAACCCAGTCTTGTTTTCTCTTACCTTAATTAATGGAACCATGGTTTGCCACACTGGCAACAAGTAAAATTCATGGAGAAGACTTTCCCAAAGGTTTGCGTCATTGTTTGTGTCCCATTTCTAGTCCTTCCTTATCATATTTTCCATAAAACTGTGTGGGCAACACCTCCATCCATGAGCTCTGCTCTGACCATATCCACTTTAGCTTAAGCTTGCAACATCCTCTTCTGCCTTGTACTGTCTTATCTTACCAGGATGGTTGCATCAGCAACCTCACTGCTATTACCTGAACACGTCCCCACAACACCAGGCAACATGGAGCAGAAGGACTGAGGGTCTGTCATGGTGCTTACCTATCTTTTCATCCTTCCCCCATGAAAGTTCATTCAGAAGCTCATGGACAGAAAAGCTTTTCTGTCACCATAAATGTCCCATCATACCAGAACAGAGAATGTCACATAACTTCAGGTAATATTTTGATGCACTGTGCTAAGAAACATGCTAAGAGCAAGGAACTTAAATTTTAGTATTTTCTAAGTTGACAACAAAGAGACCAAGGATTTACCTGTGATGCTACTGGCAGCCCACATTCTTATGCAGGAGGGCTGCTACAGCAATCTGCACCCAACTGCAATTTATGGCTAATGGCTTAAGGAAAGAGCAGGTATGTTGGGATGCTGTAGTGCATCCAGGAGGTGACAGCAGGAAGAGCCACCACCCGGTAGCTGTTTGCCCTGCTGGGATGAAGTCTCCTAGCTAAATAGAGATGTACTGAAATATGACTATTTTAAAGCCACTGCATTTGTCAGTCTGTTAAAGTAATTCAGATTTTCAATGTTTTATAATTACACAACTCATTAGGGGATATTCCAAAGAAAAAGGAAGGGCAGGGCTCATTTTGACTACAAAGAAAGCTTCCTTTTTGTTTTTTCATCCAGAGATTGGAAGACAGATCTCCAGAAGTTATCATACCCCTTTACAGAAATCAGTGAATTATTTTACTTCATTAAGAGCTGAATTTTCAGAATCCAGCTCCCACCTTCCTGTAACATCTGAGTGACAGTCTGAGGTCCCACAGATAACTTGCAAAGCCTAATGCTGGCTCATGACACAGATCAAGTCTGCATCACGTGGAGCTGAGAGCTGCAGGCCAGAGAATGCACTGTCAGGATATCTCTTTCTCTTTGAAAATAGCTTCGAAGAACTTATTTAAAAGAAAGTTGATTAAAGGTGAATGTGGTTTTAGTAATATTTTGCTCCCATAAACTTGTACATAACAGAGACACATGAAAGCCCCTGGAGACAGAGACATGCAAAAAGCCCTTCAGAATGAGGATTTGGCTTTTCAAGCAACTGGCGTTCAACCACATTGTGCACAAAGCTCAAGCAAATGGGATTTTTTTGGCAAAAAGCCATTGCTTTGACACATCAGCCACCTGTCCAAGCTTTGTCAGGTGGTTACAAGAAAAAACCCCAGCATTTGAAAGTGGAAAGTTATCCTTAGTGCCCACAGACTTGTCCAGTACCTTCCTGCAGGACAGTTTCTTAGCATAAATACTTAACAAAACGCGTTCTGGACCAGGTTATCCAGAGGAGTGTTAACTACTTGTTCTTTCCATACCGAGACCTTTGCTCCTACTAGTTCTGTTAATGTTCACACTGGTGGTTTCACATTCTCAGGTAATCATTGCACTATTAACAACATGACAGCTGTACAGTAGGATGAAAAAATGTTTTCTAGATAGTAACAAAGGAGGAGAAGAACAGCTCCAACCCCCTAATCCTTTTCATTCAAAAGGCAAAAAGAGGGAATTTGTCTAAATCCCCTTACCGGGAGCTAAAGGCTGAGTTAGGAAAACGTTGCAACTTAACTGCCATATGGTTATTCTGCCAATAAGCAATGCAGACCGGAATTACCAAACAACACAGTCGTCTTCTTGTCCTATTCCCTTTCACAGGGAAAGGGAAAGGAGAGAGAATTTTATTGCACAGATCGTAAGGGGGGAAATGATGTTTTCTCACTGTACAGCGTTGGCCAAAGCATGAAGTGACACGAATAAATACCACTGGAAAGGAGGGCAAAAGGAAAGAAGGAAAAGGAAAATCATACAAGCTCTACCCTTCTTGTGAGATGGCATATTAAAAACGCCATCGTAATTTATTGCATATTAAAAATGCCGTTATTAGATTGCTTTTCTCTGTGACTGCAGAATCTTAAACAAGCCAGAGACTTAGAAAGCTCATTTTGTTTCTTGGGCTGTCTCTTCTGCCTGACACACATTTTCCGACTTTCCACGTATAGCTCCTCTGTTGGCATCAGTCACCACACACTCTAAGCACCAGAGAAATGAAATCAAAGTGGTACAAAATGTAAAAAAACTCTTGAGAGGGGGGAATAAAGTGAAAAATTTCTTTCAAAAATCTAGAGAGATAGCTCTGCTAGTCAACTTAAACCACCGATTTCACATCCCTTTGAACACCTTACGTTACGGAAGGTTTAAGTTCTTTTTAAAGTATATATGTGTCTACTGAGTGGTGGTTCACAGTGCAAGCAGTGTGAGACCTAAAGTCCCACAAAATGAAAGCAATTGCAGGGTAGGTAACAGAGACTGAGACAGACTCTAAAGGATGCTTCTTTTATAAAAGACCAAGGGAGCTGCAAGCTGTTGTCCCTTAGGTAAAAGCAGGGGTGGTCTGCAGGTTCTTAGTCAGTCCTCAGTGGGGGCTGATCTGGCTCTCACTGGAAGAAATGGAAACTCTCTGGTTACTTACATGAGAAATTGATGTTTTTGCTGTAGAATAAATTCTGTCTACTAGGCATGATACATAGTGGGTAATTACACGAGGGCTCATTCCTTCCACTGCAGAAATTAGCAGAAGAAATTTTCTAGCTTATGTTCAGCATGTCAGACCAGACAAGCACAATAATCCTGACAGTATTAAGAAAGCAATTCAAGATCTTTGTATAAAAAAATACCAGAAGAAATGTCAGCCATCAATATTTCTCCTGGGTTTAGACAGAAGATCTGGGAGCTATTACACATTCCACAAGTCCAGTAGCTTGCATCTCTAAACATCTCCTTCTTCAGTGCAGAGCTGAGAACCAAGAAAAAGTTTTCCCTACACAAAAAAAAATAGATATAGAGCTCAAAATAGGGCCATTCCAGGTGTGACCAAGGGAAGACATAGTTGTGTCTCTTACAGCCTGTGCTCAGAAATGGTACAGTTAGAGACCAGCAACAGTAAATTCTCCCTTTCAACCTGGTTTCTGACATGTGTTTGTCATCAAACTCCTCTCACCTTTTTTTAATAGAGGTTTTTGTGACGGGACAGTAAAGGAAATCTTTATTATTGGCCAAAGCTCACTGTTTAGAGAGTACACGTTCTGTCTTTGTCCTAACACACGCATTTTTACCTTTTAAACTGCAGGTTGGCAGATTTTACAGGTGTTCAGATATGAGAGACTACTACAGAAAGGAGCATTCCCAGGCAGCAAGTGACCCTGATCAGTCCTGTCATTGTCGTGATGAGTTTGTAAGAATTATATCCTACTTTTGTTAATAAAATGTAAACAATAAGAAAATAGGGGATGACCTTTCACTTCAGTAATCTGCCCAAAAGTTTAGTTACTCTTGCTTTTCTACTTAACCTTGCTACAAGGCTGAGGAACAATGTTTACTCTTACTACTAAACCCTTGCCACTTACCTCCGTTTTAAATTTGTGTATTTTAACTTGATAACGTGAACAAGATCACGTTATGATTTTATCTGCTAGATTAAAGGATCTCTAATACTGTTTTTCTGGGTAGGCACTGAGAGACGGGGACCAGGCTGCCCCTTAACTGCTAACTGTGCTGCTTTCTAGCATAGCCTCACGATTCCCAGAACAACAGACTCAAGTAGGAGGACAAGTGCCAAGGGTCTCTGAACATCCCAGGCATAACACAGGCAGCCCCAAGCTGTCTCTGTCCATGAGATTAGGGAAATGCCATTGTTTGCTCCAAAAGCCTTTGCCCTTGAACACAAGTACATTCTGCTCCCCTTTTGCTCCACAAAGTTAACAGAGACATGCTTGCGGGATGACTTCCCCCAGTATTTACATATTTATGCTTCTGTCCTGTATTAGTCAGTGTTTCTGTCTGGAGCCCATAACCTTTGGTCAGGTCTGGGATCTGCCTGGACTTTCTACAGTTGTGCTAGAAGACAAACTCCTCCTGGCTGCCCAAAATACTCTGGGAAGAGGTAAGGAGGTGTTTTTCCTTAACAAGATAAATGTTTTTTATACTTAGCAGGATAAAGTCTTCCCACCTCATAGGTGTCTATCTTCTGCTTGCAACAGACTTGACTTCACGGGGTAAGCACTGCAGAGGAGGGTTTCAGAACACCAGGTGAAGGACTGCTGGTCCATGTTGGGCCAGAGAATGTGTGCTGGCAGAGGAACAGAGAAACACGGAGGGGAAAGATTCTCCTTGGGAAGACAAAGTCACTTGTTGGTATCCCTAAGGGAAGAAGACACCGATGTGCAGGAGCTTTAGCTGCACTGAAGTTTGCTGTCGTCCAGCATTGCCTCAGCCTCGTTCCCTCAGATCTCCCTTGCACACAGGTAAAAACTGGTGAATTTATTCACAAATTTACAACACCTCATGAGATATTGTAAGCTGGCTCAAACCTAAGGATGGTGCATGACAGGCACTTTTCAGTGGCATCACCACGCTGAAGTGTGCTCATCCCAATGCTCCTGCCTATCTCAGCCCCAGCTACCTGCTCCACCCCTCTCCCAGCACAGAAGCTCCTGGTGTGACCTGGCCAAGGGACCCACCTGGTTTGGAGAAACTGCAAAATGAGTAATTCCTACTGCAGCTGGGCCAGCATAGCTCCTGAATGAGGAAAGCATAACACAGGATGCAGGACAGGAGCAAACAAGGGGAGCAGGAGGGAGGACCTCCTGAGCTGGCACTGCCACTTAGAGAAACACCTGGGCCACCTTCACCTTGGAGTACATTTCCAAACTTGTCTAGATGATTTAGGAGCATAAACCACATTGCTGTCAACAGAGATTTTTTTTCTTTGAGGTCCATGTTCCTGCTTCACTGAGAAGTAGCTGAAATACCTCATATAAAAACAAAATTCACCACAATGAAAAGTTATTTTGCCTTTTACAAGAGCAGGGACTTTATAGAAGCCTTTCACAGCCCCTAGCCCTTCAGAATGGCCACTGAAAGGAGTATCTCAGATTTAGACTCATATCAAAAGACAAGCCTCATCCAAACACTCCCACTGACTCCAGCTGGTGCTGGACTGGACTCACATGTGAAATGGAAACAAAATATGCTAGGAGTCCTTCACAATACACTGGATTACAACAAGAGTGCTTTTTATTTATTAAAAAAAATGGGGTTATAACAAAGGAACACTGAGATGCCCAAGGCCTTCCTTTCCCCCTCTCCAAACATTCAGGGGAAAAGGCAAAGAGACTGTTCTCACACGCATGGATACATCACCTCCTCAGCAAACTTGTTCACAAATTTGTTTCCCTAGCAGAAAACTAAAACAAGCAAAGAAATATTTTTCTTCCAATGTTTCCTTTCTATTTATTTTCTGTTGCTACCTTTGGGTCTGCAGCAACGCCAATGTTCCCCAAATCCCAGAACCCTCTGATTTTTCATCTGCTGCCTAGCTTTTCAGACCCCAGAGGACTGCACTAGAGCAGCTCTCCCTTTGCAGATGGCAGTCATGGGATTGTTTCAGAGTTGAAGCAAACAGGCAGAAGGCTGGGAATGTAAACAGGGGCTCCCAGCTGGGACAGGGATTGGAACTGGGATAGGACATACCTTCTCAGTTCAGCAGATTTTTAAGGAATTGGAGCTTTAAGTTACATCTTTATGAGTTATTATTATTATTCAAAGTTTCTCTATTATTATTTCTCTGTTGTCTTCTTAACTGTTCGTTGAAAGCAAAATACTAAAAGGTCACTGGCAGATTCAAATTCATTTTTGAAGATGAACAAATAACCACAGGGATTTATTCCCCCAATTTCAAGCAGGAGAACAACTTACTGGGAAAAAATATCCCAAACATAGATGCACATATCTAACCGAGGTAACCTGACAGTCCTGTCATTCAGAGCTTTACTACTGTTTCCTCATTGCTGGTAGCATCACTTTCTGTGGTGAAAAATAGCAACCTCTTCTGTGCAAAGATCAAGGACTATAAATTTTCATATTCTGGGTATTATAAGAACTATAAATAACAATTTATTGAGTTAATCTCACTTCACTAGGCATGACTTTCCCAAACTTGTATAATGTGTGAAATCATTTATTGCTTGGAGACTTGTTAAAACAGGCAGCCACAAAAGCCCATTGCATCTCATTGTTTGAAGCCTAAACCTCAATATCATTTACTTCTAAGCTATTTTTTGGGTACATGCAGAAATCAAACCCTTGTAAAATCTTTTTAATTTCCTGCTCTCATTCTTTGGGCCCACAGAACGGACCTGTAGGATATTTCACTTTTTTTTCTTTTTTNTCAGCTGTAATGCCCATAAACAAAATTCACATCAGACAAGGCAAAAGTTCCAAGACAGACAGTTATTAGCTCAAAGCCAGAGTGTTTCATTTTAGACTTATCCCCATTTAAACCATGAAAACCTCAGTTAGTATTGAATTTAAATCCACTGTCACTTTCTCCAGGCCTTTGTCAAAGGATTCATTATTAGTTTCTATTTCATAGTACCTCCTAGATCCCAGTGCTGAGGGGCCACACTGTATCAAGTAGAGCTGCATGCACACACACAGCAAGGAGCAGTTTCTTGCCTGGAGCACTTAGGACACCAGACAGACCAGATAAAAGGTAAGAAAGAGGAGTTACGTTTTCAGCATATGTCACACAGCAGGTCAGAGGGTTCAGAAGGAGAGCCCAGGATTCACAAGTCTTAATCCAAGGGCCTTTTCTACCACATCAGATTTTGTCATGCTCTTTAAACAAAACAAAATGTATGTATATAATAAAGGGTACACGCGAATATAAAAAGTAAATGAATATAAACCTTTTTGTAAGATGGGTTCTGGTCCTTCTAGCAGGAGCAACCACAAAAATTCACAATCCTCTTGGATCTATCTGAATCCTTTCTTCTCTCAAAGTACATGCTAACAGTCCCCAACTGAATGGCTGGTCTCACAAAAGAAACAACAGTTTGCTGGAGAACAGTTTTTGAAGGAGAGTGCAATGTTTGGATACGTGTTTGCCAAAAGGCATCTTTACCATTTCTGGTTCCTGTTGATCCTGGTACCCTATTTCTGTTTGCCAAAAGGGAGAGCAGAGCCTGTAAGCAGGACCCTGTTATCCTCTGCTCTAAGGTCCACAAAACTAGGCAGCTATCGGGAGAAAGGTAATTGCACAGACAGACCTGAGCTGTTAGCTTCCAGTCAGGCTTGCAACGTGTGTAAAACCTTGGTCACCTGATGAAGTCCTGGGTTACCATGAGCCCTCAGCATCAGGAACATGACTGTTTTCTAAGCCAAGCTGCCTTAAGCCTGTCAAAGTAGCCTTAGTTGTTGCTTCTTTTCTCTGAACAGTGCCCAGAGGCATTACATGACATCGGTAAGGACAGTTGTCCCAGAGAAACGCTCCAGGGAACAGCTGCTTTCTGTCCCAGCCCTTACAGCTGAGAGTGTCTCCTGCAGCAAGCCATTCCCACAATACACTGCCCGTCATCAATGGATCAGGGCCTGGGGTACTTTGCCAAACCAGGACAACATCACAAAGGAGTAACTGGGAACTCCGAAGCAAAGCAACAGTTGTCGGCAGCACAACACATCCCTCATTTTCTATGTGTCTGTGATTTTCCACTCAAACCATTGTGCCATTTGAAGGGACGCAAACCTGTGCCGTTCTGAGTTACAGTCAGCCTTGTGGGTGCCACTAATCCTGCTAAATGAACAGTAATATAGAAACAGAATGATGTAATTAAGCATGCTGTAGAAAAAGTCAGAAGGAACACGCCAACAGTATTTTCAAAAGCCACCTGCCCCAATATTCATAGTGTGACTCACATATCTACTAAAGTACTGCAGAAACCCTGGACTAGCTACACAATTCTCAACAGGACTTTATGTGAAATTAAATCATCCCAAATGGTCAGTCAAACTATGGGTTACTGACAAGGGGAGGGATGAAATAAAATGTTCCTGTTTTTCTAGACAACAAAAAAGACTGCTAAGGAAGTAACTTTATAACCTGAGAAGGGTCTGCAGCTTTAAGAAATTCTCCCCTAAAGGTTGTAAAGCTTTTACTATGCAAAGTATTTTTGCTATTATATACACTGGCGGCCACTAAGTGCAGCTATTATTTCTGGCGGTCATTCAGAGAAGGTCGGGGCTGATAAAGTGTTTAACAGAGTTTGTTTGGGTGGATCCATCTGTGTTTTTAACCACCCATACAGTCTTTTGTGTCCTTTTAAAAGATGCTGGATATTTCTGAGTATAATAAATTACGGTCTTTATTTTTATTTGCCATATTTTATTATTTATCATGCTATAGCAAAGAACTTCTTTACAATGTCTATGTTTTTCTGTATGGTTTACACAAGCATTTAAGAAAGGGATGATTCTTTGCTGCAGAGCAAGGGTGAAGCATACACAGAGATGCCATTTCCTTGGTAAAGTGCAGTAAAAAGTCCTTACACCTTGGGGTGAGTTCATGCCTCAGAGGAGCCAAGGAGGGAGGGGAGACTACAATGAAAGAGCAGAGAAGTAAGATGTATGTTGAAAGAATATAACAAGGACCCAAAGATGGAGCTTTGGAAAGGAAATGTTTTCAGGTCATGTGCACACCAGGAAAAATATCCTAACTAGTTGGGATGGACTGTAATAGCATTCTTAACACTCCCACTGAATGGGTTTGGTAGTGCAGGATTTGAAACTTAGCCCTATTGTAAATGCTCTGTACTGCATGGAGCAAACCAGGTGAATGCTCAGCCCCTCATTTCTCTGCCTGGCTCTGCAGGGCCACAAGGCAAAGCACCTCAGTGACGACTCCGCTACTGTTTATGAGTACTCTGTTCCAAAACCTGAAGTGAAATATTGCTAGGTCTATATTGCTTCAAAATGCTGTGCAAATATTTGCTGACTGTGAAGCAGGTGACTATTGCTATCAACATGTTACAGACAGGAAAGTAAGACAGAACAAGTGGCTTGGAGCTAGTGACCACTAGCAAACATGTGCCCCATCTGACACAAATAACTTCCATTGATGTAAAAATTATTTAAACATAACAGTGAGAGGATCCTCACATCTGACAGCCATTCCAGATGTTTCATAAAGCTTTCTGTAACCAGAGATAGTGCTGTCCTGAATGTGTAGTTCTGGTCCTTTTGCCACTTACCTGAGCTTATCTGCTACAAAAATCACACGCCGCTCCAACAGGAGAGAAGCAAAAATCCTTATGATCTGACGAACGCTGAGGCACTTGAAAAGGCATTCAAAGTCCACATGTTCCAGGCGTGAGTCCATGGGCCGCCGCAGCTCAATGACCTGAACATATCCAACAAACATCAGTCAGCATCACTGGCCAGGGCTGACAGCCTCGGGGGCACTCTGCACCCCAGCACAGGCCCTCCAGCAGCACTCTGTGCTTGCCTGTGCACAGGACATGGAGAATGACACCCATCTTTCTTTTGTAAACTGAGGCTGGAGGCACAGCACTCCAGAGAAACGGTACATTACACTATTCACTATCAAGTCACTCTTCTCCCCCGAATACAGTTATGTGCATTAAATCTGCTGTGATTTCCAAGGGAAGCATAATTCTGCCTTCTAAACACCCTGTCAGAGATGTAAAGCTTGGCCGAGTCGACAAGTAACACAAATAATGAACTGGAAACACTGGAGCTGGAAGCTTACAGGGTTAAAAGAGTCATAAAGACAAGGTAATTTGGTTGTAAACTTGGATAGCAATTCAAATTCACATCTAGATAGAAGGCAAGGACTGAACTTGAAGGCTGGGCAAATTTTAAATCCAATTTACTTCATTTTCACTCTTCTATGATGCATAATTCATGAGATGTTTAAAAAACTTTTTTTTTTTTTGGTCATAAAAATATATACATATATATACTTAACTGGGGAGTCAGGACAAGGTCTTAGATGGTGACTTGTAACATCCCTTTAAAGTCTAATTTTCATACTTCATCCATGACCTCAGGCCCTCTCCTTCCTTTTCTCAAATGCCTTTTGCTTGATTTCTTTTTTATCTCTTCCTTTTATTCTGCAATTGACAGACGTGGAACTTGAAGGTGGAGGACAGAAAAAAGAAGAGGGAAAAGTAACTCACAGAAGAGAGTAACAGAGGGAGAAAAATATGAAGTGCAAGACAGCAAATGATGAACTACTGAGGAATTTGAGGAAACAGAAGGGAAAGGGGAAAATTTGGCAAACTTGAAGTTTCGCTGAAATCTCTGAAGACATATTAACAGGAACATATATACATCTCTTTCTTTCCACATGTCCAAGAATCACCATCACTTTATTGCTTTAGACCACTTTTATGTTTTCATGCACATGACACCGCATTCCATGAGCACACTGTATTGTTAACTTGAGCAGCCCTTACAAAATCCCTCACAAACGCACTGGTTTAAGGATATGATCAGCAGCAAGACCACAGGATACTGGAAACAAATCCAGCCCGTATCAGTTTAGTTGTAATATTGTTTGTGATTAGTAACACAGGACTGTAAAAACAAAGTCACTGTTGGAGCAGTAGTCCTGTACAGCTGAGATTTTTTTAAAGCCTGAAATACAGAAACATTATGGTGCCAGAGTATTATATACCCATCATTCAGCTTTTGCCTCAAGCAGCAGTAAGAATCAAATTGTGGAGTGAAGGTGTACCATGAACGCCTCCTCGGGAACCACTGCTTTCTCATAGTCAGTAAAGGTGCCCGTTTCCATTCCTTAGCACTGGGATTGCAGGCTCAAATCATGTTTATCTGCCAAATTGTGAGGAGCTGGTTTTACTGCAAAACTTCCAACGCTAAAATCTTGCTGTTGGGTAGGAGGCAATGCAAGTTAGGGCAGCTTTTACAAATGCCATGGATGTTTTCTGTTGCCTTGGTGGCAAAGCTTTCTGCTTCAGTCTGCTCATCACAAAGAAATATACTGTCTACTTCCCAATTAATCATCATCTTTGTTTAGGCCAGAGGAGCCACAATGGAAGGACAAGATTCTGTTCCTAATTAAGCCAGTGCATTCCATTTAAATAACGAGTTTGTACTAGCATAACAGAGAGCTAAGCTCAGCCAGCAGAGATTTGTTTGTTTGTTTGGAATTATCTCAATGTTTTTCTCTGGGAGAGTTCAGAAGCTTGAGCAGAGGATAGAGAAGTTGCAGATCCATGGTTACCAGACACTTTCACATCAAAAAAGCATTATCAGATCTTACCACTGTTATGCCAATCAGCCTTTTCATTTTCCTTTGCTTCTCCAGAAGAACATGCCTTGCAAGTCACTTATATAAGGAAAGCCTTATATTTCATACCAAGTGACATTACAGGCCCGGTCCATTGAAGTCAGTGGCAATACAGTCAGAGAAAATACGATTCAATGTAAAAATACTAACAGCACTGTAAAACTAACCCTCAGGAGTGTAAAATAAACCTAGAGGGGATTTTTTTTCCTGATTTCACTAACTGGGCCAAATTCAATTCCTATCTGCAGTAATGTATTTTGTCTATATGCTGCCCACTCAGAGAGTGGAGCTACTATATACTTACATAAGGACATGCAGAAGACAGCATTTGAAAAAAAAAATGGCTAGCAAGCCTCAAGCAACAAAAACTTTTTAAGCAAAGCACCAATACTGCCATTTTCTAGTAGGCCAAGATTGTATAATGATAGGCTTCTAGCTACTTGAGTCAGTAATAAAAGGAAATGAAATCTATATATGTGTGCACGCATACATGCAAAATCTTTCATATAACATGCTTTGCCAAGTATAGACTATTTCTTTGAGGGCCAGTTAAAGGATATTTATTGCCAAAAAGAGCCATTTAAATGCTGCTGGTCACTCCTCTCACCAAGGCCAGGACCAACAGTAATGAGGTTTACAATAACAACTGGCTGCTGAACTGTTTAAGTACAGTCAGCATGGGAAATTTAGACTTGCTTGTTATCACAGTGATAAAGCCCAGCAACGCTGTAGTTCTGGTAATGACACCAGCCAGGCGTACTAGGGCATTTGTGGTGTTTATGGTTTTTTTCTTAAACACAACTTATAAAATATAAAATAACAGGTATATAGCAATAAATTGGTTTACAATCACCCATGGGAACTAGCATTAGCATATCAACGCTGGCACAGCTCCTGCATTGCTCATTTTGAGGGTGTACCACCACACATGCCTTGCAGTATCCATACATCTCCTCTTGGTTTTGTTTTGCTGCTTGATACTGAGTGGTGACAGGGGAGGGTTTGACTTTTAACATTTGAAGTTGTTTTTTACCTCGTTTCCAGCTCCAGGCAGAAAGGTTTTGACTTTGATTGTCTTTCCAGGTGCAGGAAAAGGAGATTCCATCAGACTCCTCATAAATGGATAAACCAAGGCAGCAGATATCCCCCTTCTCCTTTCAACCTCATCCAGGATCTGATCCGTTAGTAACACAGAAGAGAGAAAGAGACGGAACATGTCAGCACCACAAACAATTTTGAAGCATCTTTTGACCCACATGTGCCTACATGCATGACAGATCTAAGTTTAATTCCCCTCTGCCATGCATTTCTTCACTACTGTTAAAGTTACGGCATTCAATCATACTCTAAAAACAATACATTTTCCGGATACAAAATAGGGCCTATTTGTGAATGCAGTTAATACAGAGACAAGGAAGAACTAATAACTCTGGAAAGGAGAAAGAAGACTCAGCATGGCAAATGGGATCTATATTCTTGGGATTTTGCCCGAACAACAGGGTGAGCTGAAGGAGAAAAAGAACAAGGTAAAACCCATGACCAAAAGCCACATCAGCATCACATCTCAGTGGTACATCTTGAAATTTGTATTAAGGAGGAGCACTTTCTTCTGCCCTGGGCATCTCTTCCGTTTCACCTGAAAGGATAGGAAAAAGCCAGGCCAGCAAGAAAAGCAATCTTGCCACACTGATACCAGAGCTCCTGGAAGAGTCCCGGCCCTGGCAGCAGCAGCCACGTTGCAGTCTGTGCTGAGCTGGAGCCAGCCGTGAGCAGCCTCATGAAGCATGCCCAGCTGTTTACACTGGTTGCCTGTATTAAGGTCATTTTCTGTTTGACATGACACAGAGCAGGCAATCTAGTTTTGAAATAAGCAGATGGAACTTCTTAGAGATAGAGAGGACTATTTTCTTCTCTCTTTGGTCACATGGGCCAACATAAATTAGATCACAGCTAAGTTTTCCCACATTAGACAGACCATATATATGATAAACGTAAAGACAATGAGAAAGCAAGCTTCAAAGCAGTTAGTGGTTTGACCTGAAACGGTGATCTTTTAACCACCACTCAAGAGCAAAAGGCCATACAAGAGTTAGTGGGTCTGAGCCAGGCATTTTCCCATGTTTCTCTTGGAAATGCTTTTCACTGAAACAGAACATTAAAAGATACTTAAGCACAAGCTGGTGATTTAACGATGACAACTAGTGACACCAATGCCAGCAGAGGCATACAGTGGTGCATGGTTTCCCCGTCCTTCTTGCAACATAGTAAAGCAAGCTAACGAAAGCAAAGCTGACCCTATATACATAGTTTGCATTCCAGTCCATGGAAGTGGCAGATAACCATAAATGACGACATGAATTTCATTCTTGATATAATTTGCAGCACAACAACTATTCTCACCAAACAAACCAGCTGCCCAAATGGGAAGTAGTAACGAACCAAGGCTATGTCCTGGGTCCCTTAGTGCTGCTGCACACTGAGAGCACGCAGTTGTAACGTGACCAACACCCATGTCCTTTTCTGCAGTCACTATGGGATGCTTTATGTTCCTGGAGTTAGAGGTCATGTATGTGTCATATCCCTGTCCTAACAACCTTCACAATACAAATAAAAGGGAGCATTTAAACTGAATGAAAGTGGAACAGAAATCTCAGGAGATAAAATGGTCTAAATAACCTGTTTAAACCATGAACTTTACTGGCTGGAAGTAAAGATATCTGCCTCCCACATTTTAGCAGTATTACACTAATGAGCATAAAAGGCTTTGAGGAAGATGACAACAATGCAAGCTATCATAAACATTTGAAAACAGAGGACTCCTTTTGCTTTTCTGATAAATGATATCCAAGGGTTAATATCTCATGGTCTTTCATCACTCACATTTTTCTGTGAAGACAACCCTTCCCTGTTTTGACTAAATTGGCAAAGTGCACCATCATGATCCTTTTCCTCTCTTTCACTGGATTTATCAATTAAGACAGACCGGATTCCTCTTACCAGGCCGGAACAAGAGACTGTCTCACTTTTCAAGAACTTCTATCTCCACCCACACCACATCTGTCTTCAAAACCAACAGGGATGCTAAGGCTCAAACTCTTCCTCCTTCATTTAACAGCTGTTTCATCCAAACCCTTTCCAAATGTGGTGCTTGGAGCATGTGCTAAATCCACCTCAGGACTGGAGTCAGCCATACACCCTGCTCCCTCTCTGGCACTGGTATGGCCAGGAGGTGACCAGCACTTTGTAGGACAATACTGCTGTGGCCAGACTCCAGTGCAGATGGGGTCCTTTTGTGGCCCAGCCCTTTCATGAGCCCAGTAGAAAAAAGGGCAGACGTGTCTTACAGCCACATTCAGGGCCCAACAGGCAATTGAGTGGGAGCCTTCCTTCACGAACAGAGTGAGAATGCGAGGCCCGTGTGGCCAGGACCTGCCTGCCACAATGCCTGGGAACAGCCCCTGTGGAAGCCAGTGAAATTATATCCACCCGTCAACCTTGGGTTCACTTTGGCTGGATGATCAGATGTTTGGTTTTTTGCAAGTTACAGACTGAACCGGGAAAGCAGATTACTTGCAATTTTGGTGCATTGACCCAGTGACGTTCCTTGCAATTTTCTTTTCTTTTTTTCTATTCCCCTCCCCTTCCCAAATTTTCCTTTGAAAGTTCAAAGTTCACTATCAAATGAGTTCGCTATCAAAATTAGATAATACAAAAGCAAACAAAGAACCTCATGACGTCTCTCCATACCATGAATTTGGTGAGCTGTGTTCTCCTCCCAGAACAATGCATTCCATTTCACTCACAGATATCTGTTCAGATGTCTAAGAGACACTGTTATAAACCCTTGATTTCAGAGCTTTATGAAAGACGTCAGAAGCAGAACTGCACTAACAATTGCAACCCAATTGTTTTTCTTCTCACATGATTTTTGTTAAACAAAGTTTTATCTAGAAAAGCTTGAAACCTGCTTTGAAGATAACATACTATATGATTATTAGCTCATATGAACAATATAAATGCCAGGACTTTTATTAACTTCAGTGATTTGCATGTTCTTTTCAATTTTATTCTATACAAATCAGTAAGAAAAATCTGTGTAAGTTCTGTGAGATTTCCCATATCTGAAGTGAAATTTTCTGGCAAATTAGAACAACATTTCTATGAACACTGTATTAAAATTGGCAAAGGCGAAGGCAGCCATGTGACGTTAGGTATATTGTATATTGTTGTTCTCTACAGATCCCAACAAATCCTATATGATACTCTGAGGTGTTCACTGGATTTTGCAGGATACTCTCTTAGGAGGTCCTAAACCAGCAGCCAGAGAGATATTTCAAGTGTTCATCAATCAGAAATGTTATTAATAGTTAATTTTAATAACATTTTATCTCACAAAAGAAAAATGCTTGTGGCTCTGGAACTGACTGGCAGTTAACTGTTTCTATGGCTATTCAATCTCTCAGTTGAGCTGCAACACCCTGCTTATTGTCTTGAAACTCTTGTGTCGGGAAATGTATTACCTAGCTAAACCACATCAGCATATGATGCAACTTGGGATTCAACATGTGGAGGCCAATAAAAGATTATCCATACTTTCCTAGCCTCCAAGGCTAAAAAACCATGTCAATAGAGTTAAGCATATAGAATTCACTTATCAGATAATATTTTTTCTTAACCTCATCGTTCCACAGGGTATTGGAGTAAAAGTGGTCCTGGCCCATCATTCAAACTGTAGATGCCAAGAATTACAGCTCAGCACAGAAGAGCTTTAGAAAACAATGGAAAAAACTTCAGTCAGCCAGATCATACAGACACCCAGATGTTTTTTGAATCAAGTTCTGCCTCAGTCACAGAAGTAATAAAACATTCTTTGATGAACCCAATAATAGGGACGGAATATCGAAAGCAGCAACTGTAAAATATAGTTATCTCCCATCAAAGGAAGAAATTCTTCTCGTCTGGTTCATAGCCGCGGATGTGTCTCAGTAAACAATCAAATTAAAAAGCAATATTGAAAAAAGTCTTCTTACCTTGGAAAATAAGTCAAAGCATCCCAGACGGCTGATGACACAATAAACTTCAGGTAGGCGTGGGCCTTTCCCACTTGGCTGATAACAGTTAAAAAGAAATTGAAATTACATATTAATTTGAAGTCATAAGGAAATACACTTTTCTCTCTGATCACACAGTTGGCCATCATGTGACATCTTTCACTAGCCGTTTCTCCAACAAAATAGCTAATCTTGGAAAAGCATCATATTTCTTCCACAAGACAGGAAACTAAAAAGCATAAATAGCGCTTATCCACTTTGGAAATCACAGTGTAGTAGAGCTGTATTCCAATACCGCTCCAGCTTGCAGCCATAAAAGCACATTTCACTATGACTGTAACTCATGCCTGTGCTATCATTGTCCTCTGCTCCTGCTGCAGCACAAGGAGTGGGGCCACCCTGGGGCCATGTGCTGGGAGATGAGAACTACAATGCTGAGGTAGGTTATGATGGGGTCACTCCATGATGTTCAAAGATAGCTCAACTCACAGAAAGCAAGCTTATGGACCTAAATAAAAGCAAGGTGCATGAGCTAAATCATTAACTTCCTCAGATTAACACATGAAACTCTTAAATGACTTAAATAGTGCAAGTATGAATCAATGATGCACACCCTACCTACCCCTCGCAAAAAACCCATGTAAAGACCATCCTGTGTAACCATCCTGTTGAAGATATTTCCTAGAGAAGCAAATGGTTTAAATGGCACGACTCATATTCCCCCGGCATAGCGGACTCTGCAACCCTGCCTATACTCCTGCAGGAAAAGGTCTGTCAGCACTGGGTGTGAAAGAAGGTACAGTAAGTAAACTGGATTCACCTTATGTACTGGAAAAGAAGTAGAATTAGGCCAATGCTGAGCAGTTTAGAAAAACCATCCTCACTGGCAAGGCCTTTGAGCAGAGAGCTGATCTGTGTCCTGCATGTGTACAATGCACATAGATGGCAGCTACATACACGCGTAGCAGCTTCCCACTGTAATTTTAGTAAGCTGCAATGCAGCATTCCAGTTTTGTATAGTTGCAACTGATTTTCACCAGATCAGCAGGCATGCACTTCCTAAGGGCTGGTTTTTTTAACAAGACAGCTTGTTGACTTCAGGTGCAGTCACGTGTAGTCTCAAGATACAACGCAATGAAGTTCTGCTGCTGCCTCATCCAGGAGAGACAGCAGGTGCAGCCTCGTACTTCTGTGTGTCTCATGAAGCCAGCTGTGCTTGTACTGCATTGAGTTAAAAGCGGCTGTAAAAGAGTCACGTGGCATCACTGAGCCTCTCTACACAGCTGTACATTACTGATACACAGCAGTGAAAGAATGATTTCTAATAAGGACTCTTCGATAAAGGTGCTCAGTCAAAGTTTCCATCAGCATCCGCCCACTTGTAAGTTTAGCCAATGTGGCTGATCATCTGCTCTGTATCTGCACAGAAGGCCAGTATATTTTTCTCTTTGTATCATCATTAGACTCTGCTGATACAGTGATTAACTTCCCGACGGTGTGTTTGACATTTACACACCACACAAATGTCAATCAAGAGAAACTGAGGGGTAGCTGTGCTTTTTAAATCTGCATATTGCAATCTAGACTTGGACAGTCAGCAGGTGCCTGACTGTTATAATAAAGACCACAAAAAATACCGTAGCTAAGTGAATACAGATGAGTCTATTTCTGGACTGAAACCTGCTCACTACACGTCACATCTCTGAAAAAGCAGAGCCCTTTTTTGTCCATATTAGGTATAAAACCCTTTCTAAAGGCACTGAGTGATTATATCAAGCATGTGGGATTTTGGTTAAAATCATTGTGTCAAATCTGCAGGAATGCCGAATCCATGCCAGGAGCCTTGGATTGCTCCCAACCAAGAGCTGTCTCACCGAGTGCCAGTAAAAACATCACATTCCTGGGTCATCTATAAGACCAGAAACAATAACTGCTTAGCAATTACTCAAAGATTTTCCTTTATGAAATATCCCTGCTTTCAAACATCTTAAAGGCTACATGTCGCCGAGAGCTGGGACTCTTCCCTCCTTGCACTCACCATCCTTTTCTGCTATTTCAGAGACTTTTTCCTGCAAACAGCACAGCCTCCCAGATGTGTACATATCATCTGTAAGAGGCAGCAAGCAAGAGACACAGGCAGAGCCATTCCAAAGGGCAGGACTTCTCAAATTTCTGACACTGACAACTCTTCACATAACCTCCTCTCTGAGACATTAGTTTACACCTCAAAGGTGGATCTAAACCACCTGCTCATCGCGCTTTAGTTTGCTTCTTTCCCAGAAAAACATTGTATGGGACGTGACACTCCTCTTCTCTGCCTGGACTCGTCTCTTTTCACTAGGGGAGACTTGAGCACTGTGCCTGGCCTACAGTACTGGTTTAGCCTCCTCTCTTCCCAGAAAAGAGTGCTTCCAAGTTACAGGATGTGCTCTACAAGGTAGCTACAAACTTTTGGAGTCATGTCCTCATGTCCTCCAAGGCTCACTTTTCCACACAATTAATAGGTTCAGTTCAGGGTAACTGTATGTCAAAGTATTACACCTGAGAGGCATCTGATTGACTCTGCCTTGATGCACTGCACTCCTCCTGGAAGAGGAGGTATGGAGGGGATGACATTTTGGCTTTTATTTGTTTTCAATGTTTTTTCATGGAGCTCAGGATATTTTCAGCCTTAGTCCAGTATCACAAATGAAAATACTAATGAGTTTTGTTGATAACAAGACAGTTTCCCAAGAGGATGAACATAAATTGACAAGAACTTGGCTTTGAGATGGAGGAGCTGAGATCTGTGTCAGGGCTGGTCCGCAAGTGGCTCATGACAGTCTTTTTTATGGTGAGTTTAAGCTGAAGTTTACTGACTAAAGCTTACTCCAAAACCTGCTTTGGCAGAAGAAACAGGAGGCTTTTGCTCCAAATAATAAGCTTGCAATTATTCTCTTTCAAATTGCACTTCCCTGCCCACATGCTTGAAATGTACGGGAGCCTTCAGAGATCTCCTTCCAGCATGGCATAGCATCAAGAGTCTCTCACACACTGCACACGCCTGTCCCTGCAGGCTGTCCCTGCAGTGCGCATACTCACCAGCCATTCACACACAACCCAGTGATTTGGGGTTTTTTGAGATACTGTGGAAGCTGTGGGGTGTCAGGAAAGCTCCTGGTTTCACAGCCACAGAAATAACTGGGAAGTAGCAGTCCCAGCATGTTGGCATCAGAGGAACCAAAGCAGTGGGGACCAAACACAACATTTTTTCTCCTGCACTTCTCCCAGCTTCTCCCATCTACCTGAAGATAAACTGTGTGGGAGGGAAAGGCAGCAAAACCAGACCAACCAAACAGCAAGAAAGAAAAACATACACCTTATTCCTATCTGCCATTTCAAAGAAGGAATGCAGCAAGAAACAGACAGGTGTTAACCTGAAGACTCCAGAAGGGCTGTGCTTCCTTCCGCCCCAGAATAGGACAGGACACCTTGCCTGATGTCTTCTAAATAATTCCCCAGAGATCATATAGACAAGGCGTGGGCGTTTCAGAAAGAGAGACACACACTGAAAACCCAGCAAGGCTCTTTCTTGCAAAGTCTGCTGTTTTGTTGTTGGCTTAATTTAAAGGATGACAGTCCTACTAATACAGAGACTGAAGAGTAGGTTTGCAGAAATCAGATTATTGTGTCAGACCAGATCACCACTTTCTTAAGCCTGAGGCAATCACATCCTCATGGCCACACAAGCCCCGGCCTCACCAGCAAACCTACATATTCAGTAACAGAGATGTTCCTTAATGGTATTAGGAATCAAACAATGTTTAGAGTCTAAAATGAATACATCAGTTACAAGACAGCTTCTGTGGCAGCTCCTGATTCCTTGTTAGGGCCAATCCAAATTCAGACCATGAGAAAATTGTGGGTGTTTTAAATTCAAAAGCATGTCTTAAAATTCTTCTTCTTGTATGTGAAACAAGAACTTTTAATGCCAGAGCACCCAAAGTGCACAGGGCTCTCAATGGTGCTTGTGGGAGGACAGGATGGAAAGAAGAGGGCAAAGGGAATAAAAGGTTTTCCACTGAGCTTTTTACAGTTCCATAAAGTCTGCATCCTACAAAAGTTGCTTTCATACTGTAACAAATTCTCCTCTCTTGCCCCAGGAAATGTAGGATGAACTAGTCCCACCTAACAACTGCTTTTCATGTTTTAATGTACATACTTCATGTTCAGGCACCTGCTACTCCATTGCCTCCTGGGGCTGGCTCATCTTAGCCTAGAATAGTGCTGGAGGAGTATTTTTAATTGAAAGGGAAGAGAGAGGTAGGACAGGGTGAAACAGACCACAGAGGTTTTCATCCTATTTCTGCAAGTACAAAGTTACCAGCCAAGAAATCCTGACACTGTCAGGCTTTCTGCTCTGAGAACCCGGTCTCCTCAGATGTTTGCCCGATATGACAAAAATGTGTGTCTTCTACTGCTCCCATGAAACAGCTGCCAGCTGTGGCAATGAACTGCAGGACGGTGTTTTGAATGCAGTATTTTATATTCTAGTATTATCTCACTAGATAGAATTGGTAGGCCTCAGCATTCGCAGTAACTCCCATGGCAGTAACACCCAAGATGCTTGTGAAGATCCCATAAAACAGCAGCTTATGTGCCATGGCTGTCCCTGGGGACAGGGGCTGGTACAGCTGTAGATCCCAGCCATAAGACCACTGACAGCCCAGGCTGCTGAAGAGCTGCACTGGATCCAAGCATCTCCCAAAGGATACAGGCCCGGATGCCTCTGGCTGTCTACACTTTTTTTTTTTTCTAGGCTGCAGAGACCATTCATGGCCTCCCAGTAAGGAAAGTTTTGCAGATTTTCCAGTACTGGTTGGTCATGCAGCTGGTGGCTCTGTCAGCAGAAACCCTTTGAGAAAGTCCCTGCTTTCACCACTGTGATCCTTGTATATCCATTGTGCTCTTACTGGTCAAAGCCTATGGGGTTGCACAGAGAGAGAATAGCTAAGACTTCAGTCACATCCTTTAGAAAGCAATTTTTAAACATTTTAAATCAAGGCAATTAGTAAAAAGAAATTATATATTAAACCAAATTAAAAATCTGTATTTTACAAGGTACACTCAGATTCATGTTGCAGCAGCTTCATCCACTGTGTGCCCCTGCTGTTCCTGTGCTCCTGCTCTCCCTTCTGCCCCTACCCAGGTTTCTGCACTTAAGCACCAGGAGCATTGCAACGTCCACTGTAGATGGTCGTGACTGCTGGGTCTCACAGACCAAGTCATTAGCAAGAACTGCAGAGCCACCACCCAAGAAAGTTCGTGGGTTAGTTATCATGGAAAAGAAAATCAAATTAATCTGAGTTATTGAAAATGTCTTCTTTGCAGTGAAATGGGATAGTAGTGAGAGCTAATGTCTCTACTGTATACTGGTCCATCTCCTTTCATATGAAGATGCATACTTCTCACATCCAGTCACCAGGAAAGCTGTTACATGATTGCCTTGGAGGTATCCAGATGTAACTGGAAAACTTCACGCTATCTATGGAAGCGCAGATTGTTCACTGTGGTACAATAGGTTACATTCCATTCTAATCCTGCTCCAAAATGAAACAAAACAATATAAATATGTTTAAGGGGGATACCGTGCAGGATTTGTAGTACAAACAGAACATAATTGTCACTGTATCCCTTGAGGTAGTTTTGGCAGGGTGTTAGCACACCCCCCGGAATAAAAGGGTCTGGAATAATCTGCAATCTGAAGGCAGAAAAGACAAAGTGGACAGCTTGTTAATATCACAACATGCCAAAGGAGAACAAGGCTGACAGAAAGCAATTGTTTCATAAACAAAGGAATTGTAACACCAACCTCCACAGAAGACACAGTCAGCCATCCTCACAGGATCAGGCTGGTTAGCCCATATGGCCACGGAGCCTGCTGCCCCGGACCGCCAAATGCTCTAGAAGGTGTAATACTCAGCAAGAGATGTCTCACAAGAGCATCCCTCGCCAAGACAGCTGGGGAATATTTTCTAAGGCATTAGGTTTTGTTACTTTTTTCCCAAATATACCTTGTTATCCTTTTAAATACATAAAAAAGTAATTGAATTGTACTGCTGCCCTACATCTTGTTAGGCTTATTTACACCAGCAAGGACACCTTCTAGGTGCTCCACTTGTTTATCTCTAAATCACCCCCTGACCAGCCCTAGATTTACTGCAACACAAGCCTTCATTGACATTTCCTTTCCACGTATAAACCTTGTTGCAGCCCACAATTACACACTGCGTTATACAGAGTAAGCAAGTCTCTGTGATGCTACCTATCGCAAATACCGCCCACAGAATTGATAAACAAGTTTTCTGTTATGTTAGTTTTAACGAAACTTCTTACAAATAGAGGAACCACACACAGCAATACCTCCCAGACGGAGCAGCTGCTGTCTGCATGACAAGGAGCTTTGCCATAGGCAAAAATCAGGGTAAGAGCAGGGTCAGGTACAGACAGCATGCAGGGTGGAGGGTGCTGTTCTAATGACAGCAAGTTGCTCTGTCTACTGGAAGCCACTGGAAGCTCCTGGAGGCAGGTGCTCCCTGTCTGGAAAGACGGGAAATCATGCCAGAGAGGGAAGAAAGGAGACAGTGCCGGTGCTTCCTTCACTTAGATCAGAACTACCTATTTACACATCTGCAATGCTGCTGCAGGCATTCATTTTGCACAGAGTATTAAAAAGTCTCCTGCAGCATCCAACATCCATATAAGCTCTCCAACCAAGGATAAGCAACTGTCATGTCAACAGCCGTGGCTCCCCACCTAGTCACTTGCAATGAGCTCCAAACCTATCCGAGAGGTGCTAGAGTATAGGCTAGTGCAGGAACAACCAACTAATTTATGTATTGCTGCCATCCAGTCAGGTCTGCAGGAGGGATAGCAAAATCCTTGTTTGCACTGCATTTCACCTGCCTTAATACACTTTGCAAGCCTTTGTGCAGTTTCCTCCCCCATGCCCTGACGCACACACTGCCATGCTCTCAAGTTACCAGGTAACCGGTGATTTTCCAGGTGATGAGACAAAACTTTTTGGTAGGCTGAGTCAGGTGCTTGCACCACCAATTGACCACTTCTGGTCATAAGGACTGAAAAAGAGCCTGAGAATCTCCACTTCCTGGCACTGGCATCAGCTTATTGTTCTCCATCTCCTGCTCAACAGGGTGGCTTATTTACCTACATCTCGTCCCTGCTGCAGACTGACTAGGCAGGGCTGGCAGAGGACTTTGGAGATGTAAGCAGCTGTCCAAAAGATAAACGCTACTCACAAATGTTTAGAAATACCACATTTGCCTTTGCACGCAGTGTTGTAGTATTCCTGATTCTGCTTGAAAGCACGTAATATAAAAAAATTTTAAAAGTGCTCACACAAGAAACTTTCTACATTCTTATGAACTTCCTACAAGACTTGGGTTCTTTTGATTGAGACAGCCATTACAAATTCTTATTTAACCTGAGCTCCTTGTATTTCTAAATTTCAGAGTGAGTAACCGTTTTCTCTTAAAGCCATGAGACACACCCTCAAAGTTCAGACTGTAGTTTTGAGATACTGTTTAAAAGAATTCTGCGTTTTGAGGTGAAGGTGATGTACTTACCAACAGCCTCCTGCAATAACCAAACCGCCGGCTCCCATCTTCCCCAGTCAGCATGAAAGAGAAGGTCTCGCTAGAAGAAAATAAATTGCCCAAATCAGAACTACAGCATAGCTACGGGGTAGATTGTTTAGAAAAGAATATTGCCTTGTCTAGTGAGAGATTCTACCCACTGGAGGATCTTCTCTCCCTCTGCTCATCATCTGGAAATACTCAAATTCCATCAAGAGTAGAGCAAAAATGTCTGCTCAGCTGTGGACAACTATCTTATTACAGGAAGAGATGGGTGCTGAATTTCAGTGACATGGCACTCCCTTTGCACTGCAAAAGGAACACAATAATCAGATTTCGAGGGCAGTATTTAAATGCTGTATCTCCCTGACCTTTTAGTTAGATCCCGTCTTCGGACTGTGCTTTGTTCTTAAAGGGAGAACCTTAGAAACCTTAGATATTCTCTAACAGTACAGAAATCATTTTCGAATCTGAAAACAACACAGATTTCAAAAATTCAGCTCATTTTATATCCCTGTCTAGGATATGTACCATTTGTGACAGAGAAGTAAAACAGTTTGAGGCTATAATTAGAGCAGCCCAGGTAAAGGGATGGGGTTTTTTTGCCTGGACTGAGAAACAGTCCTGACTGCTTTGCAAGTTTTAAATGGCATTATATAAAACACTTTTTCTTTGTGCTAGAACACCAGGTTTTATATACTTAGAGCTGTATATGGGAGGCACATCTTGTTTCACAAACGTGGGCTCATGAAAACTTCTGTCTAGGAGAGCAGCAGCAAAGAGGTTAAATGCTGTGTGGGCAGGGCAGTGCTTCTCATACCCACGTTGCCCACACAGGTGGCTGTTTCTGCTTCAGTGTTTTCAATAAGTCACTATTCAAGTGTATCCATATACTGAATAATACAGCGAAGCAGCACAGAATATAACATGGTTAGGTTCTATGTGCCTCACACAAGCCAATAAAAAGTTGCATACATATTTATTCTTGGCTGTAGTAATAACTGCAGGTGAATGCTAGTTCTTTGTCATCATTGCAAGTCCCTCTAGACACACTCTGAACAGATCTTACTTCATTTACACATATGAGACCATGTATCTTAAAAAAACATCTCATATTCTAGGGAAAGGGGGGAAGACCCCACCTGGAGTACTGCATCCAGCTTTGCAGTCTTCAGTGGGTCCAGAGGAGGACCACAAAAATAATCAGAGGGATGGAACATGTCCTCTGTGAGGACAGGCTGCGAGAGCTGGGGTTGTTTGTTTAAGCTAGAGGAGAGAAGACTCTGAGGAGACCTTACTGTGGCCTTCCAGTATTTCTAAGGGGACTTCTAAGAAAGATGGAGACAGACTTTTTAGTGGCTTGTAGCAATATGACAAGGGGTTGCAGATGCCCCATCCCTGGAAACATTCAAGGTCAAGATGGACAGGGCTTTGAGTAACCTGAACTTGTTGAAGCTGCCCCTGTTCATTGTAGGGGGTTGAAGCAGATGACCTTTAAAGATGTTAGATCAGCATTCTGGGGTAAATGACTAGTGCAGGTGATGGGCAGGGCCCTGTCCTCTTTAAGATTTATTTTAAATACTTCCATTTGTGCTTTTTGGTTTAGAACTGAGAGGAACCTTCAAACCACACAGGCCTGTGAGGCAGGCAGAATTGGGAAGAAAAATAATACAGAACTTAAAAAACCGCAGAACAATTAAATACAGCTGCTTGAGCCTGAAGCAGCCAAGACTCAAACTGCTACTTCCTTAATTGGTCATCAGCGAGGCTGCGGCTGCCCTGGATGCACTTCATCAGCACCGTGCAGCAGAGCACCAGAGGGTTTACCTGTTGTAGTCAGAGACAGGGAGCCAGTCCTTGGCATCAGGAAAGCAGAACTGAGGGATAGCTTTGAGGCGCTCCTCCGCTTCACGCATTTGCTTGGTTGGTCTTTCTAACTGCAGGGGAGAAAATTAAGGTTCAGTCAGATCCTGTTAATACCAGCTTCACAGCACCTCTCAGGAGGGGGAGGTACTAATGAAGTCTGAAGAGCAAGGATTCATCAACTTGCTCTTTGTTTGTGCTTGGCAGAGTGAGCCATGACCCCAGGACAGCCTTATAGATGCTAGTACAATAGAAATAATCACTGCTGGAGGGGTTTAAATTTTATTCTAATTGCCCAAAAGCTCCTTGTTGCAGAATGGCCACTTAAAACATAGCCCTAACTAAAATTCCTTTCTGCTGCAAGCGCACAAGAGAAATGCCATACATCAGCAAAAGTCTTTCCATTGACTTCAGTGAGTTCTGGAACAAATCCTAATATAGCCAAAATGAGTTAAAAGTGAAATATTTAGAAACTGAATTTAAACACAGTCTTTAAAGTACCTACCATCAAGCCAAACTCTCCAGCACTGGCAAAGATAAATTTGTAAACACAGAAAGCTTTCAACCACCTTCTCTATGCCCTTCACTTTGTAACAGACTGCTTTGGAAAAATTATGAAAACTGAATGATTAACTCATTTTAAAAAATGTATTTCTATTAATTTTCCCACTTACTTACTTTATTGATCTTAGCATGAACTGTACGTAAGAATTTTTATTTTACCTTAGGAAACTGATACGTCACTTCTGGGAGGTAAGTGTTTTTAGAGGGCTTCTTTTTCAGTGACACTACCACAAAATACTCGAATAACTCCCGTTCCTGCCATTCAATCAGCTCCAGTTCCAGGGTTCGATAACTTGGAGCCCTCTTCAGCATTGACTGGATGTGTACTAGACGCTGGGTGTGAGCTAGCATTTAAACAAAAGAAAAAAAAAAAAAGAGACAGATGGTTACCTGGGACTGTAATGTGTATGTGTAAACCAGAGCCATTCACACAAAGGACTCAGTTTGCCAGCCTATTATTCCAAGCATGTTCTCCTTTCAAAAGCAAACCTTCCTACTGCAGTCTTCCTCTCTAATTGCACCCATAAATCAAAACTCTCTCCTAGTACTGAAGTGATGCAATACAAAGTCACTGAAATAATTTGCAGTTCCTAACTGTTACCCTGCCAAAGGTCCGCTTTTTCTTTGTGCATAAGACTAGACTATAAACTGTTGAGTGGGTGTGCAAGTGCCCTAGGGCCTCCAGGGTGACACCTGGTTTAGGTTGATGAAAAACAGTTCTGTGACCTGTTCCTATGTAGCACAGCTTTACAGACACCACTGAAGGTGGACTTTCTCCTTCCCTACAGCACTGGCATAGTCCATACAAGCCATGGAACTGTTTCCAGGGAAGGGGGAAGGGAAAGACAGGAAAGAGGTGCAAATTGCCTCCTGCAGGATGCTTTGTTTGTGCCAATTCAATTGAGAGGCAATCTTAGATTCAGGGTCACATCCAGTCCTGATTCATCTTGATCCAGTGACTTGCTGCTAGATATCTACGGTGGACTAGTCAATAACAGCATAACCAGTTCTGGTAGACCAGTAAGTGAAAACAGATAAGGAAAACCAGCTTCCTGCACGCTCTTACCCACTCTTCACACCAGGATTTCTGTGCAATGGCAAATGGATTATTAGCAGCACATGTCAGTCCCTTCAGGTGCCATTCACTGATGCTGCTCACAATTTGGAAAAGGCCAACTGTCCCTTGGATAGGGAAATAAGATGTCACAAATATTTGATCACAGCAGTAATTAATTGACAGAAAGAAATGGAAGCCCTTTGATGACCAGCTGTCATACAACGGATACAAGAACACAAAAATAAAAACTTATTTTGATAAAGCACTTGGGTCCTGATGTGACTGCACAACCAGGGAAGGTAAAACCCAAGAAATAATCTGCCTTGTACTGCCTTGAGATAGTCTGCACCATTGGCCAGTGCTTCATATTTGCAAGAGTTGAAGCCAAAGAGTCCACCCCAACAGATGAGGACCCAACAGATCCTGCAATGCTACGCATGACCACTGGATCTTTGGCTCAGGATGCCCTGAGAGCACCAATGTACACATAAGGTCACCCAGGAGCAGTTGGTTAGGTGGCCATCAGAATGAAGATCCTCCATTCCACAACAACAGGAGGAAAAGCTTCCTGGTTTCCAGTGAAATAAGAATATCCTCCCAATAACAAGAGAGAGGCCAAGTCCCATCTGTCTTCCATGGGCTATGAGCAAAAGCATATGTTTTTTGACATAGAGAGAAACAGAACTCAAAGCACTTTTGGGTTGGTACCTATCTACAAAGGAGCAACACATCACTGTACAACAAGCATGGAGCTTATTTTGGGTGGTCTTACCACCAACTATTTTGAACAAATCTTTTTCCATAAGACAATTTTTACCAGCAAGGTTTCCTGCATGAACAGTAAGCAGGTGACATCTGCAGCACACAGACATGAATGCTGTCTCTTATCTTATAACCACAGTTCCATATTCTTGGGTATTTGTCCCCTCACTGACTGACAACACGATAGATTTTTTAGTAATAAAACCTGCTGTTGCTGCCTTCAACTTTTTTTTTTTATAGTTCTCTCTGTGTATATGAGGGACTAATTTACTGGCCTGGCTCATGCAGAGTTTGTGCAGGTGCTGCACACTGATAAAGGAATTTCTACAATTTGGAGACTGCAGACCTATAAAAGAGTATAAGAACCGCTATGCTGGATCAGACCCAGAATCTGGCCTCCAGCAGCAGCTAGCACTAAACACTTAAAGCGGTGTATGAATAAGAAGAGAACATATTTATCCAATCTCATCCCTCTAAGTTTGCACCCAGTAGTCAGTCTGGAAAACATCAGCATCTCAGAAGTGGCTGACAAAGCAATTCTATCAAAGGTCCTGTTCTTCATTATATCACACAGTTGCCAAATCCTTGTTAGATCCTCACAGCTCATTTTGTCCTTGCTTTCCACGTTCATGCTCCTGTGTTGGAAACTTTGTGAGCTCTGCAGTAATGGACTTAGCATAGTTCAGGAAGGAAAAATATAGGCCATGGACAGGAACAACGTGCAGTAGCAGGAGAGTGTACATTGATAAGGCCTGTGACAGCGGCTGACTTGAAGCTAATGAAGGCTGGTCCTTTACCTTTAAACCTGTCATCTGAGTCACTCTCACTCTCACTGTTCTCATCTGCAGAGGAAACAGAGGGATCAGTTAATGCAAAACCAAAGCAAACATAAACTTAGTTTACTGTGACAAAGCCAGGAAAAATCATATCTCACACTGAGCCTTGTGATCCATGCATGCTCTCTCTTCAGTTTTAAAACATCTTGAAATAAACAGTTTGAATGACTTCTTAGATTGTATTTTCCTTGGATTAAGTTTCATTTTTCCTTGAGAATAAGAGCTCCATTTTGATTGAAGTGCAAAATTCCCCATTACAGCAACTGGTTGCCTTGAAGTTCCAACTATGCTAAGCTATACAGGTGAATGTGTGATTTGGAAAATGGATTGTAACCCTTCTACTACTTTTTCAGACTGTAATTTTTTGGAAAAAAAGTTATGCAACACGTGAAGTAAAAATAAGCTTTATGAGCTTTGTCTGTCTGGACAATATTTTCAGTCACCAGAACTCACCAAACAGAGTGACAGTACGATGCAAAAGGAACCTTATCACAAGATACATTTCTGACATGTACTCACCTTAAAGTTCTATTGTACTCCTCCTACAAGCATAGCCTGAATTTCCTTTTGGCCCCTACTTTTCCAGAAGCAGTCTGAAGCACAATGTGAATTATATTCACATGCCAGGAAAAAGCATGAATGAATTACAAGGTCAAAACTGTGAATTTTGGACTAAATTTACAGATGCAAATTACTCATAACTGAAGTAAAGAAGCAGCTGGATAAGTCTATCTAATCTTGGGATTATTGGGATAGACAATGCTGAGACTCTCAGTTACTTTTAGCTCATCCCTGTTTTCTCCACTTGCAGACAGAAAGTTATCTTTCTGTAGATGAAAGTTCTAAACAAAGCAGAGCCCAGGGTAGATGTGGCGGGAAGAAGGGAACCTGTTAATCCTGTAACATCCAAATGGATTTAGTGAACCATGATGCCTGTGTCATACCTCGTAGGGATGCTGTCTCAATGTTGGACATAGAAAGCTTCTTCAATCGTTTTTTTCCTCTTTTTGCACTGTAGATAGAATTGATTCTTTGGACAAGCTGCAAAATATGAAAATGAGGAATCAGTAAGACCAAACACTTTTCTGTCAGGAGACTCTTAACCAATCTATCCAAATAAAGAATTTGTCCATGGATGACAGGCCAGCTGAACCCCTGAAAACCTTTACTATTTCAAAGTGCATTTCTTATCTCTCTTGTTTTGAATCCCATTTATTTGAATTACTTATTTTGAATCTCACTCCTTTATCTACGGATATATTTTTAAAAACATTTAAATAACTCAGAAACCTAAATCCCATTTTCAAAACTTGTGTATACGTTTGCAATAGAAGTGCAATGAGCCTGAGGATTCAAAAGTAGCTGTTATCCCCTGCCACCTCATTCCTCTCTCCCTCTATGCTATTGTTTCTCTTCACTTTCATTGTCTAAGAAACAGTGATCCATTAGCCATATCCAACTTTACCAAACTCTCACGGACCTTAAGATCTTATACTTATTTTGAATATAGAAGTAACATTTGCATCTGCATTTCTCTGAATTAAGTTTTTCTTGTGTTCAAATATGCACAGAAGCAGATGGCTCTAACTTTATAAAGCCTTTTCAGGTACAGAGTGAACCAGTTGCTTTGTAGCTTATGTCATATCAGCTGAGGATCTGGCCCGTATGGGCTTCTCCTCCCTCCCTCTTCCAACTTGGGCTGTACACACCTTACTTCAGAGGTGCTGTATCTACTTTCTCCAATCTTATCTAGAGAAGTATTTTTAAGTTAGCTACTAGCGCTGGCTTTAGCTGGCTTTCACCAGCACTGGCCAGAATTTTAATTGCTGGTAATCAAATTTATGACTTCCCTCAGGAGGGCTACTCCAGATAATAACTGTCTATCCAAAAAAAGTCTAAGATGATGGAAAATATAAATGATATGACTCATGTTTAATGCCTTCAGCAAGATGTTTGGTTTACTAAGAATTCCTAATCAAAGAGAATATTGTAACTTCTGGAGAGTCATAAATATGTAGCAATCAATCTTCATAATGTTTTATGAGTCAAGAATATATCTCATTCTGTAACAGTTTTACTGAAAGAACTATAATCCAATTTGCAAAAGCTGTTTTACCTAATTTGTAAAGAGAAATAAACTCAGTGAGAGAAACTAACTCACCACAGATACAGTAGAAAGTCAGGAACAGAGCATAGACTGGAACAAAAACTCAATCAACCCCTCAACAGAGAAAGAGGGTCTGGCCCAGAATGGACAGCCTGAAGTGTTAAAATCCTTGCTTGTTCTCCCACTTGAAGCAGTATTGGGGATTTTGCCTCTACATGCTGACTGAGCCACGTGCACCCCACCAGCAAGGCTCAGCTGGAACTTCTCCGCTTGCGTCCACCTGCCTGGCTCTGCCTGCTGGGAATCTGCACAGCACCACCCCAGAGGTAGCAGGATGAAACCCTGCCCAACTCAAGCATGTGTGCCGGCCCAGAAACTCCTGCACATAAGCACTCCTGAACAAAGCATTGGGAACGAGGAGTGAGCCCCTTCTGGGATGTTGCACTCCCTCCACTGTGCTGCTCAGCACTTTGGCTGCCTCAGCCCCTCCACCAGGGGAAAAGTACCTGCACTGTGGTGAAGAAAGCCCAGATCTTTAAAGCAGCTGGATATTGCTTCACAAACCACCACCACTGGGGGTGGTACAGAACAGGAGCTTCTCAGATTTGAGATTTTCCCTCTAGTAACTGACATTTTCTCAACAAAACCCTGAGATTCTCCAGTAACATGATTCTAGGAGCTGGAGTGGTCAAACCCAGGAATTATCACGAACATTGATATGCTTAAATCTGGGGTTGGGGAAAGAAAGTTTAGTATAAAACAGCACTCAAACAGTTCTACTCAATACCAAGTAGTAAGCAATTTTTGTAGGCTACTCTAACTTCCTTCACACATGCAAGCTTATTTGTGCCATTAAATAGTATATTCCAAAGAAGTAAAAATACAGTAAATATTAAGGACATAGGGTTAATTTCCTCCTTTGTGTTTGCTTCTAGCTTAGAGAGAATTTCAGACTATTTGACAGGAACATAAAAATCTCCCTCTACTCACAGTATTTACAGCCAAGTACATTGAAATATGCTTTCTATTAAGACCAGGCAAGAGCTGAATATACAGTAAAATCAACTTTGTTCACAAGCAAAAATAAATATATTGGCTCTTCTCTCCACCTCTGTTGCTATTGTACTAGAAAAGGTTTGTTGTTGTTTGGTGGCTTGTGTTTTTTTCACATCACATTTTGAATTGGAAAACCCCTTGAAAATTGGAAATTTAATTTTTACTTCAAATCCATGATGACAACAGTGTTACCAGTATGGGGCAGGTTGTGAGTAAATGAAGGAAAACATATTAGACCTATTTGCCTAAGATCAGTAAACAAATGAGGAGGGAAAAAACCCACTTCAAACACTGCAGTATGTTATATATAATAATTACTTGGCCATCACCCATTCAAAATCATAAAGTTAAGTATATAATAATGCTCTGAGCCACAATGCTTAAAGAAAAGTGTGAAAAAAGGAATTAGCTTAAAATCAAGTCTGTGCAAAGATGGCAATCAGATGTTTGCTACCCTTAGACCAGGACAGTTACCCACTTCTAGTGAAGTGATTTTCACAGAACAGCTTTATGTAAAAAGAGAGTAGGTCTTGGGTCCTGAGAGCTACTGTTTCTGTTATGATGTCAATTTTGCTTTAGGATACAAAAATAGCTTTCAGTGATGGCTAAAGGCTGGACTTTGCAAGCTCTTGCAGACAGGTCACCTATCCTCAGCATAGGACTGATCACCCAGCCAGTACCTTTGGGATCCTCCTGGCCCGCCGTGTAGACAGCAGCTCACTTGTGGTACTCAGGCTGTCTTCATTGAGGCTGGAAGGGGAGGAGGGAATGCCAAGATGAGCCAGCAGCAGCATGTCATCGTGGCTGTGCCGCTTGGGCAGCCGTGGTAAGCGGTGGCTCTTCCTTTCTGACCAGTTCCCAATACGCAGAGACTGGCTGCTGGGCTTCGAAGGTAGCTGCAGGAACAAGAACAGCTTGAGCTCTTCCCCTCCTCAGCAACGCTCAGTACAAAAGCAGCTCTTTGTGAATGAATGATGGATGCACAAGGACATCAGGCCAGGTGAGCCACTGCTCTGCAGGGTATGTGTGAAGGGGAGGTTTAAGGTCAAAACGAAGAGACAGGGGTCAATAGCTAAGACTTTAAAGTTCAAAGTAAACAATAGGACTTTGGTGCATTTCCATGCACCTACATCAAATCAACTCTGCGAGCCTTCAAACCTAACTTAAAGGCTTGACTGACACCAGAACACTGAGCCAATGGGCCTGATCCACCTCTATCACTTCCAGAGGATTAAGGACCAAGTAACAGCTATTTTTAAAAAACTGGGGCACTTTTGGAGCAGTCCTTCGAGTAGCTCTGCCCATCTCTCCAGGAAGGTTACTCATCAGGCTGGAAAGGCTGGGTCCTTGCCTCCTCCTCCCAAACACAAACGCTGTAAGAATCTTAACCAGCATGTCTAGAAAAAGTACTACTATGTCAAACAGCTGTCAATTGGCATTTGCTAATATTCTATTAGCAGTACAACAAGCTAAAAACCTGCAGTAATAAATGTCCCATTTGTTCTACTTGGAGGGCTTACCTATTCCAGCGCCATACTATCTGGGACTGAGTGTAGGCTCTCTGGGGAGAGTCTGTTTACAAAGGCCTGCAGTGACAGGACGAGGGGCAATGGCTTCAAGCTGGAGAAGAGCAGATTTAGATTGGACATTAGGAATAGGTTCTTTACTATGAGGGTGGTGGACCACTGGAACAGGTTTCCCAGGGAGGTGGTTGAGGCCCCTTCCCCGGAGATATTCAAGGTGAGGCTCAATGAGGCCTGGTCTAGTTGGGGGTGTCCTTGCTGACTGTAGGGAGGTTGGACTAGATGACCCTAGAGGTCCCTTCCAGCCTGGACCATTCTGTGATTCTGTGATAGGTGTTTCTGTATGTGTGGGGTTTGCACCACAAATACAATGTCATCAATAGAACATTATGTTTATATCTGATGACTTCAAAAACTGAAAGCAACAAATGGGAAAAGAGAAGGCACAGGGGGATTCAAAATGACCACAAGCCAGTGCTTCTGAGGTCTCTGCTTACCACAGGTTAGCGTGCCAGGAAAATCTGCAGCAGTCTATACTTTAATGAAATGAATTCTTTTTGGAGAACATTGTTGAAAGCCTGCTGACCTTCTGATCTCTTCCATCTTGTTTATCATCATCCATGACTGAAAAGTCATGTTGTTAATCCAGCTGTGTTGCTATGCTGCAAAAACTGGTGATAAATCGTTGCCAAAGATGCCATTCTTCAGGAAATTGAAACTTTTCTATTTCTGGTCATTGGAGAATTACCCAGGCCCATACTTGACCTGTTCTTAGTATATTTTCGGTTTATATATCAGCACAATGACAGTGCAAATATGGCTGGACTGACTCCTGGAAGGAAACTCCTGGCAGCATTTGAAAAAGAAGCTGCCAGAATAAAGATAGCCCTGTTGCAAAGGTATCAGAGAGTACTTGTTTACTGAGCAACTTTACAGACACTTTACTGGTTTTATCTGTATATTCTTTAGTCACCCTGTGTAAAACAGAGAACAGACAGTATCTTACTACGGACCTATACAGTTCCTACCCTAATGGTACACCCTGTTGAATCCTCTAGATGCTACACAATTCCTTCTCACACACACAAACCCTAAAATAATTGTTATGCACAGTATGTCTCTCACTATGAGGTTATCTCCCTGGCTGTAGTTTCTGTTTCTCCTTACTCTGCCTGATTACTACTTTTCACTTGTTCTCTTCTCCGTAGCTTTACTGAAAACACTCCTGTATTACAAATTTTCCATGCGCTAGGTGCATACTAAGAGTCCTGGTGTCTTTGTGTTCTGTCTCTTGGACTCTGACATGCACATAAACACAAAAGAAGTGAAAGAAAATATATTCAGTTTTGGTTTAGGTCTCTTTACAAGACAAAAATGTAAATTGTCGTGGTCTTTTGTTCAACTGCAAATTTTCTATTGATTCAGTGCAAAGCAAAGTTCACTTAAGGGGTATTTTGAATCTCAAAATTAACTATGTGATGAAATCAGTATTTTTCCTTCTGAGCACAATGATCCCATAAACAACAAAGGAACCAGGCATTTCAGAATATTTACGAAAAACAGACTGCTTTGGAAAATTCAACACAACAGGGAAAGCCTGCAGAGTTCCTGGTCTTTTTTATGCTGTAAACACAACTTATACAGCCTTGCTAAATGCAGACACTCAGGCTTTTCTGATTATTTTATTATTAGTTTATTTACTGGGCGAACATACCTGGCCTTCTCCATTTCACAATGAAACATGCCACACTACATACTTCACATTAGCAAACTCACAATAGGCCTCACATAACAATATATGGGCAAGACTAAGCAGCTGACTTTTGCCCTCCTATCCCTACCAAAGCCCAGCCTAGAGGCTATTCACAAAGAGGTGCAGCCATACAAACATTTTAGGGCCAGATTCAGCTCACAAATAACCAGTGGAAGGATTCTTCTAATACTCATCAAGCTGTAGCCAGCACAAACAGACATTAGCTTCTGCAGGGCAGTGCTCAGCAGCTGAGCTAAAGCTGCCGAGAGCGTTCGCAGCAACGATTTATGCATGTGATCACACTCCTTTTCCAGATACCCTCTATCATTCCATACAGCTGCTCTTCCTCCTACGCCGTGATCGATTTTCTTGCAAAAGTTTTAAATAAGCTTCGAGCACAGAAAGACCAGGGCCGTCACGCCGTTACCTGGGGAGGTGATGTGTATTTCCTGTCCTGCGGCGTCCACATCCTGTGCAAAGAATCTAGGGAATTCTCAGAGAGCTGATGGGATTTTCGGCCCGCGTGACGGCCTTTTAGCTCCACATCCTCATACGGGTTTTCCTTGGGTGACTCGCCTTCACGTTTTCAGTTGGGTGGGTTTTTTTTTTTTTTTTAAGAAAAGAAAAACAGACAGGAATGTAAAGTTAAAAAAAATAAAAATCATGTGAACCAAGTGAAAGGCTTTTAGAAAAGCTGCTCAGCTTTCAGCATGACTCATCCCTCTAGCTGCAGCTGGAAGTATTTGGAGGAGAACTTGGCTATGAAGTCGACAAGTTTCTTTGGGTTTGGTTTTTTTTACTGCTTTTTTTTTTTTTTTCTTAAATAATAAAATGCAAAGATTTCATAAGCTGTGCTTCTGAGCATCCGCAGCTGTGGAAAACTATATATTAAAGCTAAGGCATATAACTACTTAAAAGCGTATCAGTAGATTTTATAAATCTATAGCATCCACTCACAGGGTGAAATGAATAGCAATAAATAACTGTTCTTAACATACAACCCTTACACACAGTAAGACAATTTTTATTTGATGCTATCTTCACTTTTCTCTTTGCCTGAGAGAAGGTAAAGAAAGAATAATCACTTCAGCTCAGTAGTGCCAAGAGAGATGGTTGGAAAATGTAAAAGATGAGGGAAGAATTTCTGCCCCAACCATACTGCATCTTCGAAATGTTCTTTAAAACACATGCTGCCTCCTAATTAAGCAGCTATTCATTTCAATTTATTTAAAATTTATATCTCCCAAATGGAAACTCATCTTGCCAATAATATATAGAGGCTTGAAGAGTTAATCAGTAAACATGACATAAAAGAAAAATACATAAAAAAGCAGCCTGTTCTCTTTGAATTTTTAGCATTTGAAATCCAGAAAAAAAAAAATTATAATCCAGATTTAAGTGAGATCCAATACCCTTCAGCAGCCTAAGGACCAGTGGAATAACCCATTGTCTTCTCAAAACTTAATAATTCACTAAACCTCTCACTGAACAAAGAAGCATGAGGATAAATGAGTGCCATCAGCAAAACAAACATTCTGTATCTATTTATTCAAACAGTTCATAATCAGCATTTGGGTTAGAACTTCGTTTTTTTCAAACACAGGGCCTTTCCAGTTTTCCAACCATCTCACACAGAAAAACATCCCCGAAAAAAGTGACATACTCGAATTTAAGACTTAAATTTGCAGCAACTTGAAACGTGCAGGAATCTCACAACTTTCAAACCAACTTGCTTTTGTTTTTATATCTAAAGCTGACTGTAAAATTCATGGGTTTAGTACAATATATATTGCATTGCAAGCTATTAAATATAAGAAATTCAGATTGTACTACATACAATTAAGAATTGAAAACAGAAAGCTATAGCATGGTTTAATACTCATACTGTTACAGAAAATAGTCACTGCTTTTACAGAGATAACATTGAGGTGTAGCTATTTTCAATGAGAGCAAGGCCTGGATTAATACCCAGTTCATTTGACTACCATTTTTTTTTTCGTTCTAGGCAGAATATTACGTTTCCTCTTTTTACATAGGAAAACAAAAGTACTTTGTACAAACTACTTTATTGCTAAGCCTGGAAGCATGAGACTGCTTGATTCACCTATTTTATCAGTAAGAGTTCTAGCTTAGGAAGTTCACATATTCAGAATACAAGTAAAAATACAGCTTTGCTTCAGTAGTGCCTCATACTAACATTTCTAGGCAAATATAAGCACAGAGTGAATATTTTAGCTTTGTTTTAATTAGAAGCCTGAATAACTGCTGCTCTTGAAGAATGTTTGAATTGGCAATCACAGCTTATTATTTCATCCACAGGGAATCTGATTCTAGAGGCTGCACTATCATCATAGGCAATCCGCATGCTGCATGGAGAGCACACCTTTGGGTACATGAGGTATTTCAAAGAAAGACCTTTTCATTAATGCAATGAACAGGATAAAACTACAGCAACAAATATTCCTACAAAAATTTCAAGCAACAAATGTTTTGGGAGGGGTTTGGAATTGATTTCTTCCTTCTGCAGGAAGAAAAATAAATAGATATTGCACAGTAATTCTTTTACTTGTAAACTCTAGAACTCTAGATATTATAATCATAACAACAAGAAATGGTCTACTTTGCAAAATGCTGTTGCCTACAGCTAATAGGACTGTATGAGCATAATAAAATTTCTTGTAAGTCCAAGTCAAGTATAGGTCAAGCAAGTGTTTTAGAATGGATTAACAGATTTCAAAATACCCGGATATAATAGATAGTGCTTAAACATACACTTCCTTGTGAAAACAAATGTTATTACATTAGTCTGCATAGTATCCAAACTCCTGAGAAAGAAACCCATCAGTTGAAAAGAAACCTTTTTTTTTTTAAAATGTAAAACATTTAAAAGTTTTAGTGTGAGTCTCTTTCCAAGACACAATGTAAAACAGAATTGCTTGAACCCAGTTAAACTCAACATTACTAATGTTGACCTAAAATATTAAGTATAGAAACAGGCCCAGAGAAGTCTTGGATGAGAGGAGAGGGAGGAGCAAGGAACCATGAGCAGAGGCTGCTTTTCTGACTCAGATTCTCTACCAAAAGAAAGCTCGGGCCAAATTCCTCTTCAGTGTAATGTGGAGGTCACTGGAGACACCACAGGGATTTTAACTCTTTCCTTAGAGCTGTGAGAGTTTCTTCAGATAACTGGCTTGCTGTTCAAGAACACTTGTTTCTTTATTTTTCTCATTTGCTTAAAAAACAGGGTGGTCTTTTTTCATCTTGAAATTATCCTTGAGAAAAAAATATGCCTCAACTATTCTTTTGTGTGTGTGTATTTTTTGTTTGTTTTGTTTTTTAAAGAATAAACTTCCTCACCAAATGTCTGATAATGAGGTAGCCTGACTAATCTGAAATAACCTGGTTTTGCTGATTCAGCATTTCAACCCAGTAATTTGTTTCAGCCAGTGAATCAAAAGAGAAAATTTGTCTAGGTGTTCAGTAATCTTCAAACCTTAGACAACCACCATGGTTTTAGTATGTATGCTCTCCCTGGTGGATCAGCCCTAAACCAGATATACAAGAAGAGCCATAGGCAGCTCAGACAGACTGTTTTCTGATAAGTGACGAGAAACCCAAGACAGCAAACAAGCTAAAAAGATGTGTGAGGGTACCCTGAGCTGCCTTAGAGCAGCATTTAACCCTATCACTCTGCACCATGACTCTCTTCCATGGGATAAAGAACTGGGAACTGACAGCCACCAGCAGATGTAGGTCCCACACCAGAGGGAAGATCTGGGGAAGGGCTGCAGGGGTAGCTGCAACACAAAAATGAGGAAAGCTTTCATATAGCTGTGCTGGCTCAGAGATTTGCAGCTTTGATCTCTGCATTGCTCCTCAACACCATGACTTCTCTAGTCCCAAAACCCAGGCAAGGAATGTTCACAATCTGCAAGCTGTAGACCTTTTGCATTCATTTGGATTTGGTGCAAAAGGAAAACACATTTCAATGAAAGAGCAAGGAAACATCCTTGTTCCTTCCATATGGATGTCTCTATTGGAAGCCAAAAGGAGAAACATTATGCAGTATAGAGAACAGGCTTGTTTCAGTGAGGCTGATCCAACTGCCACACAAGACAACAGCAGTCTATCACTGACTTCAAAGGAAGCTGAATCAGACCACGAGAATGCACATGGTCACAGAAAATAGCAAGGCTTTGGCAAATACTGTCTCTAATCACCACCCCTGCTTCCAGATCAGTTCCCTTTATAAGAATTTTTTCAAGTTTCCCATTCTCTAAAATTCTACGTACCGAACTGCTGAGTTAACATGGGACATTTATCTACACGACGTTTATCTTCAGAAAACCTCACAGGCAATTTAATGATTGATCCACAGAAGAAAAGGGAAAAAATCAAAAATATAAAATAACCAGTGATCTTTAGAAAAGTCCTGAGGAATGCAGTGCCTTGACCTTAAGCATCAATAAGTGTCGTCCAGCGATCACAATTCCTCACTCCGTGATGCTCTGCGAGTCAGCCCCACTGAGTCCAGAGGCAGCACACAATGTTCTGCTGCTCAGCCTTTCACACGTGGCAAATGGGAAGCAGAGGCAGACTCAGCAAGGCTCTCTCACGCTGAGAAAGGAGCGAAAAGTAAGGCTGAGGGGAAAAAAAAAATACAGGCAGACACTTCTCTATAAATGGCAGAAAGGAGGGAAATGCATCATTTATTTCTCGATGGGAGAAATAATTATCAGAGGAATGAAGTGATTCACTAAGTGCTGATTATAACTCCTGCCTTTTGCACTGCTAGGAAGTGAGAAGAATCAAACAGCAGGTATACAGTAATGGAAAGAGCTCAACTTCATTAACTTGGGTCCTAAATTAGGAGCCAATGCTCACAGAGGAGTTATGGTCTCCAGAGGGTGATGCTGAATGCCCAAGTTAGGAGCCCAATACCTTCCTTGCTGGCCACATAGAGAGCCCAGGCCCGTGAGATGTACGGCTGAGTTAGGCAGAATTAGCATCTCACAAATGACAAAGTTTGTATTTCCTGCAAAATACTGCATGTGCACAAAATATAGGGCAATTAATGTATTTTAAATTATAATGAACTGTGAGATTAAAACTTCGGCTACCATTCCAGGAGGGACTTGGAAAAAAGCAGCATGTTCCTCCAGAAGCAAGGAACTGGAAATAGAGGCAATAAATAGGCAGGAAAATATACCCAGGTAGGCAGAATGAGAACTGAATAACAGACAAGTACCCAAGTAAGCAGTCTGTAAGAACCTGTGATGCTTGTGGCACATATCCCCTGAACCTTTTGCAGTGTTTCAGTAACAACAGACAGAAAGGGCAATTATTAACTCCTTTCCACATCTAATCCCTCTGATGGCACTTAGAAGTTCTTGTACTACCTTTTTTTGCCATCTGCCCATGACCTCTGTTTAACTGTAGATACAGCCCAATTTATCCAGCTCACGCACATTAATGCACACAAGCCCTTGCAAAAGACTAAGATAAAATACAACTGGGCAAGGAAGAAGCAAGCAGAGAAGGGTGGTTGGGGAATTCTGCTTTTGCTGCTGCTGAAGAGGAAGCAATGGGAATGAACCTCTGAGTGCAAGCACTGCATGAGGGAACAACACAGGATTCATGCTCTGTGCAGAATTGCAGCTCCCCAGAATCTATGGGCACTTAAATACAAAGAATTGCTCAATGGTGAGAATCCAGGTGTGTTCTGCATATGTGTTGCCTATTTTAATCATAAAATTACACAAACATGAATTCATACTGCCAGTGCTGGCGGAAAACTCAGCCACTGTGATGTTTATGAGCATGTTCAGATCAAATGGATAAAACCCACAAAATCTCCACACTCTCATAAAGTATCTGAGCTTAGATCTTCAGTACATAGATAAGCTCTTTCAACATCAGAGAAGCTGACATTGTGCATCGCAGCTGAGGAATTTACCCCAGGAATCTGCAGAAAGGGGAACTATTTCAATATGAAATTACAGCTAAGACATTATAGCTGCTTTGAAAAGCTATTGCTGACCAGTACTAAGCTGCAGACCGTTACTTGCTTATAATCTTATTATCCAGTGTATCAGCTTGGTACCATGTTCTCAGAAAAGCAGCAGAGTATCTGCAACATGCAGAGTGACAAGTCTAAAGTGCTGCTGGCCTTTTGAGCCCAGGTCCATGGAATTTGGAGGCAACAGCCTGTGCTTCTTGAACTTTTCCAGTTTTGCTTTGCCTTGCAATAAGCAGAAGAAACAACGCAGACACTTTCAGTTCCCTGCTCTCTCTGCAGGGACTGCAGGAGCTTAGAGCTATAATTATAACAAAGCATTTGTTGGAGAAGAATAAGCATGGCTGATAAACAAATAAGAAATTTCACCTCAAACTCATCCATTTAATGCTCTGTCCAAAATTGTGCATGAAAACATCTGATGAGCAACAGTTAGCAGAGTACAGCATCAGCATGCCTAAACTGCTTGCACTTCACAGAAGTTTAACTCTTCTGACTTCAACACAGTCTCTGTGAATTTGAACTACAATTTGGGAGAGCATCCTCATGGTCATTTTACTCTGTTTTAGTAACCTGCAGGATTGACTGAAAAAAACAGGTGATAAACCTGACACAGCTGTCCAAAGAAGCTGTAGTGGATGGTATAGCTGTGAGACAGATCCCACAGAGAAAAATGGGGATCTAAATAAAGCAGGAGATGATTATTAAAAATAACTGAAATCCATGTATCCCAATGTAGCAACAAAGCAGCAACCTGAACATCAACAGGATCAGACAGCTAGAGTATTTGGCCTTTCTTTGGCAGACCCATATGGATACTGTTTGCTTTAATGTGCTCTGGCTGCCACTACCCTACGCTGTCTATTATTAAAATTGCCACAATTACACTGTCCAAAAACTCACATGCCTTTTAAACTGTAAGAGGCAGACTAGGAGTGTGGAAGAAGACAGGGACATACATTTCCCTGATCAGTGCCTGCACCATCATTTTGTATTAATCCTAGCTCTCTTCGACTAATAACTATCCAGAGATCCTAGTAAAGGTCTATCTAAATACCCAAAATGTTTTCAGAGAAGCAACTAGCACAGCACAGCTAGCAGAGGTGCAATCTCTTCCAGTTTGCTTCAGCTTCACAGCAGCCCAGCAATTCCAGTTTCTCCCACTACAATCCTTTTGATGTGAGATGGTAATATGACAAAAAATAATGCGATGCAAAAGCATGACAGGCAATCATGTGGCATGTGATGATGGGATTTTACTGGAAAGATCAGCTCGCTGTCTTTCTAACCTTTTTCCACGTTTACTGGAAGAACTTTGCAAATGTTCTAATTTGAAAGCAATGTCAAGCTGGAACATCTTCCAACTGGACCTCAGTCATCATTTCTGCAGCTCTTGGCACACATAATGGAGGATTCAGTAAAACAGCTAAATCATCCCATTTGTTACATGACATGCACTATGTCCAATTTACATCAGAATTCCAAACAACTAATCAGTTTAGGAGAGACAAGGTCCCTTACCAGGGGTGATAAAGGGCGTGACATGCTATTCTGGAGTCCACAGTGAAGGTGTGGACATTCTCTCTGTTCTACTGACATTCTCTCCACGCTCATGAACTACTAAAATAGGTAGGTCCACACCTGCCTATTTTAACTGCTCAGGCACCCACATGGGTTAGGCTGCCCTGACACTCTGCTTAGTAATGCTGACTTGAGACATATTGCTCCATCTCATCTCTTATGAGTTCTGATATATTGGGAAATAGCTGATAGACCCAGATTCATCCATTTTCATCTCTCTGGAAAAGACTGTTCTTAAGGAAGTACAACAACAACCTGGCTCTCACTAATTTCAAGGAGAGTTGGCTAATTAAAAATAAAAAAAGGAACTCTTCTAGGGCTGGTACCAATCTGACTAGTTTGAGGCTTTATAATGATTTATTTTCCACTCAGCTCTGACTGTGAAGAAGGCCCATGCAAACCCACAACTAGTTGTCTTGTTATAGTGCAGACCTAAACAGGACCGAAGTGAGATACTCAGCTTGACATAGGAAAACAGCTAAACAATTGTGCATAACTACACCATTTCACTTTTCAGTCTCCTTGGGTGTCAACTGTAACAAGGTTCAGTTACGCATCTCCAGAAACACACTTGTTAAGTTGATATCATCAGTCTAACTCCTCTTAAGGTGCAAAACATATTTGTCAAGAGAAGTATTCAGCTATTCAAAGGGCTGGAAATCTTCTAAATGTGACACTGAGCAAGCCCTAAGAGCAGAAAGGTGCATAGAAAACCCCGTCCAGGAGGGCCAGCTGCCACTGGGACCATGGATTGCGGGACGCTCCCAACAGCAGCCCACCGGCAAGATCCCATTCAGAAATTCATCCTGGTATTAGAGACCCTTAAACATTTCTGGGGCATTGCTTTACTTTCTAGACTGCTTCAGCTCCAGCTGCCAAAGCAGGCACAGTTGCTGTTAGCAGCTGCTTCTCCTTAACTGTCTCAGTTCTGCTGTTTGCCTCCTTTTCTCACTTTTCTCCCCCAGACAGATTTCCCACATAACTTAACTATCACCTTTTACTTCAAGCTGATCTGAAATGATCTGACTCTGCTGATTGAGAGCTTCACAGACTCCAGAAGAGCATTCTGACTGGCTTCATCAAATACTTTTCAACAAACATAAATACAACCAGAGATGGGACTGAATCCAAGCTCTGCCTCTGAACATTTATTTCTGAGCTGTGAAGAAGTCTGTATCCCCATCAAGGATGTGTGACTGACTCTAGTCTCCCCAGTAGACCACAGAGAAACTGTGATGTGGAGATAGGAAGAAATGAGAAGACGAAACTGAGTTCCAAAGCAAGCTTTCCAGTTGGCCTCTACCATCACAGACAGTATCAAAACTCCAGATACACAGGCCTGTGCTCTTTTAGAACAAGAACCCAACTGTTGAATCCCAGCTTTATAATAAAAACATTTCAACTTTTAACTTTGCATAATTGTGGCTTTGCCTGGAGGAAAGATTTTCTTCACAGGAATTTGTACAAGTTGCCCGAACCATACACTTTTGCCTATCCCTCTCTTGCCTAGGCTATGTGTCCCTCTTTAACAGCTAGTCCATCTGCCTAGGTTCACATTCCAGCTGCTGGAGTCTCCTTGAGAAGAGCCAGTGTTTGATGGACTCCATCTTCCATAGCATATCCTAAAATGACAGTTGACAAAATACCTGCATTTAATGAACAACGGAGTCTGATGCTGCTGACTACATCAACTGCTAGGTTAAAGGAGAGGCATATGGCCAGTGACCTACACAGCACTGGGACCTGCCATCAAGCAGCTCTAACAAGTTTTGGCATGCCACCTAACTTCTGGCATACACCAGGCCTGGCTATATGTAACTGGTATGCACATACTGGTGTCCCCAGCCTTTGTGTTCCTCGGGACACTGATGCCAGTGAAACACCAAAACTTCCCCAGGGCAGTAGCAGACACTTACGGTCCTCCTCACAGGAATTTGATGGAGAGGAACAAACTTAAATATCTATTTCAGCCCTAGAGCGATTCCAGCAGATCTATGCACTGGGAGAAAGTCTGCCAGCCAACACAGAGGAAGGGCTAATATCACCCCAAACTGCCGGGCATATGCCAATATAAGCAGCCAAGCCAGACAGAGTATGGGTTTGTCCACTGCAACCCAGCACGGCGAATACTCAAGAGAGCTCTGGCCACAAAGTCAAGCCAGTCTTGTCCCAGAAAAAAGGACAGCCTAATTGCAGCTGGGAACTCTAAGACATTAATTGATGGGCGTTATCTTTCATATTAGTTAACAGCGTTCTAAGAGTGGACCACTGCCATTTGGTGAGCAGGCACCAGTCTTGCATGTGATCGAGTCAGAAAGATCAGAAGCCTTACTGGGCCAAGACCAGTACACTCCACTAATATATGTGGCTGAAATAAACCCATTCTTACACAAAGTGCTCTTCTTATTGCACAAGTAAGAGACTAAACCCATTAGAAGGCAAATAACCTGATACTCACACACCTGGTCTTTGTGCTGAATAGTCCACCTATGACTTCAAAAACAGCAACCCTGATACAGATATTCAGGGGGGAAAGACATTTTAATCATTACCATTCTTCTTGGGAAAAAAAGTGTTTTAAATGAGGGCCAGGTAACTATGAGAGCAAACTGCTCTTGCTTGCACAGGGCAAATGGAGTCATGCAACATCAAATTAAACATTCTCAATCTACGATGCAACATGCACAGCCCAGCTGAGCAATGGGTCTCCTACACATCTATGTAGTATCCTCTTAGAGAAAATCTCCACCTGTTTTACTGTGTCCACCACTCTGAGAAGTTACAATCAGAATAAGATTTGCCTTGTCAAAGATTTCTTCTGCTATATTTAATTTCTGAATTGTGAGTTCATTTTCTCTTACAAACACAAATGATAGTTTACTTGGTTTTACTAGATTTTCTCAAGTTAAACTTAATATTGTGCCCTTACTTTGCCTTTGCTTTACTCATTTAGCTTTTTTTGGTGATGATAACAAGTGCTTTCTTCTAGATGTCAGGTGAAAAATGCCTCAGAGACATCAGAAGTTAAATTACAATATTCAAATATCTCAACTGCATTTAGGGGAACAGACTGGAAAACTGAAACCGTATGGTACATATGACAGGAAATACTGTTGTCCACAAACACAGCAGAAGCAACTGTTGCAGACATCTCTTAATACTATGATAGTTTCTTGAATGTGCACAAAGCCAAGCATGGTTTCCCCAAATGGATTCATAAAGCCACATCAATTTTGGTCTGATTAAAGACTCATTCAAAACCACAAGAAGCAAAACAATGTTAAGTTTACTATGACTGCCACATTCCTGTGAGTGCTAGTACAGAAGATGAATGAAGTCCACATGGTTCCTTGCACATGGAATACAGCTCTGACTAATATTAGGAATGTGCACCCCTTTATACAACTGCTTCTTGATTAATGCAGAATGGATCATTATGTTCCAATATAATATCTGTCTTGAACTTTAATTACAGATATTTCATCTATTAAAGTGTATAAAAATATTACAAAATTAAACAAAGCATCTAGTTCATAACATCACTGAATTTCAAAGCACAATCATTTCTGGTTTTAATGTACCTTAAAACTTTGTGTGTGTGACGTCAGCTCTCAAAGTAACATAAACTAGCCATACAAGTGCACCACTGTCCTGGTCATTAAAGAAGGAAACAGTGTAAGGCACCAGGAGAAAGCCAAAGGCTTAGCATGCATACGCATCCAGAAGAGAAGGCCATGTAGTAACCTCAAAACCTAGGACTCTATTCCTAGCACTTACATGCTTAGAAGTTGAATTTTGATCATTATACTAGTCTGAGTGAGAGCACCCAGTACCTCACACAGTATCTTGTGGATATCTAACATTGAATATGCTTTTTAGAAGTAAACCTCTGAGAGATAATTCACCACTTATCTATAAGTCTCCTCTGCTTTCCAAGTGAGGGAGAAACATCCTGCTGAGGGGCACCATGCTGGGAGATTGAGTGACAGACAGGAAAGCCAGTCTGGTGTCCAGGGGAACCTCGGCAAGCTGAAGGAACAGCTCAACAGGAACTTCAGGAAGTTTACGAAAGACAAATATGGTCTTGCATGTGGGTCAGAATAACCCTGCAGCAGTCCATGCCAGGGCCAACTGGTTAGGGAGCAGCTCTGCAAACCAAAAGCTGAGGGTCCCAGTAGGCAACAAACTGAACACAAGGCATCAGAGTGTGCCTGTGGCAAGGAAGGTCAACCACACCTTGCTTGCATTAGCATGACTGTGGCCAACAAGTCATTGGAAGTGGTTAATTGCCCTCTATTTGGCCCTTGTAAGGCTGACTCTGGGGTATTCATAGTACTAGAGAGACCAGAGAGTCTAGAGCAAGGCTGCTAAGATGGCTGGGGCTGGAGCATATGATATAAGTGAGAAAAGGCTGAGCAAACCAGGACTGTTTAGTCTAGAGAAGTCGGGGAGGCAAGTGGGGGTGAGGTGTGTGTGGAACCTAACTGCTTCCCTTCCACTACCTAGAAGGAGGTCATTGAAAAGGTGGAGGCAGACACTTCTTGGAGGTGCACAGTGATGGATGAAAGAAAACAGTCACAAATAGCAACAAGGAGAATTCTGACTGGATAAGAAGAAAAATTCTTTCACAGAGATATCAAGAAAAAAATCTTCATAGTGGAGGTTAAGATATGGAGTAGGCAGTAGAACCACGCTCCTAAGATACTTTGAAAATTTAACCAGATGTAGCCCTGAGCAGCCTGTTCTAGCTTCCAAACTAGCCCTGCTTTCGCAGAGGTTGGGCCAGCTGACTCCAGAGTCCCTTCCAACCTGAATTTTATTTTATGTTTCTGTCTCGCAGTAGAGTGCTTTGAACATTGCTCAAGATTCACAGCCTTTTTCCTCTTGTGTTGTAACACTTACTTGCATTAGAAGCTTTAATTCTACAGGGAGTAGGGTCAGAGGGAACTTTATTAAATTTATTACTATTGTGACAATGTTTTAACTACTTACAAGCTTTTAGGGATGCTATAGATGAAAAAACCCACTACTACTTTAGGGCAACTGTTTGCAAAGAAAACCCAAAGCAGCAGTGATAGAGCCCTTTCTATCTTTAAAGCAGACATAAATCTATAAAATAAACTCATTCTTACAGACACCTGGTTTGCATGAGTATAACAGTACTACTCAAGAGACTGGGGTCTAGCACTACTGGTATAAATTATGCAGGTGTGATACACAAAACTATGATAGATCTTTAAAGCCAGAGATCAAACTACTTTGGCTTGTCTTTAATTACACTTGACGGTTTATAAGACTTATACTTCCCATGAGTTGGAAGAGCCCAATTTGATTTTGGTTTACTGAACCCAAGATTTCTTCTCATTTGACGAAAGCTTCTTACTAGTCCTGTATATTTTATTTTTATATTTAGCAAACCAAAGCAAAGAAGCATGATCACCTGATGTCTGACAGCACATTGACAGGTCGTGAGCAAAGATGAGCACTGTAATTAATGCATGATACTTTTTCAAGTGCAAATTGCACAGGGGTCTGACTGTTCAGGGAGAAGGCTAATGATCATATAAGGACATCCTCCACAGAAAAAAAAATTTAGTGTCTACATAAGTATCTAAAAAAAATTTTTTAGTATCTACATCATTTTTATTAGCAGACACTGAACAGCGGCATTTTTGCATGTTATGAAAGCATTTTTGGAATGGTATAGAAGGAGAATACAGCTGCAAATGGAAAAAGTAAATCCCTGTTTTCACTGAGTCTGACATGCCAGATGGAGAATTTGGGTATAAGGAGAAGGAGCCCCAAGCTGTAGTTTGTGGCTGCTGTTCCTTGCTGTACTAACTGATGTGACCAAGAGTTTTGCTCTATCATCTTTGTTTGCCCTTCAAACATTTGTAAGCAGTATTACAGTGCCTCCGGTCCTCCTTCTCAGCAGACTAAACAACCTCAGCTTGTCAGTGTCTCTTCAGAGTATGTGTGCTCTAGGGCCCCTGACTATCTTGGTAGCCCTCCAGTTTTCAGTAGATAAAGATTCATTGTCCAAAGTAAAATGAAGTACCATTTGTATCTGTTGTAATAATACAACACTGAAAGAGTTAAAAACAATGCAGATATTCATTACTTATGTGGAAAATCTGTGCTCTGAAGGGCTGCCCAATTTTCAGTAATTATAACAACTTTTTTGATGATAAAAGAATGTATGCACAGGCCATACATTTCCTTCTAAGACCAAAAGAAACATGTTTTTCTTGTGAAGCTTAATCAAAACAGTGTTTGGGTTGTGCATTCCTGATGGCTCTATAGCTAAAGGAAATTAATTTTTCTTTAACCAGCAACTGGGACATGGGGAAGACCAGCAATGGTGCTACAAACAACTGCTTTGGGACAGTCTAGAAAAGCTCAGGCTGACCACACAAGGACCTGTGAGGTTAATCTTGCTGTTGAACAGTTCTGTAAACACTATCTCAATTTCAGTTCTTTACGTCTTTACACCATTCAAGGCTTCAAGCCAAGGCCTTGATAAAAAGAATGATTTGGTTCTTGAAAAGCATAGCCAAAAGCTGATCAAACAGTCTGTTTCCAGTACCACCTAATGAAGTCCAAAGGAACCAAGACCTCCTGCATGCAGACTAAGAGTTATTTTTGCACTGATGTATCAAACCCACTTACCCTCCACTTAATCTCTCTTTACTAACAGCACTGAACGTACTTGCACAGGGCATGTGTTCAACTGTACACAGTCAACCCACAACTGCTCCACATCCCATTGTGAGCCCATGTACTGCAACAGGTTCTTACCTACAATGTCTTCATAGGCATTTTCTTCTAAAGTGCTCTTGCATCCAAATTTATGCTGGCTCTCAGGCCCATTTTCAGTTGGGGAGGGAGGGTACAGGGATTGCAGACTTGATGCATCCTCAAACTCAAAGGATTTTCTAAAGTTTAAAACAAGAAGTAATTAGTAACTAGAATGCAAACAACTCAAACATTTAGCTAAGCATTTATTTGCTAAGAAATATATATAAAAAGACTCCCCAAAAAAATCACACATCATGCTTTAAGGACTAACTTTTAGAGGGCCTGTGCTCATAGCAGTCTTTAGTATAGCAATTTGTCACACTTTTATGAGGTTGGAAGTATTATTATCCCCATTATATGAGGAGGAAGAAAATACCAAGAAAGTATGTGAGTCTAAAGTTACAGATTAATTTAGCAGCACAGTCTTCAGATTAGAAATTGCTTTGCTTTTGCCAGAGACCCCAGAAACATGTGGTCCTCTCTCCTCATGACAGATATTTCTATGGAATGCTTTCTTCCACAGGTTGCTCTGAGAGACATAGCCCTTAGTTTGAAAGCACTCACATCTTGAACCTTCAGATATGTTCTCTCATAAAGTTCACCAAAGACAGACTTGTGTCAAATTCAGCCATATTCCTTGTACACCCTACATCAAGCACAAAAGGACAAAGCATTGAGGAAAGTAAGGCTCTCCGGGGTGCATGAGCAACCCAGGCTGATGGCTGAGGGCCTGAAGGTTCAGGGTCTCTGGCAGGAAGACGAGGAGCAGCTGGGTCAGTTAAGTCCATACAACTGGTATCCCACCCAGGTACTTGAAGCAGGGGAGATTCAACTGCCTCTCAGCCACACCTGCCCCAGTGCTGCTGAGCAGCTCTAGGAAAAGAGGAACCTGATCCCTCCCAGTTTCCCGGTTTGCCGAGCACTTGTTCTCTGAGACAATATCTACACTGAAGTGGGGAGCTGCATGGTTTGCATTGCCAGCTGTACCAGGCAGGGCCAGCATTCATGTGATTGATTTAGTGCTGAGGATGAAATGGGCTCAGGTAGGAGTGTAAATCCTGGGGTGCTGTAAGGCTTGCAGAGGCTATGCTGATGCCCACACTTCACTCGATACCCAAACTAGATTAACAGTAAATCATCCTGTCCATCAACACCTTTCCTCTTCTCTCCAGCTGGAGTGAAACATATGTTGTCAGCATATCCACATGGCAGTGGCAGAGTCTCATGAGACATACTTCAGCCTGTTAATTGGCTCAAGAGTATCCCTAAAGGCAATACAATGACTATTCTACAAATACTGCATTTGATAAGAGCATTTCCTATATTTTTGCTGGGGCAGACTTCTGGCTCTGGGGCAGGCTTAGGAACCCCCTCTCTCCTTTCCCTAATCTTAAGAATATCCAGGTCCGTGATATGTACTTTTGTGCAGAAACAAGCCGTGCGTTTCACATCCAGGTATCTGCTTCTCCACACCTGTTCACAGTAATAAAAATGCTTAGGCCCTGAAGACATACTTGTGTACAAAATGAGACTTTCTAAAGTAGTTAGATATCCAACTCTTATAGATTTCAAGGCAACACTATGGTACAGTGACACTGCATAGGACCACAGGAACGGTTTTGTGGACCAGCACACAGCTGAGGCCCATGTGTCCCAAGCCTATTCTGTGACACTCCTCTCCTGCACTGTGCTGTGCCAGAGGATCTCCAACTGCTACGGAACATCCAGGTCACATCAATCTGAAATGTAGAAGCTACTGTGGGCACCAGGTCCTCTGAATACAGACTGGATCTATGCTAGCAGGCAAATATGAGAGAAGACTTCCACCATTTTATTCTAAAGTTGAATTAGCCACCACAAAGAAACCAGTGTTTTCAACCAGAATGTGAGAAGAATATCCACAGTCCATTTGAGCGAGTGAAAACCACATGTATGTTCAATCTGAAACACACAGCTACACGCTGTAGACATAATGAATTACATCTGTTCTCAAAAAGAGAATAGTTTAGAGACTGAGATTTCAATAACTAATATTAACAAAATACTGTCATTCTTAGATGACTTGTATGGTATCAAGCTCTTTGTAAATGCTGGAATTCTCGTGTAATTGAAGGAAGGACAGTAGCAAAGACAACAGTTAAGATTTTATTAGGCATTTCCACTCAGCCTTGAAGTCAGCTGGCAAACCTAAGATTTTGGGAGGTGGAGTTAAACTTACTTAGATTGTCATTAATCAGAGGTAAGTCCAGAGAAATTGCTAAGCTGCAGTAGGGTAAAGATATTACAAACAAATGGAAACCTACCCTGTACATTGTGGAACTGATTTGCGAGAATCATCAGGTATATGTGATAACAATGTAAATCCTATAACTTATATTCCAATAACTAAAACTGAAATTGACAAATATTGGTTTTTTAGGGGGCTTGTACCTACTACCCCCACGCAGGAATGAAGCCCCATTGCTAAACCATGCTGTTTTCTAACTGTGCTACGATGGGAGACTGAACCTACAGGTGCGAGCATAAATTGTACTTCTGAAAGAAGTTTCAAAATTTCATCTCACAAACTCATCGTAACAAAATACTGTGGTTCTTAGGTGACTTGTAAGCTCTCAAACCCAGTGTGTGTACACAGAGACTGACTTGGATCTCTTAGCCATAGGTCACACAGTGATTCTGTGCAAGAATTCTGTTATTCGTTCTTCTCTGCCACCCACCACACAGATCATTTTACCACTCGCCCCATGCTTTTTCAATAAAGGCTATAATTTATAGCACAACATTTAAACATTATTGTTTGCCTTCTGTACATTGGAAATGCTGTGCTGAACAAAATGAGGTCAGCTTTATTTCACAAACTCCTGTTAAAACCTAATTTACCTCCTCTGAGATTATTGCCAGAACTCAAAGATAAGCACTGCTAATCAGAGCTTGGCTTTCCATATCCCTCCTCCCCCTGCCCCCTCCCCACAATCTTTCTCAGAGAAACAACGTACATCAGCAAAGCTCTGTGATCCATTTCAGAAGCAGAAGAACAGAAATGAATTCTGTAAATAACAGGATCTGAAGGCTCCTCCTTCTCCTTTTCCTGCCCCAGCATACTTTAGGTCAGGTTGTTCTGACATATACTTTTAATTAATTGAGCCAACATCAAGCACCAGATATTGAAACGATAGCACTTATTTGCAAAGCTCATCATTAAATATCAAAGAGATTATATGTGTGTGTGTGTACATTGTACACATGCACAGATAGGTGAACTTGTTAAAAATGCCATGCTTTGAATGCTTATCAACAGCTATGCCAACTGTTTTCTAAGTGGTGAGCAGAATGAGTTTTACCATTTCCAAAACTCAAGAGGAATCATGTAATTAAAACAAGTCAAGCTCCACAGACTGCTGTGGAAATGCAGTCACATACTCTGATCATCATTAACTTAGGAAGGAACTTACAAAGGCCTTACTCTGCTAAATCAGTTTTCTCTACATCTATCAGTAGTGACTTAAGAAAACATTTGTATGCACTGATTTAAATAAAATCACCAACATTGCATAAAACTGACACAACTGCTGTCGTAAAAAGCTTTGGAAATACAAACACTCTATAGGTATGTTTTGCAGTGAACAGGCAGACAGAACTGTCTCGGAGCAGCTACGGCCCCGCAACAAGAGGATAATGAAATTATGCTTGATTAAAAATCTCAAGTAAGGCCTTATATGCCAAAATGAGTGAGGTAACCTTTAGCACTCATGACCTAGAGCCTTTTCCAGAGACTGAGGAAGGCAGGTTGGAGAGCTCCAAAACCGTAGCCATGTAAATGTATTGTACCATTGTATCCCATCAGTGCAGTTCAGAAGATATACTTGTCTTGCATACAGTTCCTAGCATTCCTCAGGTGAAAAGAATTGCACTAGAAGGAGCATTTAAAATATTGTTACTAAAAAAATACAGCACATTTATTTATTTGAAGATTGAGCACAAGACATTTCCCTGAATTTTACCTATTCTGAGATTTTCTGTGAAAGCGCGACTCTTTCTTCTGCCTTCTGGTAACAGGGGGCGCAGGGGTGGATGGGAGGGGAGGAGGAGCAGCAGGTGTAGGAGATGGAGGTAGACCATTGCTTGGTTTACTTTTGTGGTTTTTGTCTGCTTCATATTCAAAGGTGCGTTTGGGCTTGGGGACAGGATTCACCACAGTGTTAGCCGGGCTTTCAAGGAGCAGTTTAGGGCCAGCCAAGTTTGCAGTAACCCCCTGTTTTGTCTTACTGCTTTTCTCAGCCTCAGTAGGTGTTTCTGGTTCACTCCCCAAAATAACGCTCCCTCCTTTGCTATCACTTAGGGTTTCACTCAGTCCCTCCACAGTACCCAGAGTCACAGACTTTTTTCTCCCTTTGTCAACACTGTAACAGCTACTTGGTAACTGGGGGAGGCCTCTGCCAGGCTGCTCTTTCAGTGCCTGCTCGATCTTCTGTATTCTGTTGAGCACGGCAGAGGACTCTTTCCTCGCGTGGCCCTTGAGGAAAGTGGCAGAAGGAGGCTCGTTCCTGCCTGGTCTTTTTTCAAACTGATGGCAGGAATCCCTGTCATGCAGTTCCTCCTCCTCCGTTTCTGGGTAAGAGCACTCAGAAAATGTTCTGCTCATTCTTCTGAGCCCTTTGAAATCGAATGTCTTCTCACTGCAGGGAGAGGTCAACACGCTGGGGCAGCTCTCACTGCCTGACCTCTCCCCAGCGTCCCTCTTGTCCACACACGCACTCATCCTGGGGGACAGCTCCCGGCGGCATTCCCATTCTGTGATCTTCTGCCTGATGTCCAGTGCCTGGGAGCGGACGCTTGCCCGACTCAGGGAGAGGTTCCTCAAATTGGTAGCAGTGCCCAAGGACAGAGTGCTCCGGGCAAGCGGATGGCTCCCTATTGTGTCCCCATCATCAGCCTCCTTTGGCCTCTCCTTTTGGTCCTCAGCTTTGAATACAGACAGCCTTTTATCCAAAGCACCCACACTGGTGGCTTTGAGAGGGTGGCTTGTGGAGTCGGTGTCTGATGGGCTTGTGGAGGTGCTTTGCAGCGTAGACGTGCGACTGCTCCAGTCCTTGAGGCGCAGTCTGGAGCTGGAGACTTTGGTGAGTCGAGCAGAGCGGCAAGAGTCCTCACTGTCGCTGAGAGGGTAGGCTAGGCTTCTTCGCGGGGACAAAAGAGGCGGTGGAGAGACTGACTGACACCTAGAAGCAGAAAGAGATAAAAAATCAAGTCCTTGGGGAAAATAGAGTTATTTGCCAAAATTCTTCTGGCTGCAGGTAAAGCAGAGGATGTCTGAACGCTGCAAAACCACCCCAGTGCATCACTAAGACAGCAAATACCATTCAGCCACAGAGTCAGCGGTTGTGAGGTGGCAGCAATTAACTGATGTCGTTGATGAGCTGATGAGAGCAGAGCATTCAGTGCGTCCACAGCCAATTTTCTCACCTCTTTTTGACTCCCTGCTTTTCCGAGTTTCCCAAATTTAAAACCAGCTGAGATTCTTACAGCAAACCGTTGCCTTGAACACATCTACCAACTCCAGCAGAATAGCTCCCTGGCCTCCCAGATTAAGGAGTCTCTCTGCCAAAAAAGGGCACTGAAAACGGGCACCATCAGGGAGGAGATTCCCACTGCAACAAAACCAGCAAAGACTGACCAACAAGGAGCACAGTTTGCTTGCTAGTTGCAGTGAGCAAAGCAATTAAAAAAGTTGTCAGTTTTTAATTCATAACATCTGAAACAAAGTACCTCTGTGCTCATACACTGCGGTATTTTAGCCACAGCCATTTAAGTCCCTGATGCATAAAGTAAACTAAATAAAAGAGCAAAAGGAAGACCTGTTTTGTCTTTGGTCTTATGTTGTGGCCAACAGATTAAATTCTCCTTATCAAAAAGAACAGAAGTAATTTCTTATCAAAAGAATATCACAGTCTGCAAAAACATATTAGTCTGCCCACGATATGTGTTGAAGAATACAAACTATACAGAAAGGCCTCAGTATTATCCTGGGGAAAAAAAAAAACTCCTCAGAACAATTTTTTGCCACGGTTTGCAAAATCAGACATTGTTACTGGGGTTTTGTACACTGTTGCAAAGACTTTTAAGAACAAAAAAGACAAAATTAAATTAAGCAACATATTACTCAGCTAGCACATCACCAATGAGCCAGCAGTAAGAAAATTAAGCCAAAACCATATCAAAAAAAGATGTGTTTATTGCACTGCTGCAGTACATACATACAAACCACAGCAGAAGTAATCACAACTCCTTTAGCATTTTGTCTTAACAACTTTTCTGTTCCGAACAGTATGGAAGGAAAAGGAAAGACCCAAAAGTAATGCTTTGTATATGCAGTTAAGTTCCTGTTCTACAAAGATTATGGACAACAAGTTGGGTTTTTTATAAACAGTCCTGTACACACAAAATCCAAATGAAAGACCTATTTGACCAAAAGAAACCATGGGACCAAATGTCTCTGCTGTAGCAAAGAGCAAAAAGATTCAGAAGATCCCTACTGCTACATGGTTTTTCTTTCCAACAGCCAGCTGTTACCAATCCAGGCACAGAGGCCAAGTTCTGGGCATTAATCTGAAAGTCCAGATCACTGAGACATTTTCTGAAAAATGTACTTTGACACAGGAGACATTTCCTTCTCCTTCAAACACATCCCCAAATCAAATTAATAGATTTCACCCTGTTCTCCTACAGTAGATATTTTGCAAGAAAATTTCAGCAGTACCACAAAAGAAGAAAGATATGGTCAGAAAAAGGACAATGATCAAACTACCACAGAAGCGAATGTATCTTTTTCAGAGTCCTGTGATAGTCAAGCCTTTTGGAAAAGAAGTTGCACTGCTTGGTGACTTCTGTTTCTTCATCATTTTGAAAAATAAATGTGCCTAAAGGAAAAGAGAGATCTCACGCCAAAGACAATAGTAAATACTTCAAAGACAATAGTAAATACCTCAACAACTGCTTAAAACCTCCTAATTTTAGGACAGAAAGGATGCTTGTCAGAATATGCTCTTCTCATCCTAGAAGTTAAATTTCCTGCTATACTATACAGCTTCAGACAAGTGTCTTAAGAAATCTCAGATCAAAAGCAAGTGATGAGTTGTTTTGGCTGGTTGTTGCAGCACAGAGTTTCTAGTGAATTACCTGGAATTACCTTGGCCTACATACCTTTACAGTGCCTGAAGATGTAACCTAAATCAGCCTCCTCAGACTTGGTGGGGTGCCCTGATTCTTCATTATTCCTGTTTGTCCTGTCTCCATCTCTTCAGTTTAATATCACAGAGTCACAAATGTTGTATTATTCTTAACACTTCTTTAGCTTAGGCTTGAGATCATGTTCTCCTAATTCCTTTGTGTCATGCAGGCCTGCTCCAGAGTTGCGCTGACGCTTCTCTCAATGAAACAAGTATCACCTGGTAGAAGGGTATTTTACAGATAAAGACTACAGCTTCCCTGTGGCCTTCAAAACCACAAGGGCTAAATCCACTGTCAAGACTCAGCTAGGAGATTGGGACAGACCCTGCAAAGAGGCCATGCAGAATGCTTTAGCATGTTTCATTTATTTATTAGATTCTAAATGATAATCTGTAATGACAATAGCAAGAATAAAATACAAAATGGCTGGGGTAAAGTCAGTAATGGGACAGCAAACGTGAAGGACATGCTGACAATCCTCTCTCTGCCTTTGACTCACTATATGGAACTTGCCATAGGCATAGTCCCCCTTACACCTAAGAAACATGTTTTCCATTGTTCTCACTGTCAGGAAAAGGTTTAGTGACTCATCAGGAGAGGAGAAAAGGGGAAAAGCATGATTTGCATAACCTGCAGAAGTTGCCCAACATTTCTTCTTAGAGATATGAGCCATTCTTTTAAATCCCAGGTCCCTGGTAAGGTAATTGCACTTCAGGCTTGATCTTGAAACCCTTGAATTCAGTTACAAAACTCCCACCCATGTCCATTGCACAAGATTGGGCCTGCAGAGCAACAGGCCTTCCGGAGGTGTATGCTGTTAAGGACTTGGGATACCACAGTTAAGAAAAAGATTCTGGTTTACATTGCATTATACTGTAAATCTAAGTAATTCAGATAAAAGCTATAGGACTAATTCAACTAAAAAGAAAAACAAAACTTTGTCTGTGTGGTTTCAGGCATGTGTTCTCTAAAAGGCAGTAGCAAGTGACTGGGGAAAAAAAAAAGTCCAAAAGCAGATGATAAAATGGTCCTTCCTCAAGAAATCTACTTCCATTAGACAATTATTTGCTTGAAGGCACAATAGTTCCACAGACTTTAAAACTAGTATTATTGGACAGAGATGAATAATTAAATAATTTGCAATTTTTCATACAAAGATTGTAAAGCAAAGTGTTTTTATTGAAGTTTTCTTCATACACAATGATACATGCAGCACCTTACAAAGCATAGCATTACACGCAGCGCCAAAATATTATGTATAAACAACACAAAGATTATGGGACAAAGTTTAGATTTCCTAACGAGTTTCCTTTAGCAGTGCCTTCTTTCTGGTCAATGACATTTCTTTGAGAATATCAGCATTTCACAAAACAAATTGGAATATGTTGCTCCAAATGCCTATCTGATAAGGACTTTCTTCCAACACGCAGCCTTAGGTGCACAGCTCTCAAACCAACTGCCACGTCAGCAGTGAATTGCAGTCTGAGAGGCAAATCGCCTGCCAAGCAGCCCACAATGTCTTGTAAACAGGTCGCAGACGCTGGAACTACCTCCGTGGTGGGACTCATTGCTACACAGTGATGGGAACAGACAGAATCTGAGAGGTGGTTTCCAACCCTCTACACCATGCTTAGCTTAGCTGCTGTGTGTTGTTCCCTGAGAAATCAGAATTCCCCGCAGTAGGAGAAAACTGCCAAAACTGCCAATGTCAGTAAAAATCTGTAGAATTTTGAACTCTAGATGCAACTGATCTTTAAATTGTGATTCAGTCTCTTCTTTCCAGCTTGCCTTTTTCTCACGCAAGCATAGAAAAAACTTCTAATTTACAAAACATGTAATTCCCCAGGCCCACTTTCAAATAAAGATAGGATTTCCATGGACCAACATATGTTTTCCTATTGTTTTCTCTAATAAAGGTTAGAATCAATAGGCATCTCCTGTCACCAGTTTCAATGAACACCTGTGGATAACAGCGAAGCTGTATCTCACCTGCACCAGCAGAACAGAATCACTTGCTGCATCACTTTGAGCTAATTTGCACCTTACTCATCACAAAGATTTTTAAAAAAACTTTATCGCTGCCTTCTTTGTGAGGTCTCTATTAAGGCTGACTTAGACTAAAAATCTATAGTGATTGAGAAGGGCTGGTTCTTGCTGCCATAAAATACCTGAGCACTCACCTTGTATCTGATCCCAAGATCAGAAAGTCTCTGTTTTTCGACAAGACACCAATGTTCTCCTACCTGCAAAATATGGGTGCTAACACTTGGCTGTGTGTAAAAGAGGAAGAATTTAATTTCTGGAGATGACTCTGAAAGCAAGCCATACGAAATCAGTATCAAAAGCAGTGAGCCTGAAGTTTTTACCCAGTGAGCAGAAGCATAGCTCCTGCCTGCCTCCATTGACAAACATCAACTCCAGAAAAGAGGAGAAATGAGTGCAGGCAACTCCCCTAAGTTCATGAGACAGCTTTCAACCACAGGAGGCAGTCAGAATGATGGCCAAAGGGCTGGCTTTATAAGTCTTTTGGAAATCAGAGTACAATGGATAATAAGAATGTGTATTTATTGTGGAGTTTGCATCCATGATCCACACACTTTTTATAAACACTAGTAACAATATGAAGTTGCATTTCAGACCAGGGATTAAAGGTGACTGGGAAGGTGGTTAAGTGACTTGCCTTGAAAGAGTTATAGGACTCCTCGCTCCCATTACCCTGCTCTGACCTCTGAGTTAAGACACCACAGCACTGCTTTAGCTCTCCTGAACACCAGGAGTCACTCCACAGATCATCCCCTGCTGAAGACAGATAAGTTGGCAGAAGCTGCTCAGCAATCTTTCAGTTTTGCAAATCCTGTCTGCCCTGCTTAAACCAACACTAACAGAATAATAAAAGAGTTTATGGCTCTCTGATCCAGGGAATTTCCCACTTCAACATGCTCATGCTCGAGAGCCCATTTACTGAAAAAAGAGCTAGAAACATGTTTTAAAAGGTACTGGGTCTTTCCAGGCTCCTGTTGATGAAATCCCATCACTTCACAGTAACAGAGATGTTTTGTGAGCTTACACACAAAGTCACGCAGTGCTGGTTTTATTCCTCGGGACTTTCTCCCTGCTTTTGCTAGCAAAGTACTGCTTCCTTTGCATTTTACTTAGGTTTTATGCTTACGCCCGATTTTTCTCAGGGCATTGTGCCATTTCAGCAGAGCAACCTAACCTGTTTTGGACTAACGGTAATAATCTCAGAATCAGTTGTGACCGTAAGGATGTTAGTTTGTGTATTGAGCAGATTTGGCCAGCTACACAAGACTAGAGACTTCCTGTTGCTCTAGCCAATGTTTAAAGAGCTTTGAAACTAAAGCAACAGAAATTTCTCCTTACAAGAGCAGCAAAATTAATTTTCACTATGAACACAAAAGTTACCCTGATTTCAGGTAACTGAAGATTTAACTACAAAATTCTCCAGAAATTTTTAAAAGAGAATGCTCAGTTACAAACCTCCAAATTATTTCACGTGACACTATGAATCAATAACATTTTATGATTAATGATGATCTTCATTTCTTTAAATGAACTTCTCTCAAGCAAACGATTGCACAAAAGCGATCATTTTCAGATACCCATTGTTAACACTCCATTGGAAAGAATAGTAAAGCTCACACCTTTCTAGCATCTCGTCTACTGAGCATACAAAGTAGATGTGTTCAGACTTGAGGATAAAAAAATGAAATTATCTTTAAAACTGAATGTTGAAAAACCCCTAAAACCTGGGGACTATATTGTATGCCCAGATGAGCTTATCTATGTCCACATCTTCAGCCACTATAAGCCTCCAAATAGCTGAAAGAAAGTAAAATGAGAAACACAGAGAACAAGATATAACTTACTAGATTCTTGGATTTTTCAAAAGGGTATTTTCTCCTATGCAATTGTAATTTCTCACCACATTAAAAAGCTGTACTTGCATTTTGGGATTCACACTAAAAATGGATCATCTTATGGGTTCAGTCCTGACAATTCAGGATGCAGAAACAAAAATGATGATGCACATTTTTTGAACTGAGCAAGAGGCAGAACTTTGTCCACCTGAAAGCGGAGCCTTGGACTGTCAAATTGTGTTCAGCAGCACAGAAAGGTCCCTTGAGTAAGGAACAACTCCTACTTTGTGTCAGCCACCATGAGTGTGAAAACTGGAGTCCATCCTTCTCAGAGCAAGGCAAAGGGAGAGGAAAGCACAGCCTGCTCCCCTGTTACCTAGAACCAAGTGTACCATGCACATTTTGATGCACTGCTACTGAGAAAGGATGTAATGGTTTGCTACGGTATTAATTTCCATTGAACTTCCACTTGATTTGACATAGTAGACAGAGGAGAGAACATGTGTAAAGACCAACAGAAGCTCAAATTAGAACCAATGTTTCTGTATCGTTATTTCTGTGACCTGGACAAAACAAGCACTTTTGAAAAGGTTCAGTACTGACAGTTCCTTTTAACTAGTACAGTTTCACGCCACCCTAAGGGCACTGCTGCCAGGAAATCACGCAGCAAACAAACAGAAAATCATTCTCCTGCCTCCATCAGACACATGCTGGCAAAAACTCCTCATACGAATCAGTACTTCTGCACAAACGAAAACTGACCAGACTACTCCAGTACAGCAATCTTCCAGTCATGCTTCTTCAGGTGAAAAAAAGCAGATAAATTTGAAGGCAAAAAAACCTTAATTCCTTTGATTGAACCAATGTTGAGGGATACTTCACAAAAAATTCCCTCTTCCTCTCTCTATACAAGAACTACGAGTAATTTCCTCTATACTTTCCTCCAAAGAGCTGTAAGTCACAGAATCACACAGAATCACAGAATATCAGGGATTGGAAGGGACCTTGAAAGATTATCTAGTCCAATCCCCCTGCCAGAGCAGGAACACCTAGATCAGGTCACACAGGAATGTGTCCAGACGGGTTTTGAATATCTCCAGAGAAGGAGACTCCGCAACCTCTCTAGGCAGCCCGTTCTAGTGTTCTGTTACCCTCACTGTGAAGAAGTTTTTCCTCATATTTAAGTGGAACCTCTTGTGTTCCAACTTGTAGCCATTGCCCCTTGTCCTATCACTGCCTGTCACTGAGAAGAGCCTGGCTCCATCCTCCTGACACTCACCCTTTACGTATTTATAAACATTAATGAGGTCACCCCTCAGTCTCCTCTTCTCCAAGCTAGAGACCCAGCTCCCTCAGTCTTTCCTCATATGAGAGATGCTCCACTCCCTTAATCATCTTTGTAGCTCTACGCTGGACTCTCTCCAGCAGTTCCCTGTCCCACTGTGCCCCACCAGGGCACAGTGCTGGCTCATGGTCATCCTTCTGTCTACCAGGACCCCCAGGTCCCTTTCCCCTACACTGCTCTCCAACAGTACAGTTCCCAACTTGTACTGGTACCTGCAGTTGTTCTTGCCCAGATGTAGGACTCTACACTTGCCCTTGTTAAATTTCATTAAATTTCTCTCTGCCCAGGTCTCCAGCCTGTCCAGGTCTCTCTGGATGGCAGCACGGCCTTCTGGCGTGTCAGCCACTCCACCCAGTTTTGTGTCATCAGCAAACTTGATGATAGTGCATTCTTTTCCCTCATCCAAGTCATTGATGAATATATTAAATAGTACAGGTCCCAGTACTGATCCCTGAGGAACTCCACTAGATACAGGCCTCCAACTAGACTCCATCCCATTGATCACCACTTTCTGGCTTCTATCCTTCAGCCAGTTCATGATCCACCTCAATTCCCAATCATCCAGGCCACACTTCCTCAGTTTAGCAGCGAGGACGCTGTGGGAAACTGTGTCAAATGCTTTACTGAAGTCAAGGTAGACCGCATCCACTGCTCTACCATCATCCATCCACCTGGTTATGTCTTCATAAAAGGCTACCAGGTTGGTCAAGTATGACTTCCCCTTGGTGAAGCGATGTTGACTGCCTCTAATGACCCTCTTGTTCTTGATATGCCTAGAGATAGTGCCAAGGATAAGTCGTTCCATCAACTTTCCAGGGATGGAAGTAAGGCTGACTGGTTTATAGTTGCCCAGGTTGTCCTTCTTGCCCTTTTTGAAGACTGGAGTACACTTTTAGCTATTTAACACTACCAGTTAGTTGTTTGGTTGCATTTTGAGATGAGCTATGAAACATGCCACAGAGAAGCAAAGACTCAGGATCATTTGCTTGTGACACTGTGCTATTTCCTTTCATTTCCTCACTCCTAGCTACGTCCTCACCAGTGGGGACAGAAAGGCAGTAACTGATTTCTGCAAAGCACTCAGCAAGGTGTTGCTGTAATGCAGCAACAGCAAATGCTCAGGGGACAAATACAGGTAGTCAGACTGGTCTAACTGGGTTACTGGGGGGTTAGCATGAGGGTCAAATGTACAACTGTCACCAAAATGCACAGTATGAAATGGCTTTGTTGCTTAGCTGAGACGGCCCAAGAGGATCCCATGTGCTGATGATACCTTGAGTTTTGACATTTTCTTTTCAAATATAAATGAGACCAACTGCCTTGTATATGGCATCAGAGAAGATAAATTGCATCTTTCCTTGCATTAATTGTTCATGTCACTCCTGGTAACTAGGGATTATGGGAACATTAAGACCAGACAAAAGGTACCTCCCACACAACTGAATTTAAATCCAATTTTGTTTGATAGTAAACCTTTCTATTACAATATATTCTACGGTCTGGCATACAGAATTGTAATTTTCTATGTAACTCAAGTAGATAACTACAGATGACATTTATGTAATTAACTGAAATCTACATAAGAGCTTATGGTGAGTAAAGGAGGTGAACTTTTCACACTCAGTGCTGAACACGCAGTAGTAAGGTGGATTTTGAGCTGATTCAAGTTGGTAATGAAGCAAGTAATACAATTTGTCATATCTTGCCTCCTGCTTGGAAAGGAAAGTGATGTAAGTGGCAACGGAACAACCCCTCATCCACCAGAACCTTTATGATTTTTGAACTCTCACCATGAGTATGGCTCAAAATCCCTAAAAATCTGCATTCCAGATAACCTTCTCCCTTTATTGTTGACTTTGGGATTGCGACAAAAACAAGACATAAAATAGTTTCTAAGCTGAAAAGTGACTTTTCATTATATGACTGTTTGAAATAGACTCACTCGCATGAACATGTGCTAGTGATGGAAAAGTCCCAGCATTTAGAGAGAATGAGGCAATAAAATCAAAGTGGATGAATATACGAAATGTTTAAAGATAGAACAAAATAGAAACATCAATTATTTGTCTGTTTGTACTTCCGATTTTTTTATTCCCCCAGAAATTTTGATACTTTCCATTTAAGTAAAAATTGAGACCATATCAGAACCCGTTACAGCCACTAGGACTGTGAAACAACAACAAAGCAAAACAAACAAAAAAAAAAAATTAGAGCTCTGCGTGCCATTTTTAAAAGCTCTGGTTCCTGTGTGCCCAAGAAGTACTGAGTTAATGTTAACAATCATGGGATGCATTCACAAGAGTGCTGTGGTGAATTCCTGAGTATAAAACCACATCAGACCTCTGGGTGTTTGCAGTTGGTTCCTGAAGAGAAGTACACAAAAACTCAACTGACTGCAGTTGAACTGTGTTTTTACAGTTTAGAAGCAAAACGTCTGATTTACATAAGTGAAATTCAGGAGCCATTCTGCCAAAGTAAATTATGTGAAGTGGCAACTATATTCTACAACTGTACCAAATAAAGGCGAATAAATCAAAGCTGATGAGTCAGATCCTACATACTTGAATTAGACTGGATCTGTAAAGCAAAGACAGCAAGAAAATCTGACAATGACAAATGACTGTAAAATAAAATGCGATTAATCAATGTGCATTAGGTACATGCATTGGCCAAGAAATTTCTAAGGGTGAAGAAGATAACAGGAAATTGTGAAATTATCTAGACTGAGAGGGCTAGATTCCCAGCTACTCTAGATTTATGATATTTTTCATCTCTTTTACAAGGTAAGTGCAGGACAGTTTTTAAACAATGCCATGTTTAAGCCTTTTTCTCAACCTCTGTTCAGATACAGATGACTACCCAAAGGACAGAAGATTGACTAGCCTGGGCTTCACCGTCCCTCACAGTGATCAGAAGCTGACTGCACACAGAAAAAAAGTCAAAAGCAAGAATTAAAATATTAAAGAACACTATTCTCTCTTTTGCACTGAAGTAAAGTGCTCTAGTTTCATAGGACCACCTCTCCTTTTATTCTCAAATAAATAATATCATTTAAAGTTGAAAAATGGGATCTTCCTTCACAGTTACTCTTTTTGCATCATGTGTTCTGAATAATAATTTATGCAGTAGATATTTCCACTGTTATATCTCCACTGTTACTTATTTTTATTATGTTCTGGAAATGGTTCAGCATATTTAAGTCTCACCTGCTTTCTTAAGATCTTGGGAATTTTCTTGGAGAGACAGTGGCAACACAGCAAAAGATAGCATTTTCTAAAATCAGGCAGAATGCACAAGCTCTTATTTCTCTATTTAAGAACTGCCAGTCCTTGAAACTTGTTCTTCAGCAGCGTGTCTCAACATGACCATTCAAAATCCCAGCACACATGGAAGCTCTCTGCTTTTTCAAAGCACAAATGATTTTTCAAAATCCTTATTTATCTGCCCCGGAATCTCAAAACAATAAACTCTGTGGAACTAATTCTGATGGAGCTGTGCAAATGGATGCTTACATGCACACGATTTGGGAAGGGTTAAAAATTATTTTTATAAATTGTGATGCTTTGTTTTTAACATGTCTGAGGCCATTCTGGGTTTGGTGACCTCCAAGTCTGGAATTCTCATTTGGAAAAGCTGTTGTAAAATACATTTATCCCTTTTCTCTTCTGACAAGTCAGGAAACCTTACAAGGTCACTGTATACTTTACTGAAATACTCTGTACCCAAAGCGAAAAGAACGGAACTGGAAGCCAAAAAGACATGACTCCTGTAATCCAGAATACAGCCAAGCCTCCTTTCCCTGCTTTACATATAAATCAACTTCTAGGTCACACAAAATCTCACCAAAAGGACCTAGGAACGAACACCTAATAGAGACAGAAAAATAATGGGAATTCAGGACTACATCCCTTCTTTATCAATTTTTCTCAATCTCATCCACTCAGAGAAGGTGCTTTCAGATAAATTTAAAATCTATTGTTTGCCTCTCCTACCAGTATGCACATTTTACTTCCAGATCCACCCGCTTAACTCTGGTCCCCAAAGTGCTGCCAATGTCCAGTGAGGTCTTACTATAGAGATTTGCCTTTTCCGGTTTTTTGGTTTTGTAAAGCAGTTTATTTAACACAGTGAGAAAGCATCCTAGAGGAGCAGGTTATAAAACAGAAAGCCATTTTCCATCTGTCTGCTACAAAACAGGCATTCATAATTTCTGCCATTGTCTCAACTACTAATATCATAATCCAGTAAATTTAAGGCCTGCGACATCTGGAAAAAACACGATATGTCACAACTGAATAACAGCAAAGTGACTGAAAAGAACCGAAAACATCTGTGTTGCTTCTGGAGTTACCGCACTGCATAAGAAATAAAATAAAATCCTTTAAAACAAAAATAAAATAGAAATAAAACACAACAAAATAAAAATAAAGAAAAGAAATCCTAGCAGAGCAGGATCTCCTGCATTACCTCTCTGGATCCAGAACAACCTCAACATCAGCTCTGTCTGAATACAGGCTATCCAACCCAATTTTGTTTGCCATGCGCTTGAAGCTCATGTATCGTGACGGTATTTCACAAGTAATATGGGCTAAGGCAGGGGAAATGAAGGAGTAATTCCGATTTTAAACATTGTCTGAAGAGTGCTAAGGCATCTCAGGGGTCTCATCTCTGATCAGTAGCTGGGTGCTATCCTGTCAGCAAGAAAACTGCAGCAACTTGTCTCTGTAAGCAATATGACATAAAATCAGCACGCTTCAGGTTGAGTCATGCTAATAAAGCTTATTTGTCTTCTGAAGGGGACTTTTTGTGCATGTTTCTGTAATATGGATGAAGCAGTCTTTGTTTGTTACTGTATTACTCTGTAATAAGACTAGAGAAATGTGCCCTTGTTCTGCATCTTTAGCTTAATTCTCAAAGTTTTACTTTCTCTTCTTTGTCCCTTAGAAGAGTTGACTTCCACCTGCCTAGATCTCCAAAGATCTCTGTGCCTAAAATTTGGATTATTTTTCCAGCTTAATTAAGGCTATTTCCTCGCTCTGTGAAGTTCCCAGGTACTTCATTATGTCATGGCACCACAAGAGTTATCTGTTTCTCACCCATATGTTGACATTCCCTATGATCCTTGAAGATGACCAACACAGTTTTCCTTGAAAAAGTAACAAAGTAACACCTTTTTTTTCTTTTTTTTTTTTTTTTTTTAGAACAAGTCCAACTTTCATCACAGAGTTTGTAGAGAGGAGCACTAGTAATCACTAGGGTTTTTTTTCACCACCTGAAAAAGCAGAAAAGAGGAGAACCTGTTGATAAGTGAAATATGACTCATAGAGGTACGGAAGCAAGAGAGAAGGAAGGAAACAGACAGTTCCTGCTTTCTCAAATACCAGAAATACATGCTCAATGTAATACTTCATATGTTCAGAAGAAACAGTTAGTACAGACTTGCAGCACAGTTTTGGTATCAGGACAGACTGAGGGTGCAAAAAGCATTTCAGAAGGTGCCACTGCCTGCCATGACTTATACTGACCTGTAAGTTGAGAACTTCATGTCATGTTATAGAACCCAAACCTATACAACAGACCACAGCTGCACCGCCTGACATTCGCAGATACACTCTATGTTTTACGGATACTATGGTGAGAAGAGCAAAGGAGCATAACTACAGGGGAAAGAACATAAAGTACACATTAAAAATTTCCCCTGTACATGATTGTTGAGTATACAAAATGTCCCGCCTTTGGAGGCTGCATCCTGCTTCTGAAGGATGAAAGATGTGAAGGTTTATAACCCTGGCCTCTCTTTCCATCATAATTTTCTTCAGTGGCTCTGACCCTATGGAATGCAAAGTAAATTCCAGCTATGACAGACAACACGAAACTTGGTACATGTTACAGTGTACACAGATTTATAGAGATTAAGAAGAAATTTAATATTTTGCTTGAATTTATGAGGGAATTTTCTCCCAGTTTCATTGATGGCCCTTTTTCATTCATTTTCTTTAAACATCTGTGAATTAGGGTTTGATTTTCTTCTGGCTTATGTCAGTACAAATCAAGAGTTACTAAAGAGAAGTTACTAAAGATGCAAACCAATACAAAACTTGTTGTTGTAGCAAGATTTAAGGCATTGATCTGGCACAAATGCACACTTATGAAAAAATTTCAGTCTAAGTAACATCTGCACTGAAAATTAAATTAGTTTACTGTATCTGACCTGTTACTGTAGGCTTCAGTCTACTTTGTTTAGCTAAATAAGACAGGAAAATAAGGAAATGTTTTGGGCATACACACAGCCTAGTGTCATATGAAAGACTTTGCCAGCCGAGAGTTGTGAAAGTTTTTTTAGTTGAACACAGCTTTGAAAAAATCTTTGATCTATTTATTCCCCAATCTGTGGGTGGATACATACAAACTGAAAAAAAAAAAAAAAAGCCAAGCTATGACTTGCAATGCTTGTTGCTGTCATACTTATTTACCTAAGAGCCAAGGCCAAATTTAACTTGACAAAAGGCTACATCTGTCCCTAATTCAGTTACACTGAATATTAACAAAAGAGCAACCAGCGAGTGCTCAGGCACCACACACAGCAAAATTCAAAACCATGATCTAAAGGAAACTTTCCAAAAGATTGAGACATTGGCTTCCCTCTGCTTTTTACTGACCATAACTGTCAAGAGGAGCAGAGATAAGTCAGGGAAAGACACTCCCCATCATTTTTTTCACCACGATCAAGGGTAACATAAATGTGTATATTACTCACTCAGCTGAAATGAGCCTCCCAGACCACATTTCATCACCACACCTACAAGAGCTGTGGGATCTCAAGCCTAAATTTGGAATAAGGATAATATCTGGGGGGTTTAAATATCCTTTATAAACATTTAATTCTCACAAGACTTTGGCTTCTTATAAAACTCTTGATTTAGTTTTACACTCCTCTGTTGGCCTATTAGGCTTTGTAAGGAGCCAGCCAATGCATTTTTACTTTTCATGTCTTATAACCCTAAGGATGAAAATGTTTTGCTACTACTGACATGCAACAGGAATGCTGCAGAATAATAAGGAGCTGCAAGTTTTACTTAACTTAAGGCAACTAAATTTTAACTTAGAGCAACTAAAAGCAAGTAGGCATTTCTTCTATCACCCATCCTTTCCTTTCAGGACAGAGCCAAAAATAAACCTCATGTCCCTACAGGAAGATACACAGATAGCATCATGCAAAGCATCAAGAAAATGAAAATGTTATGGAACAAATGAGGCAATACCAACATCTGTGTATGAGGCAACAAGAAAAAGCAACTAGCAACATTTATAAGCTCATCAGCTGTGAAAATATTTGCTCTCTAAAGACTACGAAAACTAACAACAAACCCATGGGCTCTCAACTAATGAATATTTGAAGAAACAAATTGAAGTCCAGATTCTGACCCTAAGTTACATCCCTCAGAGACCCACAAAGTTTGGCCCACAACACTGATTTTTTTTCTTGAAAAGCACAAACCCATAAGACTTCTGCTATTTATTCAGTGGAGAAAAAATTCAAGCCGTCTCGCATCCCAGACAGTAAGTTTCTTAGAAAACATATTAAAAAGAAAAAAAAAACAACCTGAAACCAGGCATCAAAACCAACACAACAGCATGCCAGCAACAAGGCATTTGCGGCTGGGTTTCCACCACAGCAGTTGGTCAGCAGTTAGAAAAGCACAGTCATTGTAAGCCATATTCAGCCAAGGTATAAATAAGTATGGCCTCTCCCTAATGAACTGACACTTCCTGTAAAATAAAACCAAATTTAGCTTAGCGTGGCCGAAGTATGCACCCCAAGTATGCCAGCAAAAAGGGTGTCATTCCTCATACACACTATTGTCCAGGGGCGTATCAGGGGGGAAAAGACAGCAGTGGCAGAATGCATGGGCACGAATAACTTAAATAATAACCTAATAATAAGTTAAACTTCATAACTTAAAAACCCTTTAAGAGTTAAAAGGGGGGAAAAAGGGATCTCATCAGACTAGACAAAAAACATGCATTTAGCCAGGCAGAGAAATAAGGTTCTGTCTGAGCAAGAGAAGTATGGGGAGAAGGGGAAGAGAGGGGCTTAAAAACAACTTTTAGTCCTCTGAAGTCCCTTGTCCCATACCAGAGTTGCATACTCTAGAAATTAAAGCTACTGCTATCGCTACCTTTAGGAAGCAGAAAGCTGGTGACAACTATCCATTGCTGCAAACATTTCAGCCTATTGATCCAAGAATTACTCACCTGGAAAGATGCAGAGTGAAGACAGAGGAATCCTGTTCCCAGTCTCTTGTGCCCTGCTGTAGCCTCTGTGCTTCCTGAACGCTGCCTGCTTCACTTGTAAAGCAACACGGTCCAAGTGTGTTTTGTCAAACTTCTGCCCCTTTGTATGTTTAATGGGAGGAAACTGGCATTAATGGTTAACAAAACTAACAGTAGCAAAGCCTTTCTCTGCAATCAGACAGGCCGACTTTGAAGGGACAGGTGTGTGAGAAATCTGGCAAGTCACAAGTTTCCTCCTGGTTGCCCATGACTTAGTGAAAATATTGGTTTGTTTAGGTATTTATTTTAAAGTTGCAGGAAGAAACAGTTTATAATTCATTCCTGAACCTCTGAGCAGAGTCAATCCAGCTGTCTGATACTAACAAACTCAAAGAATTTATATCAGGTACCAAACCACACGAACACAGACACAGTGAACAAGCCTGTTGGACTCAACTCGTATCTTCAAGTCCACATGTGTGACAGTACTGTTTGACAGGAAAGGGAGAGGTTAAAAATCCACATTAAAATGCTTTCAGGTCTCTGCCAACAGTATCAAATGGACACGGGCTATCTGCCATCTCCCCTATTTGCCTATGTTGACATAAAGTGATTTTCCAAATCAGCAGCAAATCAAGGGGGTAGAGGTTTCATGTGAGCGCAGTCTGATTACAGGGCATTTGTTTAATTATCCATACCAACAAATCCTCTTATGACCTCAGCTGCTGCACAGCCATACAACTGCATCAAAAGCAGCAGAGCCAGCAGGTCCGGGGAGCTGATTCTGCCCCTCTACTCTACTCTGGTGGGAGCCCACCTGGAGTACTGCATCCAGCTCTGTAGTCCTCAGCACAAGAAGAACGTGGACCTGCTGGAGCAAGTCCAGAGGAAAGCCACAAAGATAATCAGAGGGCTGGAGCGCTTCAGTTGTGACAACAGGCTGAGAGAGTTAGCATTGTTCAGCCTGGAGAAGAGAAGGCTCTGGGGAGACATTATAGCAGTTTTCCAGTATCTGAAAGGAGCCTACAAGAAAGCTGGAGAGGGACATTTTACAAGAGCATGTAGTAACAGGAGAAGGGTTATAGTTTCAAACTGGAAGAAGGAACATTTAGATTAGATATCAGGAAGACATTTTTCATTATGAGGTTGTGGAGGCACTGGAACGGGTTGCCCAGAGAAGTTGTGGATGCCCCTTCCCTGGAAGTGTTCAAGACCAGGCTGGGTGGGGCTATGAACAACCTGGTCTAGTGGGAGGTGTCCCTGCCCATGGCAGGGGAGTTGGAACTCACTGGTTTTTAAGGTCCCTTCCAACCCAAACCATTCTATGATTCTATAAAAATGGAAACAATCTCAGAGTGCATGATCTGAATTGTGACAAAAGTTTTGAAAAAGCCACATCTAACACAAAAGATGAAGATGGATGAGCTAAAAGTTCTATGCATAACTAAAGTCTACAAGCACACTTTTGCAAGTCCTTGACTCTATGCTGATAGTGACACTAGAATAATCAAGACATATTGCTCTCCTACAGAGGACTCTGCCTCAAACATCTCACTGACACATTCTCTTGCTCAGTCAGTGGGCATTTTTACACATATGTATCTAATAATATGGATGAAACCGGTGCCTTCCCATTAGGTCCTATTTTTCTGTTTGCAGGAAAATGCTTACAGATTCATTAGCTTTTACAGGCCATTTGCTGTTAATGTTCCTTCAGGTGTGAATATAAGGGCAATTCTCAGTATGGAGACTAAATCAAGTACTTAGCTAATTCCCAGTTTCTGTACACAATACTACCTGGTGAATAGTTATTATTCTATTTAGAGGATAAAGACTGAAAGACTATGAGGATGCTATGTCAATGCACTTCTTGCTTTGGCTTTCTGGACAAACTGGGGTTTTTTTCCAATTAGAGAAGAAATGCACAACATTTCTTTCACTTATCTTTATTTCATTATGTTCAGATCTTCCTTTCAGTCTTACTCTCCACAAATTCTGCTATGTCTTCTTTTAATTTTCTGTTCTGCTCAAGTGCAAAATATTGTTTTAGGATAACTAAACAGTGCAGGAAACTGGTAAGAGAACACAGGCTCCTTCATTTCTAAACCACTGATTCAAATTCAGTCTGATTAGGGCACAGAACAGAAATCGTTCTGTCATACTGATGGCTTTTCAGCAGCTCAAGTGTAAAGAGATGGGGGTCTTGGACCAGTTCCTAATGGACAGATATTCACAGTACATGAAACATCATTAGTAACGCTCATGACTTATATCTTTGCTGGTCTTTTCAGTGAGCTTTTCAGCATCTTCCTGGTCTAGCAGGCAATAGATTTTCATTCCCAAGAAGAACTTCCTCCAGAAAAATTGAAATATTGGCATTACAATGTAAAAATGTTTTGCACATGACTTCTATGCTACATCCCCTGCAGACTTCTGTCTCATTTCTGATCACCACCTGAAAAACAAATTCACATAAGACTCCTGCTCTGATTTTCTCACACTGCATTGATGGGGGCTCCCATAAGTGTTTCAGCAAATATCGTGCTCACTGTTTTTATTCACTCCATTTCAATGCAGTAAAAACACTAGAAAGACATCAGAAACATTTTCAAAACCATGCCATTTTAATAATTTGCGGGAAAAATATATAACAGTTTAGTTCAGGTCTTACTACTACTGAGTACACTAATGAAACTTAGCTATTAAATAAATAATACTACAGTGGTAGTCTAAGTAGTCTTTGTACTGGAACAGAGCACAGTTGCATTAAAAATGACGCATTTAAGTCGAACCTGTCAACTACAACTCTGCTTTTTAAAAGACTTGTTACTTTCCAGTGTTCTTAGCACATATAAACCTTAATGGAAAAGTCAATTTTAATGATGATACATGATTTGCTGCATATAAAAGTGTAAAGCATTCAAAGTGCCCTGAGAATTAAATTACAATGAGAAGTAATATGCCAGGGAACTTTCCTGCAGCATCCAAGTAATGACAAAGCAAACTTGATCTGAAGCTGCATGAAACAAAATGCCATCAAAATTTTTGGGGCTGTTTTTTCTTAAAAACTTGTGCAATTGGGAGAGACGTATTAATACCACACCCATCTAAGACAAAGTGACTTGCTTAATTGAGAAGAGCATGTAAAGTAAAGCTTCATCTGGAATTGAGATCTAAAATTAAAGTGAAACAAAATAACCAACAATAGAAATGGAATAGCAAAATCCCCCACACCAATTATTTGAGGAAGCCCGAAGGATGTATCCAGAAGTAGGGCTATTTCTTCAATTCCATCTCTTATCTAATTAGAAGCTCTTCTTACAAGCCATTTTCCTCTGACACCTCTAGACCACTGTGCTTACAAGAATATTTCTGTAGCCCCGCTGAAGAGATTTCAAAGATATGCCCTCTGACCCACATCCCTGAGGTCACTGCTGAACAGGGCAAGGGAGGGGAGCATCATGTCTCAGAGCATCAAAAATCAGCACCCCACCAATGCAGTTAACCCAGATAAAGGACAACAATGAAGTCAAAGCTTGTATTCAAACTCTTCCCAGGGTCAGGGTCATTTGAATCAGCGCTTTGACTTGTTACCGCTGCTGACGTTTCTATTCCTGATGCCAGTAGGTGCCCTCCCACCTCCCAAGGCCCAGTTCAGAGTTGAGCTGCAAAAGCTTTGTGTTCCAAACGCACCTCCAACCTCACAGGGTAAATAATAGCTTTTATTCCTTTCTGAACCAAATGTAACTTTGTGTTGCTCAGGACAGACCTGCTGAAAATTTGTCAGCTGCACAGTTCAAGCTATTTTTGCTTTTAAGGGAGTACAGTACTTCCTAATAGACTTCACATCAGCTATTCACTTTCTGCAGTTGTTTGGCTTAAAGTTTGTTTTGTTTTCTAAATCTCAATCATTTAAGAAAAAAATAACTTCACATATTTCTTACTCTTATAAAAATTTTATTGAACTACTATTCTTCCTATTCTCAAACTCAATGTCAAAATATTAAAACTTGATTTTTTTTAGAGTAGCAAACATTTTCTATGGGGTTTGTATCACAAATTCATAATGATCTTAAAAGATTCTCATTAGTTTTTCTGAGCAGTAGGCAAATATTTTTGGCAGCTGAGCAGTTCAGTGTGGAGCACCTCATTGCCTTAAGCCACGCTCAGCTGCCAGGAGCAATCCCACAGCAAAGAAGAACAGTCCTGGCCCTGCCTGATCTGCTGCCTAGCAGGGAGAGGCAGGGACGCGTCCAGAGCACATTAGCTGAACTCACACCACTGTCCTCTTGGTGCTCAAACAAAATCCCCAAAGGCTGCTCTGGCTGGGAAAACTGGGAGCTGTTTTAGCTCAGGCTAACCTCCAACTGACGGAGTAAAAGAAGCCTTTATTTTTAAAAGTATAAAAACTTGGGTCCATGCTTTAGGCATACATTGCTCACTCTCCTTTCCAAGCTGGTCTCGCTCCTCCCACACCAGAGTCCCTTGAAAACATGAACTTGTACACCCAAATATGCATGAAACTACAACCACTAACCTACTAAGCCATGGACAAATCTCCCTGAAGTTGTACAAATCCATCAACTGTTTCTATACCTCTTGCCTTCTCTGTCACTCGTCTCTGCATCTACAGCTGCATGTCTCCTCCAGAGAAAGGTTTTCACTGAGATACACCACCCTTGGTTGGTTGTTTTGGTGAGCATTTTAGCACACGGTTGAGGCAACAGCAAACACACCAGCATTTTTTCCCATGGCATATCATTATAATACAAATTGATCTGGCATCCAGACATCCCACTGCACCTTCTATTAAGCGTGGGTGGGAACATCATCCACAGAGAAAATTTTATCCAAGTATGAAGCACAGTATAGTTATCTATAACTGATGTTTTATGAAGACTCCTTTAAACCACACAAGTAACTGTGAAGCTCAGGCAGAGAATGCATTTCTTCTGTAATAGAAATGCAGTTATCCACAAAAGGGAAAGAAGCAGCTTTTCTATCACTCACACAGTTGTGCTAAGACAATGGCAGCCACACTAACTATTAGTGGGAGAATTGGAAGACCAACACAGGGAGCTGAAGATGCATCCTTTGATTGCTTTCTTCACAATGCTCTCCATTCAGAAAACTCAGGACACGTAATAAATATCACAGTCTTTACATTTATATTTACACGAAATACTTAAATTTTAAAAAAAATCTGTTTATCTTACTATTCTAGTAATATTTTTCTTAAAGTAGGATCAGGGCTCCATTGTGACCCCCAGAGTTACGCTCTGTGGTGGTGATGGCAAGGGAGCTGCTCTGCATCAGCCAGCCTTATCTGCCTCCCAAGGCATCCAGCCCCAGACTTGAACACAGCTCCTTTGCATTAGTTGGGAGATAATTAATTTGTCAGTGCAAGCAGACTGGACTTCATCTGGATGAATGACCAAACAATAAACTTGGGCAGTGCCTACAGTTTAACACAGAGCTAAAAGGCACTGTTTTGTTTTGGGTTTTTTAATTTTATTAGGAATGGGGAGTTACAATAGAAGAAAGACTGAAATTACACTAATTAAATTAAAATCATATTGTTACATATCAGGTAACAGCAAGCAAAAGGCACTGGAGTTACAACCATGAACTGATATCTCTAAATGAGAGAAAGGTATTGTATGGCATTGCCTCACTGAAGATAACAGTTCTCCCTATACGGACAGGCTTTTCTCCTGACACAAGGTTGCCTTTGAAATGAAAAATTTACTGTGGAAAGGGAAGAGAATAGAGCACTTCCACAACAAGTCAGTGGAATGAACAACTGCCTCTGCCACCCACACTCCAACTCTGACAGCAATGCAGCAATGCTTAAACCCAACACTGGATATATCTGCATGTTCTTTTATTTAAGATTACTCAAGGTCTCAAATCCTAAGGCAAAATACTTCTAGTCCTCTGCCCAGGCCACAGCCACAAAATCCTGTCTTCAAAGGAAACAAAGTATTCCAGTTGGGTTTATTAACATGGGCCAAGAATTAATTTTACTTAAAAATACATCATCTATTTGCTGTAAAACTGAATTAATTTGACTCGACTAGGACTGATATTGGAAGTGATTGTACATCTGTTTTTTTATGGTTGAAATGCAGACATGAAGTCTTCCTTTAAGGTTTTTCTTAAAGCTCTTACTGCATATGTCTTCATCAGAGAAACACAGTAATAAAGTGCAAGACCTTGACATTCACACAAAGTAGCTGAGCGTGGACACAGGTGCATAATGGGGACAGGTATCCAACCCTAATCAATACCTCTCCTAAGTAACCAACCCAAGCAATACTTCTCCTTCACAGCCTAGCTTTGCTGTGTTCTGTCATGTTCAAATATCAAAGACTGCTGCTGTTAAAACAAACAAGAGACTCTTTGTTTGCTTACGCAAATGCACTGATTATTTACCAGGTTCCCAAACAAAAGAATCAGGGTGGATACTGGAAGTATAACACAAGAATGCTGCTCCAGGACTCTGATGGTTCTGCCAGCAGTGCGAGTCAGTCCCCCACAGCCTTGCACCTCTGGCAGTCATCTCTAACACCCAAAAGCAAGAAGCAAGCACAGAGCATGTGCAAAGACCTGCTGCTCCAAAAGAGGGGTACCTGGTCTCCCCCTTGCACAGCTAATGATGGCATCGCAGAAGCCGAGGCCATGGAGAAGCAGGTCCAGATCTGACCATTGGTTTAGCTGGCAGCAAGCAAATGCATCAGCCTGAGGAGTCTTCCCTCTCAATTTCCAACACTGATTTTACCTACGAATAGCAACAGCAAATAATCCCAGACTCATGATAAAGCTGGACATAACACTACCCTATGGGTCAGGAAATTAAGTCATTATTTTCTTTAATTTTTAAAGAATTATAAACAATTCAGACAAAACACTCCTTAGCTACTCCTTAGCTACCTTTAGCTAACCATTATATTAGTCCAGTTAATCATTTGGCTCATGTGGTTTATCTCCATTGCCTTCACTGGGGGTAGGATAGCTCCTGCCAATTAGAATTCTGTCCCATTAACCTAAATTCTGAAGGTCTGAGCCACAAAGCCAATGTAAACACCTCTCAGTGCACACTAGGCTAACGGGGCTGATAAACTGTCAAGACAGCAGGAACGGCCTCACACACTGCTGAGAGATAAAAGTCAAAGCCCATTTTTAGAGCTTTGTGAGTACCCAGCTCAGTTCTTTCCAGGCACGGAGAGAGATGCAACTCAGAGATCAGATTTAAGGTTTAATCAAGCAAGGGTATATTTGATCAGAAGATCCAGATAAAAGTATTTAGAAAGAAGTTTTATGAATGTTATTAGACTGGAAACTTAACAGCTTGCAACTTTGTACTCACTGCAATTTGCAGATGCAATCCTTTGCTAGCACAAATTTCTGATGCCTTCCTATATGACCCACTAGCATCAGCACCTTCAGTTCATAGTGTCATTACATCGTGATTGCTCAGCTGCAGAACATTCTTCAATTCAGTAAGGATGACACCTTTCCAGCACAGATTAGGTAGAGAAACAAGACCTCACATCACAAAATCCAGCCCATGCCGAAACTCACATGATTTGGGTGACATAGTTTACCTCAGATGAACATAGTCCTTTTTGTGCAACTGGAACCAAGACTGGTTTCTGCTTTGGCTGCCTTCCCAAATCAAGCCCAGTGACATTAAATCAAAAAGATATTTGTTCTAGCTCTTTTTGGCAGTCACTATATATGCTACTAAAGTCACCTTGCTAGTAAAACACTTACTTGCAGCAAACTTGATTTTCATTCACTGTAGATGGTGTACAAACATGCTTAAGCTTTCAAAAACTCACTCAGTCTTGATTTGTGAATACATTGGAAGAAGTCTTTATCTCCAAATTCTAAAATTACTTCTGCCTCAGATTAAAAACTGGGAATCTATGGGCTTCTTTTTAAAACAAACACTTCCTGTGCTTGTTTAGTTCCTGTCTATACTACAGCAGGTGAGAAGGCTCGGGTTAAGTGTGTAAAACATGCCTTGATTTGCCAAGTTAAGAGATGGCATATTAACCAGAGATGAAGACATAATTTACAATGATTTACAGAAGATATGAGGCCACACTTTTTTTTACAGAAGATATGAGGCCACAAATATTTTTCAGCTCTAGACTGGTGCTTGTCACATCTAGCATCTTAAACTAAGTTACAATTTTAAGATATAATGATACATTAATACATAATTTTTTTTCAGATTTTCTTCTCCTTTTCTCTGTTAAACTAAAAAGACTACAAGTTTGAAACCTGTGTTTTCTTAAATAGAGCACAACCTCATAAACATAACTATAGGCCCATTTTAATACAGTACAGCATTGAAGAGATTTTTAAGTCAAACAGAATTAGTAGTGTTATTTCTACATTTACCTTTGCACTGGAGCAAACACAAGATTAGGACATATACTTTATATAATTCATTCATTCAAATAAAGTTTCTGCAAAAAATGCAGAGTCCAGATAAGTATTAAATTATTTGCTAAGGGAAAGCAAGCCACATTGTGGGAAGTGAGCTACAAACACTGCTATGTCTTTCCTTTGAACGAGGTTCTCTTGAGGTTTCCTCAGAGTTACACTGATCCTCTTAAATATGGTGCAACCAAACCACATAGTCATCTGATGCAAAAGGGCCATGCACTAGTTGGAAGCATCCTATGAGCTCCTTTGTCTCCCATTGAAGAGTTAAAATTTCACAGAGCTGCTTCCTGCTCAAATTGTCAAGAAATCGTTTTCAGCTACATATAAGGTTCTTTTCTAACCTGCTGTTCCTCAGCATTCACCTCAGTGACTCACAAAGGATTAAATTTGTGTCCTTGAAGTCACTGAAAGCCAGAAAGTATAATTTCGTAAGTATAACAAATAATTTGCAAACTCTGTAATACTTGCTTCCTACAATTAATTATTATTCCAAACAAAATCATAATGTCCCCACTGGCTTGAGCGAAAGAGCAGCACTAGTCCAGGTTCTGTCACTGATCGTGACTGTTAGAGGAGCCTAGAGAAGAAAGTAAGAACAAGATGAGCATGCAGTACTACTTGATCAGCTTAACAGTTAAAGGCTTAAAGACTTGTTGACTCACAGATATTACTTCTGTGGCTAAAAGCCTTTGGTACATTTTTCTTCCATTAATTTTTCTGACTGCAGCATCCTGCAGCAGTAGGTTCCATAGTTTAAAGACATGCTGCAGAGAAGTACCTTCTTTTCAACTTATTTTCAGCCTGTTTTCTTCTGGTTTCGTTTGATTGACACTCATTCTTAAATGGAAAGAGACTTTTTTCCATATTTATCATCTCTGTTCCATATATAATTTCAGTGACCTCTATAACCCCTTGTTCCCCTCTACTCCTTTCCGTTACAGGGTGAACATTCCCAGTCAATCTATTCTTGATTTGTAGTGAAAATGTTCCAATACCTCTGACCACCCTTTTCACGTACTACAAATTTTCCTATTCAGAGCACAGTCAAGTTTGTCTCACTTGAGACATATATAAGCATTCATTTGTAACAAATGGTGAACGAACTTCAGAAAGAATGTATTAGTGTCCATGCTTATTTAAATCACTTCATTTTCTTCAGATCCAAAGGTTTTCCCCTCCTGTTCTCACATCAGAAACCTGTGAATTCCACAACCAGTTTCTCAAGTAAGACTCACAGTCTTTCTCACAAATAATGTCCTCACTCAGCTCTCTGTCTCTCCCTCATTTCCAAAACTGCCATTAGTACAACTCTGGTGGGAAAAGGTTGTGGTGCCTTATGCCAGTGGGTCTACACTCCACTGATGACCAAAGGAAACTTCATTACTGCAAGAATCTTGATGCTTGCAAAGCATGCAGTGGTACAGATTTTCACTTGTAGGCACTTCCTTTTCACTGAAGAATTTTATGATTAAAATTTAAATTCATGGTCTATGGAGGGTCTGATTCACAGCCCAAATAATTAGAAAGGCTTCTATAGATTTACTGACCAATCTGATCAATGAGGAATCACAAAAGGTTGAACAAGATCGTGACCTTATATCACTGAAACACACCTTGCATCTTAAAACAATAAAGCTCACCAAAACTAGGACGGGCAAGAAAATAACACTAGAAAGATGTCTTAGCTACCAGGAGACTAACACACCTGTGTTAGTATCAGCACTTGCTGAAACCTGTCTCCCACAAATCATAGAGACAGCACATTTGCAGATTTCCAAATCTCCAGTCAAATCCCATACTAAACAGAGACAATGACTGTCCAGTTTAAGTGGATCTTTGAGCATGTTTGCAATAAATCCTGCAAACCTTAAACTTTTATTATGGCAGCACTTACTCTGCTGATTTACAGTCTGACAAAAACGAAGAAGCCTCATGTTTGACTCTAGTAACATTCTCTTATGTGGCTTCACAAAGACAGGTGAAGATTACATCAGGCAAAATAATGGATGGAGAACTGGTGCATGACAACCTATTCTTCTCCTCACTTGTCACGCAAGTGAAGCTTGAAGATTTTTCTTAGCCTCAGGTCCATACTTGTATATCAAAAAATCTTTTCCTGACAAATTCTAATCAAAACAGATGATGGCAATAAAGACAGACAGTTAACTTGACAGTTATTATCCAATAACTTAGTACCCCGCATTACTTTCTAAGCTATTCAGAATGGAAAAGATTTTAAAACAAAAGAGCAGGTCCAAAGTTTGCTAAAGTCTAGACAAAAGTTCCCAGCACCAGTCTCTCTGCACTGATGGAAGGATGATAAACAACTTGAGATTTCCAGATATCATTAGGGATCTGGTTTTAATATCCACACATGAAAATACATCTAGAAATTCCCCTAACTGCCTTCCCTCTCCCCCTTTACTTTATGCTTTTACTGTTTTGTTCTAAGAAATGCCAAATAGGCAAACTAACAAACTGGGAATCGTACAAGGATATCGAGCCCATTTCTGCTGAGCTTTAACACAGCAGAGTATGCATAATAAAAAACTTACTTTGTAAATTACTTAATGCTACAAAAAAGGAGGACAAATAAGCAAAGCAACAGAGACAAGCCCTGTACTTTACCTTCAGCCCTTTCACACTTGCTGCCTGACCTGCAAACAACAGGATGCAGTCTCTGCCCACTGTCAAGGCAGGTAACAGCAGAGGAAGTTTGATAGAAACCAATACAAAATACAACCTGGAGACTGGCAATGGAGAAAAGTTGGCATGCAGTCATATGGCCAAGAAATTCAGTTCAAACCTCCTGAGGCCTACAAAGTGCCTTCCACATAGGTCCTTCTTTGTAATCGTTTTCATCATGACTAGACGGTGAGCAGCAATAGCTTGACATAAATACAGAAACAGACCTTTTCTCATACCTCATTTCCTCCAATGCCTATCAAAACATCTCTCAGCCCAGCAAAGTGCTCTCTATGTCAGAATAGAGGTCACTTACCTTTAAACAGAGATTTTGTTTCAAACAGAGACAACCCTTTCTCAGAATCTACAAAGCCTGCAGTTCACCACTTACCTATCCAGAGTGTCCTGAGGCACTTTACTCCCTCCAGCTCTGCTGTTGACACTGGCATTCTTGTTGGCAGTCATGGTCATTTCTGCTTTCTAGAAGTGTGGGTATCTGTGAGAAGAAAAGTCAATTAAGCTTCAACAAGCCCAAATGACAATTAACCTTCAAGACTGCCAGAAGTACTGTGCTGTGTGAAGGCAGAACTGCTTTTCATTCTATGAAGTGCAGTCAGTCTAGTTATGGTCCTGAAAAAATAAACTCTACCTCTCTACTGCTGCTCTTTCACATCCAGAGAAAAGTTTATCAAGAACCCAGTGGTATAAAGGGAGATATCGTCTGGGAATTAAATGTATTCTTCAGGTTTAGCTAATTTGGCTAATGCAAAAATAAGGAGTATTACAAAACTTCTTGTTTACTCAAACCCGCAGTGAGTCCAGGCTGCTTGAGAAGCCAGCTGTAATGTGACGCTGAAAAGCCAGCTGGGTACTGACAACATACAAAATCCTTGTACTAACAGACCCATCACAGTGAAGAGGACATTCTCTAACTCACTTTATTCCAAACAAATAAGGTCAGAACATCTCCCGCAAATTTTAGGTCCAGAGACAGAGTCAGATCATGCCAACCAGGTCTGCTTGTGCTTCTCCAACTGTCTTGTGAGTATCAATTTTCCCAGATTATGAGGAGATTTTTTTTTCCCAGTCAGTAACATTTTTTCTGCACCGAAGCTTCCCATATTCCTCCAGTGTCTTATTATTATTAGTGTTACATTATCAAGATAACAGGACTGTTAAAATGATTAAGGGATTGGAGCATCTGCCTTACGAGGACAGCTGAGAGAGATGGGACTCTTTAGCCTGGAGAACAGACCTTATTAATGCTTAAAGTACCTGAAGGGTGGGTTGAAGGAGGATGGAACTGGACTCTTATCAGTGGTTCCCCGTGACAGGACGAGGGGCAATGGGCATATGCTGGAACATAGGAAGTTCGATTCGAATATGGGAAAAAACTTCTTTCTGGTGAGAGTGACAGAGCACTGGAAGAGGCTGCCCAGGGAGGTTGTGGAGTCTCCTTCTCTGGAGACCTTCAGGACCTGCCTGGATGCAGTCCTGAGCAATGTGCTCTAGGCAATCCTGCTTTAGCAGGGGAGTTGGACTGGATGATCTCTAGAGGTCCCTTCCAACTCTGACAGTTCCATGATTCTGTTAAAGAACTGCCTGTTCCAATTGGAAAAGGGCTTGCTTGGGACAAGAAAGGAAACCCTCTGATGCTGGCCAAGCTTTCTAGGACTATGCATTCCACAGGAAGCCAGCAGGTTTTTTAATGTTTTCCACTCACCAGTTCAATACTTTTACTGTGTTAAATCTAAATCTGTTAAATTGCTAAATTATTAGCAATTAAGGTGAGAAAAGTATGAAATGTAGACGTGCATAAGGTGAGTAACAACAGTTAGCATGCATTACACTCATTTTTCAAGATTTGCTTTTCTGTTCAAAACCAAAATAAGCTGAAGGGACCCTCAGAAAAACAGAGGCTGACTTGGCAAATTAAAAAAAAAGAAAAGATAGCGTTCTTTTATGATGGTGTTTTCTAAGAGTCCACTTTTCCCATACCCAAAATCTGATGGACATCAAAGCTTGATAAAAATCACTATTGTCAATATTAAAAAAAAGTGATTATTTAAACCTCACATTTCAAAGCCACTTTAAGTGTCAAATAGGCCAGACTGGTTTGTTTTCAGCAAAAGAGGAACTGAATTCTAAAAGATGATTTCACAAGATATGCCAAGATAAGCAACACAAGTATGTTTCTCCCCATGCAGTGGAGACTCTGGTATATATGGTGATATCAACTGACTTTGCTTTGCAATTTTTCTTTGATGCTTATTTTGCATGAATATTTTACTGCATGTGATGCTGGTATCATCCCAGCATATGAGCATATCATCCCAGCATCATCCCAACTTAAACGTGGCAAGAAAAATAGTCAATCAACAATTTACAGAGGTGCCTGGAAGCAAGGGCTTAATACCAAAAAAGACCCAATCCCAAAACCAAAACAAAAAAAAAAAAAGAGAGAAAAAAATAAAACTAAATTTTATGGTCATGCAGCAAGTCATTTCAGAGCCTTTAAATGAGTCTGACAGCCTAACAAGTTTATATGAATCATTGTATGGTAAGAATCACATCCCTTGGTCTTGTGTGAGAGAATTCACCATCACAGTATTTGCAAATTATTCTTTACAAAGCAATGAAAACCAAAACCTTTCAAGTATTGTGACATACTCTTAAAAACAAATCCAAAACCAGTGATGTAACACAGATTCCACATTGCGGAGGTTAATCATCTAACTACCCTTGGCCTAAAAATGCATAATTCAGTTTTATTTGTAAATGTAAAGAATCACCCTGAAACCATTATTTAGCCCTAATTTGTGCTTTACTCCAGGCATAGTCTCACTGTTTTCTCAAATGGGTACTTTAATGACCCCAGATGGCAAAACTGGGCCTTTTTCATTCTCACACCCATTTTGCCAAAAGCCTCCACAAATCATTTGGCAGGATCAAACAGTAAAGACAACAAATATAAAAAAATGGTGTAATGGCAACGTGGGATCTGCTGCTATTACCAGTTCATTATCCTGACTGAAAATGGCTGCGGCAATGCAGGTATTTCCTAACAGATTTTTATCATTTCAGGAAGCCCCGATGACAGAATATTCCTTACAGACCATTCCCCCCGGTCTTAGAGGTTTCCTTCCACTTCCAAAATGAAAGCGTGGCCTCGATCTTTTTTTATGGACAGATGGGGCACTGAAAACTATTACACTTTACGCTACTGAACCTTACAGCATCATTGAATCCTTATTTCCATTAACAGGTGTTAGCGGGGAAGTGAAAATCCTATGCTCCACCCCACCACGGTTTTAGCTTTAAAATTATTCTTCATTTCCTAAAGCATTCCAACACTTTGGAAGCACCCACCCTCAGTCCCACTACAACACCAGTTGTTCCTGAGCAAGTGGTGCAGAGCTCAATCTAATCTTGGAGCGAGCACCTGAAAAGCCATGGTAAGAGCGATTTATACTGTCCAAGAGCCTCCCGAGGTCTCAAAAAAATCTCCTGCTTTTTCACACACAGTGCATCCAATCAGGTACTGCATTGCAAGAACCAATTCCCTTCTCTTCTGAGGAAGGTGAATAACATTGAGCCTAGCTCTTCGTATCTAGGCTAAGATGTCTTATACGTGTTTGAGATCAGCAGATGCTTTAGAGAAAACATTTTTGTAATTTAAGTTATGACCTCTTCCATTTTCTTAACATAATGGGAGCAGAAGAGGACTTTTCAGTTGAAACGTCCTCAGTACAACAGACATGTGTGTTTGGGTTTTTTCCATTTTTTTTGTTTGTTGGGGAATTTTGTTGGTTTTAATACTGTGCTCAATATCTCTTCCTATCCATATGGTCCATTTTAGTCTTAAAATAGATTAATTGCACTCCATTTTCTGCACTCACTTCTAAGGAATATTTTCCATTAAATATACAGTTCCAATAAAATGTCCTTAGAGTATCTTGGACTGCTTCAAAGCCAGTTTTTTGAGAATCAGGAACACCAGCGCTGTTTACTTGGTAGCTTAACAAATAACAATCCAGATTCTCCTGCTTACTAATGAACTCACACAAGCAGAAGACAATGTGCCCACAGCTCCAGACCCCTCAGCCAGGCGTTCGCCAGCACTCAGGCTGCAGTGCAAAGCAGATGAAATTAGGAAGGGGGCAAAGAAGAATATATGCAGGGTTTCTAATGACTTGAGAAGAGAGCCTTTTAATGTAGGCTCCTGAGCCCTTTCCTGGCATTATCACTAATATGGGTGCAAATTCTACAAAATAAAAGTGCATTTCCATCAAGTATGTCAAGCATGTTCATAAGACTTCTCTGTTCTGGACTTCTGCTGTTATTTTTGAGGGAGGCTTGTTGGTAACTGTAACAAACTCTATGTAAAGTCCTTGTTGTCCTGCACATTGCAAAGATTAACCTACACCCAACTGCCCCAGATCGAAGTAATCTGTACTACAATCAATATAATTTGGATTCTTGAGACCTGCATATGTTCTGAAGCCTTTTAAGGCAGGTGATTTTCCTCTTGAAACTTCACTGATCTGGATCTAGAAAAGAAGAGGAAATATTTCCATTTTGGTCTGCCCCACAGGGCAGAGACCTACAGAGATAACAGGAAGGTATTACAGGGAAGAACGACATGCTGCTGAGACAAACTCATGCTTTTGAAAAAGTATCTTGCAATAAAGACAAACTCTCAGAAATATATTATTAATAATAAACAATTTGGTCTACTTATTTTTCTCCTTATAGGAGCTGCAGCAGGATGTCTCTAGGTGTTGAGAAGTTAGTTTACAAAATTAATATGCTTTTCTGAGTTTTTTTCTGATTGCTTTAAGGCAATCTTGTCCACGTTTCAAGAGATGCTGTATAGCCAAACTTTTGTTTAAGAGTTGCAGCAAAGCTTTATGGCAACTTGCCTATTCCCTTCCAGTAAAACAGGTAATTATGTCCTTCCAGAACAATGTCAGTTCTGATAAGCTGGGAAGGCCAATAAAATCTTTAAAGATTTCTGCCTTGAGAGGGCTTCTGTAGAGACTCCAAAGAACATTTTTATACACACGATGTGATTTTATCAGACGTACCTGTTCTAAGCTGGGCCACTCTAAGTTCAGCCATACAATACCATACAGACTAACATAAAGAGCTAAATGACGTGCTCATCAAGGATTTGGCATGGAGCTATTCAGAAAGTGTTAGCTATCTCATCCCAAGTTTAGTCTTTCATATCAGCACACAGATATCCTAACTACGATTACACCAACAGGCTTCATTTAAGACATAAAAGTTAACTGCCTTCCAGGTTGGGGAAGACTGAAGAAACAGACCTTTTGCTATCATCAGTGTGTATATGCCTGAGACATATTATGCTCATATGTAATCTCTAAGTGAGAAAACAAGACCAAACCATTCACACAGCTACGTATATCCACGTCTCTGATTGGGAACAAGTGACAATGTTTATAGATAACAGAGCCAAAGGAAGAGAGTTTGTTAAACTTCCCATCTTCACAAAAAAAGGCACAGATTTTAACTGGTATTAACTCCACAATCTCATCCAAAGTTTCCCTCCCTACAATCCACAAATGGCCCACTTCCAATCAAGGCAATGAACAGCCTCTCTGCTAGGCTTTCACAGCCAGGTGACAAGTTTACTTCCCACACAAACTTCCTACTACAACCAATAGTGGTGGTGCACTCGGTTGTCATTGCAACCTTGCAATGCCAACCTACCCTTTCAGCCACTAAATCCCCACTGAACTGAAACTGATACTATCAGAAAACTGATGTTACGGCATTTATTGGAGAGAAAAGAACTTACCACTTATCTCCAGAACCAGGCAGGTGAAAAGCAGGCACATGCTGCCTAAAGTAAGGACAGCTCTCTGTCACTCCTCACCCTCCTTTCCTACTTTTCTACCACGTAAATTGCCTTTCCCTTCTTCTGATGCACTTGCCTATTTCGTGCCTTCCTTATTTTGTCTCACTCACCCTTCTTTACCTTCTTACTAGTTTATTTTCCCCCAAACTGAAGAAGCTGGACTGAATCCAGCCTTCTGGGCTGAATCTTTCTTCCCTTCTGCTAGTACAGTCTCTGATCGCCACTTTTCATTTAGCTAGCAGTCTATACAAGACTTCCTTCCAATTTAGATAAATTGCAGCTATTATTGTACCAGCAGGGAAGTAACTTCACTGACTTCTTCTGACTCGTTCGTGTTAAATGGGTGCTTAGAGAGCTCTCACTGAATATAACAAGTTCCTATTTATTGACAAATGAAACTGGAATAAACTGAAGGTTCCTTTAAAAGTAACTGCTCCCCAGGGAAGTGAGAAGGAGATATTAACAAAAAATATATGGACACTGCTGAATCAGAAGTTAGTATTTCCCTGTACAGGCTGAAGAAAAGGTCGTATTTTTAAAAAAATACGTTGACTAGTTCAAGCTTAACTATCTTGACTTGAAAAGAGTTTACAGTACCCACTAGTACAGTTATCTGGTACTATTACAAGCTCAGAGTAATCTTAACTATATATTTTGGTGGCAGCATGAACTCATATGGCTTTAGTCAGCCATTAAACACACCCTCACACTGCTTTTAAAACTGATGTCAATCTGAAACACTATGGTCTTAATTTCTCCTGCCTATCCAAGCCACACATTCTCACCCCATCACACCCATACAGTTATCTAGTTCATGGAATTGTTTCATCTGAAAACCAACCATTTGGGTTTGGGTTTTTGTTTTAGCAACACTGATATTTCAGGCATTCATTTGGGTTCTTCTGGGCCATCAGGAAAACATACCTTAAAAGTGCCTTTAAAATATGTGTTACTTAAAATTAAATTTGCATGCTTTCTTTTTAAGATAGAAATCTTTTATACTGTGTACAGCACTCTAAATGTTAGAAATATCTTCCTGCAGTGTATAAAATACAATTGAGGCCGTGCAAACATATTTGCTTTTAATTTTTTGAGAACAAGATGAGACAAAAAAGACAAAAAAATTCATCAAGACATTTTCTCTCTGACATGGATGCAGCAGAAACTCATATATCTGTTGTAATAAAACCTCTTAGATTTCATACACTAAAATTTGGGTTTAGATATAATGCATCCACATTACTCTCTCATGTGGCTTCAGCAAGCAAAGTGTGCACCTCAGATTTGGATCAGGCTTTACTACAGAAAAGTGTCTTCTTGTTGCTTTGGCCATACTCAAGCGTCAGTCACAATCTAGTAAAACCTTTCAACAAGTCTTATAATGATCTTAACACTGATTTGTTGAAAGCCCTCAGTCATCACATTTTGTGATAGAGGTTTAGTACCAGATAACCAGAGGCATGTATATTTTGGTAACACAAACATTTCCATGATGACTGGATAGCACAAGGAAAACAGTCTACTTACAAATCGTGCCTACCATATATCACAGTTCCTCAGTATTATTCTTCCTTTGTCATTTCCCTTCATCCTAAGGAGATTTGCATGAAAACATCAGTTCAGGTCTCAGGAGCTCACCTGCTCCCATTGCTTATTCCTCGATGAAGTCATAGACCTCTAATTGCAACATCAACACCATTTGCATAATAATTAATTGCTTCTTCTGACACACAAAAACCCCCAACAGATTATCATTTTGCTAAGGAATGAGAGTAGATTAGCTTTAAGAAACAAAGATTCTTTTTCATTAATATTTTTTGCATCACAAGGAATATGAGAAATGGGAAAATAGACTGTCCTTCAATATTTCCCATAGGGTATCACCAGTCCCTAAAAACATCCCAATACAATTCAAAGCACAGTTCACTGCTTAGTACAGGCTGCCTGGGAACACAGGCTTCAGGGGAGACACAAAGTGAGCAAACTTAGCTGAAAGTCTTAGTAAGTTTTAAAAGGAGCTTCCCTGTTGAGATGACATCAATGACTGAACCTGGCTTACCCCAAGGCTGGCTGACAAAATCTGGCAGACAGCTGAGAAGCATCCTGACTTTGCAATTACTGTAGGCTCTGATTCATTAGAGATTCATGTGAGGCAAAACACAGGTCACAGCTATAATACAGAGAAAGCTGCTGTCCCCAGTGTTGTTAGCATACCTCCCTTCCTGCCTGCCAGACACACGTGGCTCCTGCTTAGAACGCCACTGGAGTGCCAGATGCAAAATTATAGCAGTTATATGCCTTGTATAAAGTCTTACCTGATAGGAGGAAGGAGAATCTTGAGAGAGGGGTATTCAGTCTTCATTTGGCCCTGCATTACTTTGCGTCACCAGGTAGATGTCTTGAATTACACTAGTTGAGCTATTTCCTCACTATTTGTCTGCATGGACATTTTTTCTAGAAGCAAGATGTCCTACCCAGAAATGTCTGAAGTACACACAGCCGTATGCAGGAGGGCTTAACAAGATCTCTATTATATCATACTTTAAACCTTGATTACCTTTCCACTGTAGGCAAATTACGTGAATTCTCATTTCTCAATTCATACTCTATAAAGCAGAAACAAGTCAGGACTTGTCTGTATTCAGAGGAGAATTTACAGCATCCTAAATACTCCACATGAACTCTCCATGCAGATTTTTAGTACATTTTTAGGGGGGTAATTTTCCAAATTATTTTGTATAAGAGCATGCTTAGGAGTAAGAATATAACCAGAGAATTATCTCAGAGCAGGCAGTGAGCTATAAATTAATAATTTGGCTTACTACTGCCTATGCAAACAGCCCCTTGAGATTTTTCTGCCATACCCTGAGAGACAGCTGTGAAGTTGGCACTCACAAAGCTCGAAAACTCTTGAAATAGTCTTTCATTTTGCAGCTATGTATGACACTATGCATAATGGTGACACTGAGAAAAGCATGGAGATCAAAGGGTTTAAATGGCCAGCTTGGTCACTGCAGCTGGTCACACTAATTTATTTCCAGAAGGCCATGAGATTTCTTTTAGCCTGTTTGCCTCAGATGCCTTCTGCAGAGCCCTTCTTGAGCGCCAGAGAGGAGGAACTACACGTACCAAAGGCCAAGATCAACAGGGAGACACTTTGCTTCCACAGAGACAAATGGTTGGTGATGGCAGGGAAGGACGAGGGACAAACAGATTTATACCTCATCCCGAGTCTCCTACCTGGACAGATTAAGCAGCAGAAAAAGGGAACAGGGGGAAAAAAAAACCCACTGAAGGATTGATGAAAATGTTGCTCCAAAATACGTTGAGGCAGACTAGGCCATTTGCCACACTGAATATTCAGGTTCAGGCACACTTTGCTAGGAGATGAGGTGACCTTCAGTACCCTGGCCCTGGCTGTAGAAGAGAGAGAGAAACAAAAGGGTTGCATTTTTCGGGTCAGAGCAACAAAGCAAAAGCCCTGGATCAGCATCCAGTGTGTGTAACTGCCTTTACCCAATGCTAAGCAAAATGGGAAGAGAAAAGATGGCTAACATGAGTAGAAAAAAATCTGAGACCATTTAAAGAACAAGTTTGCAGAGAGATCCAAACAGTGTTTTGCTCACAGAGAAGGCTGTAAGAACCATTTAGTGAAGGACAGTTTGAGGATAAGCAACATTCCTGGCTAACGCAGATGTCACCAGGAAAACTAACTTCAGAGGAAGGTGGCAAGGAGCATCTAGAGCAGGATTTGGAATGGATGCTTCATGAGTGTCAGGGGGATTGAAAAATAGAGGTTTTCATGAGAAGTAACTGATGGCTGTCCTGCACATAGTCCTTTGATTTCTCTCTAGTACCATGGAATAAAGTAAAATTAATTAATTGGTATAAGCAGAAAGAAAGCTGACATTTTGACAAAGTGGTGGTTTACGTTTCAAGGAGCTGTGGCAGATCTTTGATACCAATGCCTCAGAAAGGTCAAGAACCGATATGTGGTGTTACTATGAATCTCAGATATACTGTTCTGAGTTAGTATCTCCAAGAAGTAGTGTCCATGATACCTAAGCTGCCACTGCTAACACCTCTAGTGAACCAACTACTAATTTAGATGAACTGTTTCAATATGAACATATAAAACCATCCTGAGAGGATGAGGAAATGGCTGGAGAGCTCATGCATGTAAGTAGAAAATCCTAGCCAAAACTGTCTTGGCTTGTACAAAGATATGAAAACAACCTTGGTTCTGTCTCTTTTGCTCTTGGCAGTTAAACAGGGAACCTGTAAAACAGCACAAATATGATCTTAACTCTCCTGTATCCAAAGTACACCTAGAAGTGGCCCTTGACACAGGCATTAGCAGCAACAAATGGGATGGCAAGCAAGTCTGTTGTCTGTATTAGGAATTTGTGCAAGAACCGTTCAGGAGAGGTATCTGGTTACCTTTAGAAATTACGTTCTTGCACTTAAAGCACGATGTATGCAGGATGCAGGAGCCCTGAGCTATGTTTGAGCTCTGACATGGATTTCTTTTGTAGTCTTAGGAAAGCTGTTCAGAGGTGAGGTCCTCAAATTCAGTGCCAGAGAGTAAACCCCATCATCCACATTCTGGCAAATGGGCGAGTGGTTCATTTTTCCAGAGCTGCTCATATTTTTCCAACCTACTTCAGAAATCTGTGGGTTGATCTCTCCAAATATGATTGCTCTACCAATTAACCAGGAGTAACATTATGACTTAGCTCACATACAAGTAGTGAGGGCATGTTCTTTAGTAAGTCAAAGTTCTCCAGAAACATGGTGGGGCCCAGACATGTGGCTATCACCAGTTGTAAACACACCAGTAACAGAGACAAGGCCTTCCTCACCAGCTTCTGTGGTCACCAAAACCATCCTCTCCTGTCTGCTGCAGCTGCCTTCCAGCAAACTGGCATCTCTCAGAGCAGCAAGCACTTGTTTTGTGCACAGTGGTTTTCTGACTCAGATTCCCTTTATCTTTATGAACCTCTTGGCTACTGCCTCTCTCTCCTTGAAACTCTACACATTCTGAGCCAAAACAAATAAAACCAAGCCCCCTGTGCTCCCAGGATGATAAACCACAGCAGGGCGTGAGCAGGCTGACTGGGTAAATGGGTGCAATTTCATGAGTGTGGAAAGTGTCCAGACTCTGGATAGCTACTTATTCAATACACAAATGCAAACTCAAAGCCAAACTCAAGTTTTTGAGTCCCCAATTCCTGGGTGGAAGAATCTTTGCCCCCCACACATACAATCCTGCAGTGACAGCAGTTCCCAGACTCCTGCAGATTCTTGGGAGAATTGACTCTAAGTGGGGTGGGGGGAGAAAAAGGGAGAGGAGATGGGATGGAGAGAATATTGGCAACTATACCAAAATCACAATAATGTAAACTAAGTACAGCAAACTACTTATTGCCTTTGTTAACAAAAATTCTAGCAGCTATAGCAACAGAAACTAAGGGTTGGGGGGAGGGGAAGCCCAAGACTTTTTAAAATCCCCAAAGAACACAGCTTTCTAATATGGAAAATTCAAGATTTATTGCACCAGCAGCTCCCACAAAGCAAGGCTATAGCAGTGCACAATGGTTTCAATTAAAAGCATGAATCATTAACCAATACAGCTGGGCCTAGTAGTTGGCAGCAACATCATCTCTTCCAGTGAGCTATGACTTCTTCAGGGACTGAACTAGCGTCTCTTGCTGTGTGATGTGCCCTTCAGTCCTGTTTCTGGTGGCTTTACCTCATATCCTCTGTCAAACCCTGTGACTAATGCCACAGCTCAGCAGAGAAAAATCAGGGAAAACACTCCTGTGCTTATGTCCTGTGCCAGCCGCCACACACTGATATCCCTGTGGGCACTGCCCATGGCATGGCACTACTCAGCAAGCACCTCAGAGAGAAAAGCATTTTGGTCTCCTGCTGCCTGTGTGTATTTTCCTTCTCAAATCCACACACTTGAAAGCTCAAAGAGGGGAGAAATGTCTGGCGCTTCTGCGGTGACAATCTGGCAGAAGCACCACTCCATTTTTTGGCAACTTAACCAGGGTCTTAGAACAATTATTTCAGTTCCTGACTCAAGTGCTGGAGACAGAAGATCAAGTTACATCTCTCTCCAGCCATCAACACTAATTCAGTTTTCACTAAGTCAGCTTTGCTGGAATTTCACTCTTCCACACTGAATCAAAAAGGAAAGTGTAAATCAACACTGAAAAGCCATTATAAGAAACTAATAAGGAATTTCAGGAGTTGCCCTTCACAAATGTAAAAACACCAATAAGATCCAATAGAGAAGCAGCTGTTTCTTCCTGGAAGGAATATCTTGATAAGCTAAAAAGACGAAGAACTGAATCTATTGTAACGGAAATGGTACCATGGTCCTCAGTTATATCCACCAGCTTTATAACCGCTGTGTAAATAAGCTTTCTACAAGTTGGTTTGAGTCTGCAGAGAGCATCTTCCCAGCTATTGCTCAGTCACAGGTGTGGGCAGCCGTCAGGAGGCACTTTTCCTCAAAAAAAGAGTTCAGCTCCCACAGCACTGACCTTTGTCATCTGCATGAAAGGAAAATTTAGACAAGCTACCACAAGCAGAATTATTATAAATCCCCTTTCATCAGGCCTCCAACCACTAGAAAGCAAAACAACTGGAAACACTTAAACCTGTTTTAACATTCCTTGTAGTAGGAGGCAGTGAAACACCCCCCCACCCACCAGAACTGATTGCAGCCACCTAACAACTACAGACTGCGGCTCCTGCCAACAGAGGGTTTTTGCTGGAGCTTCCTGGAGCAACAGCCGTTCCCAGCAGAGTAAAGAAGCTGGGCAGCAGCCGCAGACACTTCAATTCTGTTCCCGTGTACACTGCATTCAGAGTGGCAGAAGGGAGCAAGGCAATTTTAGTCAGAGGCAAAACGAAAACAAACCCACCAACAAACCGTGAATGATATTAAATATCTTTTAAACCTTCCCGGGCTATAACATGGTATTTGATGATTTGAAAGAGACTCTCCTGTTTCCTTTTATGAAAATGATTTACATAGTGCTGTGGACATGACACGTTAGAGACCTCTCAAGGGACCAGCTGCTGTTGCAAAGAACTTACACTTCTGTGATAGGAATTTCATAAATGAAGGCACTAATTGTCTTCCCAGATGCAGGCTGAATAGACCCACTGTACTGGTGAGTTCTGCTGAGGGAGCAATCTTTCTTCACAGTCCACAGAGCAAGAGTAAACCTGATGCAGAGCAGCATTACAGACTTATTTCTTGCTTTTGTTGGAGATGACCAAGACCCGCAGCAGCAGTCAGACAGGTTCTGCTGCCCTGCAACCAAGACCCCGTCATATGGCCTTGAGCAGACTGCTCCCACGCTGCATTTGGCATAGGTGATTCAGACTTCCTAAATCCAACTTCTCTGCTGCCATTGCAAGTCTTAACAGCTCTAATGCTGGAGAGGCCATGAGAGCACACAGCCTCAGAAACGTGTCAAGCAGAAAGCGTGCTCACGTCTTTCCATTCAGACAGATGCGTCTGGGAAGAACAAGTATCCATTGCATTCAGGAATAGCGTCCCCTTTCTTGTTTTCAGATTGGCTGCAGCACCATAATGTGCTGTCGCTCAGGTTTACCAATAATTAAACACCTTACATGAACTTGAAAAATTTGTGTGAAATTATTCGTTTTATCTAGACTAGCATTTCTACCTAAGGTTTTAACACTGGTGTTCCTACTTCAACTCAATTCAAAACTGTGAATAAAATACAATTTAACAGCAATTTGATTTTGCAATTATCTCATTGAAAAGGCATATCCAGCAATGCCCTTCCAACACAGAGATGGCCACAGGATAAGCCTGAGGGACACAGATTAACACTCAGATCAGATACAATTTCAGGCCCTTCTCCCTTGCAGGGAATGTTTTGGCTTCTTGTCAAGCAGAAAGCAAGCCACACACAGTAGGGTAAATTTGGTATAGCACCCATATGGAAATATCTTCTTCAAGACAAGGCCAGGGTACGAAATCTACTCTCTGAACACACGTAATCTCTCACTCCAAAAGTGAATGAGCCTACAGCAAACCTTCATTCAAACTTTCCCTGTCTCATGAGAGTCATATTTGAGCAAAGTTTCAAATGGTAGTGTCGTACACCCTGGTACTGAAGCTGGTATTCATCTTCTTCCTTGTGGATGGAAGCATTTTACGGATTTAGGCTGAATGCAGCTGAGGTCTAATTTGCATCTGTTCCCATACAACAGTATTTTTATTGTGTCTTTTAAAGTGTGATTACTGCGTAAAAGGAACCCTGCATCAACCTGACATTGAGAATTATACTTGTCTACTCCCAACACAACTCACCAGCAAAAATGTCGAAAGAGATTTTGTTATGATAAATCATAATATATAGTTCATCTAGCAAAAGAGCAAACCTAATTCTACTCTGCTTTCATAGGGTTTATGCACATGCAGTTACCAGCTAAACTCTACTTTCAGACACTCCTTTGCTGGTGTTCTCAGAAGACGATATCAGAAATTAAATTGAATCCCAGACTTCTCTCCTGTTTCCTGCTCTTTCACTGTTCCCCCTTCAGTTCACTTGTACGCACACTGATCTTTCCAATACTAGAAAGCACAGAACTGAAACTGTGCATCTCCAAATAGACAAATCGTTACAGATACACAGGTGCAGTTATGCACTGTTCTATATGCACAATACTGCACATACCATGTGTTAATAAATGTCACAAAGCAAGCTTGTCTTCCAGTAAGTAAATTAGCTAGACTAAGCCTACACACAGAGTATAAATAATACTTTCCTACTAAAAAAATCCACCAACGTAAAAGAAATATGGCCTTTGAGGCTTATGAAAGTTATTACGCAAAAACTCTTCAGTTTCAACTTCATGTAACTATTCTTTTTTTACTGAGATTGATTAACAAACAAATCTAAACATTCAAGACATTAATGAATCAGTTTCATCTGGCACAAAGTCTGCATTACCAAATTCCACATGGTTTCCAACAAACTTGATCACTGTTCATTCAAAACTGAGTCCTAGTCCTCCAAAAGGTAGGTAAATATCTGTAAAACTTTTTATGGTGCCAAGAAAGTGATTTTTAAAGATGTGGGTAGAATCATATCTGTCCCCAGCACACAAAAACTGACTAACAGCAGATTTCATCCTGCTAGAAGACAAGTAAACACCTTTTGTGACTCAAAAAAGTAAAGTTTTATGAAGTTATGAATACACTTCAAATATCTTTTTTAACTATCTGCTCCTCTGATAGTAAAGATTTATGAGACTATGAATACACTTCAAATATCTTTTTTAACTATCTGCTCCTTTGATGACTGCAGGCTGAGGTATTTTAACTGATAACTTGCCTTAAAATCTGTAGATGTTATAAATGTATCAGGGTTCACAGGTTCCTACTGATCACAGATGCCTGCAGTTTCCTGATGGAATATCTGCATCTCTTGCTGGCATGCACCTAGTCTCTGTGACAATCTGAAATCCTACCTCATTTTCCCCAGACAAATCTCCTCCTCTTTAACCTGAAGGAAGAATGCATAGTGGGATATCATGCTAAAGATCCTCTTTCTGATCCTAGGAAGTCTAAGGGCGTGAAAAACATGAAATTCAATTTAGCTGAATCTTCACAGCAGCAATACTCCAGGCAGGGCTCTAAAGAAAACACATTTATGAAGATGGTTTGAATTTTGAGGGCTCTTTTTCAAACTGCAGATTAATTTTATGGCAAAGTTTCAAGGTATTGCCTCTGCTGTTCCAGACATCTGCATTTTCTTAACCATTTGACTAGTCTTCCTTTTTAAAAGCCAATACAGTTGGAGTTTCTGTGACTGACAAATTCTCCTCATACTGTAAGCTGTACCATCAAAATGTCAAGCAATTGTTCCATTCGGTTCTCACAGAAGCAAATTTTGGCCCTTCCAGTTTTAACAAGAAAAGTGGAACCACAACACAAAAAATGAGAACCCTTTGGTAATGCAACCACACCCCACTCATTCTGCTTTGTGCCCAGTATCCCCACCCAGACACAGAGAAATACCAGCTGCTGAAGTTTTGCAAATGGCAACTCCAATATGGTGCCATTTTGGACTTTCTCCTCAAAGGATCACTCCACATAGCTGCTTTTATAGGGTTGGAATATTTTTTTTCTTAGCGAGATGAATATTTGGGCATGGAAAATAGCTGTGGGCATGAACAATGGGGAAATAGCATTTATAAACCGAAATAAAATCTTTCAATTTGTGGAAACAGCTGGAGGGAAGAATGAACCCTATGAATAACGTAGCTGAAACTGAACAGAATGTTGACAGCGAGTTCTTTCAGATGCTAACTATGGCTGTGTTCTTACATGACAGTACAACACCTAAATCTATAACTAACGATTTAATGCACAATGATGTATCCAGCATTTTCTGTTTTCCTAGGTTGAGATTATTCAGTCCATCCTTTCTCTACACACATTTTTTAGGGAAAAGAGAGTACTTTCTCCTGCATTTTGTATACCTAAGTGTGCTATACAAATGCTAGAATGAGCATTCATTTTCAGTGCCACATGAGAGGTACAGTATATCTATGCCAACATAGAGATGCTCCCCAAAAGGAAACACACACAATTTGGAAGTCTTTGATTTGCTGATATGAACAGTCTCCATGGAGGACTATGCAAAGGCAGTTCTGTGCACGAACTACAGCATGGGCTGAACTTCCCAGAGGTAATTACAGCAGCTCAGCATCAAGGGAACACATATGGGCATGTATCTGCCCACAGATGAAGTACTGCTGGGCTTCTACTTGTTCCAACCTCTCACTGCTCCCTGCTTTTATCTCCTGCAGGCTTAGTTGATTTGATACATAACATCTGTTTTTCTCTTGCTGAAAGAAAATAGACTGCCCCCAGACACTACTGCTCCAGGCAACCACCAAACACTACCTTCATAGGATTCTCAGAAACCCTTAACAGAAGCCTTATTCCCATGCCCAACAATGGCTTGTGTACTCAGGAGTCAGAAAGTCAATAGTAAGCAACAGTGTGAATCATTTAGGTGCTTTTGAAAAGGTGAATCACCATCAACACAGCTGATACAAACTGGATGTTATGTGCTTTAAGCAGTCAATTGATTCAATGCAAAAGTATGAGCTAGGCAGACACCCGATGGTATACATGCATAGGCACTTTCAAGGGAGCATCTGCTAAGCTTCATGTTTCTCAAAAGATATTTTTCACTCCTGCCTCACAGAATGAGGCTTAGGTATCAAGAATGATTCGCACACTTTCAAGAAACTTCAAGTGTAGGTAGTTCAACAGAGCATCTTTTCAAATTAACTCCACAAGTAAATGCCCAATGAAAACAGACAGAAAACACACAGTCAAAATTCCACACTAGGAAACACTTCAGGAATCTCTTCAAATGTATTACAGAAATCTTTTAAAACACTGTCAACAAGGTACTTTACTCATGCTAAGGACAAGCGCATCTATTTAAATAAAACTTTTGGTTTTCTCATGGAAAAATTAAAGCTATTTGCCAGCTAAATCTGTTCTTTCAAAGCTACTCTGTTTCAGCCAAGCTCCATTATTCATTGTGCTGTTAGACAACATGATTGCTTTGATGTCAATGGATTATACAGAAGATTTAACACAGTAACCTGTCTGAAAAATCAGTGGTAAGTTCAAGGGCAAACCAAGGTAAGGAGCATCTACCCACTTCCAATTTAGTCAAGAGCTTTCTATGTTTCATACAAAACTAAGAAATTTATCAACTTTCAATTGTTATTTTATCTAGAAGTGCACACTACAAAGTCTCCATCTTCTGTTATTTCTACTGCCTGACTTGTCCAGTCACCTTGAAACAACCATCTAAGGAGAAAAAAAAAAAAAAAAAGAAAAAAAATCTAAGGAGAAAAAAAGCTGCTTTCACGTGCCTTTTATTCTAGTATGGCTTCTTTGCTCCCATAACCAGTGGGTGACACACAACGAAACACTTTACTCCTAGACTTTTACTGGGATTGGTAACACCACCTCTTTCAGAACAACAGGGAAGCAAGGAAATTCTCTGCAGAGGTAGGCCAGCATACTTCAGAGTGCAATATACAAGTGGTCATTTACCTCTGCTTGCCCAATATGTACAAAGACACTATTACCAACTGGTCAAATGAGCTGCTTGTATTGCCCCTATACTTTGACTTCTCTCAGGTGCAACTCAGACAGCTGTTTTGAAAAATCTTGCCTGTCTAAGCTTTTGTTCCAAGCTCCACACGTTGTTGCTTTAAAAAAATATTTTTTTATTAGCTCAAATAACAAAATCTGTCATTCACATGACCCAGCAAAGCTAGCAAGAATGAAGACAGGCAAATATATCCTTACAATAGAATTTACTTTTTCTCAGCCAGTTATAGAAGCTAAGCATATTTAAATATCACAGTAAGAAAAAAAAAAAGAATAATTTAAGTTTCCAGTTAACAGATGAAAAACACACCTGAAACGTTTTGCCTATACTTTTATATTCTTTGCATCTCATTTTTGTTTCTGTCAACATTAAAACATAATCCATCTGAGAGGCTTAAAATTAAACAGTTTTAAGCAGTGGGTGAAACCACAGTATATTAACTGACAGGAGGTTTTGGCTCTTCATCTTTATGCATCTATTTCTCAGCTGCTGTTTCTCTGCAGCAGGGGCTACAAAGTTTATAGACTTCAGTGCAAGACTCCTTATTTTCTAATACATGCTACTTAAGCATGTTTTAATTTGTTTGCTCTTTGGTAACTAGAGCATTATTGTCTTCCAGCGTGCCCATCTGAATATAACCAATACTACTTCACATTTACTACAGCTAGTAGCTTTCATGTAAACATCCTGTTGTACCAGATGATAGTAAGGAATATACATGGCTGCAATGCCATCTGGCAGAGTTATGCCCATCTGACAGGTGACAGAGCTGAGGCACAGGTGTTGACCATAAAACAAGACACGGATAGTGAGAAATGGAGGTTAAGCAGAAATACAATTGTGACACCTCTGAGCATTAGCCGGGTCTACTTCCGCCAAATATAAAGTTATTTTCAATACATAAACTGCAGACAACAGTTCATAACTTGTTTCTTATTAAAAATAAAATGTTTGTCCTACATAATCCACAGCCATCTCCAGCACAGGAGATTTTATATTTGAACAATTAGAACAGTGGAAGAATGAAAGCTTAAAAAATAAGTATCCTTGACTATGTTGGAAATAGCACAATTCCAAACCAGAAACTAATGCTGAAATACAATCCAGGGGCTCTGCTTCCATTCATAAACTGTTCCATTTGAACACAGGGTCTGGAATGAATTTTATCCTCATGTTCAACCAGAGAGCCACAATTTATTATAGTGCTGCACTTTTCAGTTTCAAAACCATATCCATAATAATTTTCCCTGTCAAGTCCAATGGAGATTAGCAGACTTCTGAACCAAGATCATCCATAAAGGGAAAATGCAGCACAATCCAACTGCCCAAAGACGCAAAGAAGCAAGTCCAGTTATGTACTACATGACTAGAAGAAAAGGAAATCTGCATACACACAGCTCCAACTGTTTAAGCTGGAAAGGCATCAGAAAGGTCCTTTCGTTAGTAACAGCGTAAGTGGGATCTCAAATGTACTTCAGCTCTGCCTCTAACTCACCTCTAGACTGTCTATACAGCAGGCTAGCTCTATTACTCCTGCCTAATACCACAGTAATGCTCCCTGACAACTTCAAACCCCAAGATAAATAACCAGTGCTTCCCATTCATTGCATGTTCTGCAGCTGAGATGTCCCACAAAGGTACAGGGTTATGTACACCAGTTACATTTTCAGAGCTGGCTCAGGAGCCTCCCTAGGCTCTCCATGGAGTCACTACCCTCTGATGGTAAAATTAAAGGGAAACTGGGATCCAACAACACCAATCAATATGACCATTTTCAATTTATAGGCTCACTGCTTTTTTTTGTGGCATTTGTCTCCAATTTTCTACCACATCTGTAAATATTTCTCTGGTAAAAAGCTCACACCAAAAATTGCAACAGTGCTGACAAAATTTTCTGCAGTAGTCCTCTGCATAGAGTAAGAAGAGAGAAGCATCTGATGCCAGGATATCACAATTTAAAAGCAATTTAAATAACTACAACAAAACCCCATCAACTCTTGGGCTAGCATGATTTCCACCTTTACTGGAGGAAAAGGAAGAAAAGTTAAGACATAAAACATTTAAAATTGGCCACATGGTCCTTCAGCCCAAAGATGAAATCCAGCAATCCAATCTGTGATTTAGCATATAATTTCTAAATATTCATTTTTTTTCACAAAGCTTATTGCATTAGAAATCTCTGACTTGATCAGGTTATACTCATACCAGACCACAAATCAGATTTCCACAGTACATGGAGAAGTAGAAACTAGACTTAAGTTAACATAAACCTTTAAATGAAGTCAAAAGAAGTTACGGCAGCCATCAGATACAGAATTATTCTACAGTAAAATTTATTCATTTTTAACTATTAACCAAACTTCTACATGCCAGTAAAAATCTTTCTATTTGATAATTTAAAAGCACATGTTTTGCTCAGTGTACAACCACCACCACGTCTCCTTTGAATAGCATTCTTACATCTTATTTACTTGGTCACCTAATAATACGTACCCTGAATCAGATCCCTTCAAGTCTTCAAACTTGCTTTTACACAGGGCAATCGTTTCACGAGATGGATGACAACTTAAAATTAACCCTGCTTTGACTTACAGTTGCTACTGAATATCTTTTTTAAACTCAGCTCGCTCATAGTGGCTTTGTGACTAAGGTAAGATATATTTTTTAGCACAGCAGCTATAACTCCATCAGAAGAAGCTTCATCATCTATTTTGGAAGGCAATATGCCAAAAGAACTGTGGTGCATTTTCATCCACCTGTTGGCTATTGCTTCTTCCAAAGTTGCTGTCAAATGACAGCCAAGACCAAGTTCTATGAATCATTGCTTGAATAAGATCTAATTATTCAATTATTTTTAAAGCCTTTCCTTATTTCTTCACAGCCTTACACACTTCTTAACCGTCAGGGCCTTTGTCGTCACATCTTTCCCACAACTGGAAGTGCAAGTGACTTCTTTGCCACCCATTAACAGCTTTCAGATTGAGAACTGAATACAATATACTGCGCAGCCCCTTTAAATACACTCCTTTTAATCTATGGAGAGAAGAAGAACGACCAAATCTGTAGTCACCTACTCATAGATGGTGTTTCTGAGATTTGATCTGCTGCTTTGTGCACGTTACAGCCACTGCCCCAAGGCTAAGAGCAAGTTAGCTCCCTCACCAAGATGTCTGTCACATTTACTTTTACCTGAATATTTAGGATTATTAACATAGTCTTGGATATGAAACTACAAATATATCATCCACCTAGCTACACCTAGCTAGTAGGGGAAACTTAAAATTCAACTATAAAACATTAACTGCTTCAAAAAAGTGTATTAATGGGAAGGGTTTGATGATGGGGAAAAGACAAAAATCTCCCTGAACATCCCTCCTAACCTGTATGGTGCAGATGCTCTCCCCTTGCCCTTTTGCTTTCTTCACTCCCCTCCACCCCAGTCTCTTGCTCTTTTCGTCTTCAGTTTCATGACTGTGAAGGAATGCTGCCCAAGCTCCCTCCCCCCAACTTCCAAACGGTGTTTGACTGCTGAGCCACCTTCTACACAGCTCAAGAGGATAATTTTGTCTCAGTTTCTTTTTCCATCTAAGATGCAAGTTGTTTGTATTTCTTACTGTACTGAGGTGGCTACATAAGTTGCCAACCTGAAAATAAACTTTGCTATCTAAAAAACATAGATACAATTTCTGTGTGAGCCATGACTTTAGAAACAGTCTGAAGATATTTTAACCCACAGGAAAAACAAAATCCGCGTACAGGAACACCTTGCAAAGATGTTTACAGGATTTGAGTTCTGTTTTCAGAGCACTCAGGACTTCAACATTTCTGGAAATCAGGGGGACTTCAACGAGAGCACTGTCCTTGGGCTCCAAAAGCACAGATGGAGATTAACAGGTATTTGACTGTTTAGCGGAATTACCACACCCATCAACAAACCAAATTACTTTTCATTTCAGTGGAACTTCTAACTGCTTCTTAAAAATTTAAAAATTTCCTTCTGCAATTGAGCTTTCAAACACATCAGAAAAGCAATCCTGTGTGTCCCCTATTAGGGGGCACTTGTGAATTTGAAGAACGATTTTGCCTCCAAAGTGGGTCATCACATTTAGGCTGTTCTCTGGATACTGCAGAATATGTTACTATAGGGACTAAGAGACCTCGCATTACAACAGCCTCAGTATTAGTTCTCTATATTATTCCTTGTGAGTCCCACGGTTTTTTGTTTTGACTGCTGCAAAGAAAAGCTGCCTCAAAATAATAACATATGTTTTCTTCCTGTATGACTACACTCAAAAGAAACAACAACAAATGGTATAAAATAAATTTACAACAAATTCCTGTCTATCTGTTCATCTTAGTCATTAAGACTGTAACTCCAGGTGACAGTGATCCCTCAAATCCCAAGGACGATGATTCAGTCACTTATATGGGAATACTGCCTGGGCTTCAAACTCGTTTTTCTGGGGAAAGATTTTAAAGGCAGAATAAAAATTCCAAACTAGGATGCAGATAGTTAAGAGACAAATCGCTTTTTCACAATTCTAAGAAGCTGGTTTTCCACCTCCCTGTCTGCAGGAATGCGCTAGCTACAGAAGCACAACAGAAATGCAATTCTCCTATTAAGATATAGGACAGAGAGATTTTGTGATAGACTTGGGAGAAAGTAATGAGCAAATGGATATGCACTGACTCATTCTCCCTTCCTTTTAACCAAAAGGTAATTAATGGCGCTTTAAAATCAAAATGTGTGTATCTTTTGGAGAACTACAGCTAGAAAACGGCAGCATTCTACACAATTCAACACTGATGTTTAGCAGTCCTGATTTTTATCAACCCAGTTATTATTACTCCTACTATCTCAGAAACTCAGACACTTATTAGGATTTAGCACACTATATAAACAAACCCCAAAATGTTAGTAGTTTGTCTTCAAACATTATGGCCACCTAAGTTCGCTGTAGTGTTTTCATACAGTTTCTTACAAATCACTGACTCTCAGAAAGGTGCAATGGAAGAGGTAATTTGCTGGGACTGATTGTTACTAGGAGAGGAAGAAAACTTTGCAGTAAATTTCATGAGTAAACTAATGTTTCATTTTGGAAGAGTATACAATTTGTTTGGTAATGCTGTATACCTCTGCCACCAGTTGCCCTTCAGCTCACAGCAAAGGTTCCCCTTGCAAGGCTCACTATGGCTGGATCTGTCCTCGCTCTGGTGACTGGCTCCCTCCTGAAATCTGACTGAAGCTCTGGAAACAGTCATGTTGATATCAGTCAGGCTACCCACAAAGTTCATACAGTACAAAATTGTTGTCAACTCCTTTTGATCAGCTGTCCTCAAATGATGCCTCTTCTACTTTCAATGTCACTCATCAAGCATCACCTTCTCCTTCTTAATTAGTCTTTTCCCTCATTGCTTAAAAATGTAAAACAAAAGATATTCCCTGACAAAACAGCAAGCTATGTTGAGGTACCTGGCATTCTTTGAGAACACATTTCCATTCCTTGTCTTTCATTCTCTTACTGACTATGATTCATCAGTCAAAGAAGATCTGTTCCCTCTCTCAGCCATTGCTCCCATGGAGATCAGGAAAGTAGATACTTATTGTTAGTACATGATGAGTTTTGTCTTTCTGATCCTGATTTCTTTTAAATTCAGCTTCCCCCTCTGCACCTAGCAGACACAAGCTAAAAATAGGATTCATGTTTCCCTTGGCAACTTTGTCTAGAATTTCCAACAATGCTTGAAAAAACATTGATTTAACTTATAGCAGTAACTGCGTAAATAATAATTAGTTTTATTGTTCATTGGTTTAAAATAAATATAATCACTTATGTGCGTTTCAGTCAAATTACTACCTTTAAGTTTGAAGTGCCACACAACTGTGGCACTATAAACAACAAAGCACTAGTGAGCAGCTGAAGCATCACCGGTTCCTATCTCAAAGACCCTACTGGCAATGTGAAGGCAGTGAGTTACTCAGTGCTGCCTGTGCAGAGGCTTGCTGCAGGCAAATGACACGGTCAGTCCCAGAACCTAGTCTTGAACTAAGTAGGTTTGCCTTTAATTTCTTGGAAACCTCTCTTGGGCAAAGTTGAGATCTCCCAAACAAAAAATGGTTTAGACATAAAATGTTCCTGGTGAGAGTTTTACTACTCGGAGTCTGCTAACACAGATAGCTGAGGTGAGCAGTAATTCGTACATACTTATGTTATACGCGCACACACAGAGCTATCGGCTAAACTGCACAAGAGTGGTGTGTAACACCGGGATTCATCCTTCTGACCTTCTGATACAGAGCCCCAGGGTCCATCACTTCAGTTAAACAAAACCTTCCATTACCTGCCAATATTAGTAAAGCTGCATCCTGTTTGCAGTTCCCTGCAGACATATATGATTCTATTCAGGAAAGGGCAATTATGTTATACTTCACAAAGCTCTGGAGCTCTCCTCATTTTCTTCTTTATGTCCTATTATCAAATTTATTCAACTCTTATTTCCCTTCTTTTACCTTGCCTGCATAACAGGGGCAAATACTTATATTACAGATCCTGTGAAATTTCAGAATTTATACATTTGCCATAGAAAGAGATCTCTGTGTCCATAATTCTATCCTTTTTTTTTTTCCTTCATTTTATGTATAAGTGTGATTTGTCATACAACATATTCATAAACAACCTACAGATAACAAACAGTTGCAGATTGCTTCATCTTGTAATGTTCAATGAGGAATTTCAAAGGAAGATGTTAGAAATGCTCCTGCTCTTTTGCCCTTTTTTTTAAAAAAAAAAAACAATCCAAACTAATAACTATAACAGACCAGGTCTGACTGCTTACCCACAGGTTCAGCCCTGGCCAACATAACTACCTGAATCTCCCTCATCCTGCAAAAAAAGCCAGTTTGATTCAAGAGTGCTGAAGCCTGCCCTGTAATAGTCAGAACACAAGTGCTTCTGCTCCATTCCCCAGAACTTCAATCTGACCTTTAGATTTATCTTGGTCGCTGAAACAATTAATAAAACTTCTTAACAAATGGAAAAAAGGTATTAATTCATCACTGTTTCAGTCCCATACAGGAGACACTGCAAATTACAGAGGAATGCAACTAGTCCTAGCCGGCTAGTTCACATACAAAAAGCACAATTGGTCAGTAACAAAGAGGAAGAAGAATAATTTTCTCTTCTTATCCATATGCTTTCCTGACTAGGGCCAGCAGGGGATTTGCTGGGGGATTTGCTGATAAAGCACAGCTTTGTCACATTTGTCAGACCTGAGGCTGTCATGGAAACATAACTGATGTGACAATCGTTAATGAGCCACTGTCACAAGGACAATCTGTCCAAGCCGACAGATTTACTGCTCCTTTTCAGTAGTGGGCAGACACAAAAGGGTCTAGCGGCCTCTCAACATCACCCCACCACCACAAGGGTCCTGGACTGCTTTGTTTTGGGAACACCATATGTCCATGTACAAAAAAAATATTCTACAGGATTCCCAGTCTGCAATGATGGGTTAGTTGGTTTACTTTTAAATCAGACTGTAAGCAAATGTCGAAATGAGTGTTATGATGAGCCAGAAGTCTAGGTTTTGACTTTGCTCCTCTTCTGCCTATCAATAACCAGCTGGCTCTTTTCCTTACTCTCCTCCAACCTATTCCTACCATCTCCCTTTTCTAGCCAGACCCAGGAGTAACCAATCATTCTCTCACTGCAAGCAATAAATTTCTCCTTCTCTCATGACAAATCCTATTTTAATAGTAAAAATTTTAAAACTTCCCTATGCCAGTCTTATCATTTGGCACCAATAGAGGCAGGAAGAACTCATCCTTCTCAGAATCAATGGTGGTTCACTTTGGGGCCTGTCCTGTCACTGTCCCTGAGAGGCACATGTGATGCCAGATCACAGTAAGCTTCTACACACTGCCACTGTTGGCAAGGTCATACATCACACCAGCAGCACAGGCACCAAAATGACATTACACACATGTATCACAATTTAGCAAGAGGCTAACGCACAAGAAAGGTTCATCTTAATGCAGCCTGGTTTTCCATGTGGAAATTTTATTCAGGCAGAGATAGGGGAATGTGGACATTTGTTCAGGATTTCAGAACATCACACAGCCTGGGCAGAGCAGCCATTGACCAATACCTGAAATCTCTAGATAAATATCCACTTTGCAGTCTGCCATATCCGGAACATAAACTGCATAGGTTTTCCAGAAAAAAATTACAGAACCATCAGAATAAGCCCACCGACTAACTGAGGATCTGGCCATACTTTTAGAATATAGGTAGGTACAGCCACATTATCAGAGCCATCAGTGCCACAGGCACAGGAACTGTGTTGGGATCTGCTGACAAGGTGCTGTAGCTGACAACCTTGGGCTGCCCCTTGGAATCCTGTTCTTCCAGACAGTCATAAATCCCCAGGAAGTGTTCTGTGCTACTGCAGTACACAGCACCAAGTCATGTTTACATTTTGCTTCTACTGTCCATGCATATCAGCCAAGAGAAAATAAAATGCAGCAGGGACCTTAGCTCTCAATGTGTCTCAGCAGAAAACTGGGTAACGTCCGCACAGGAGAGGAAAGCAGATCTTAATGCAAATGCAAAATTTGACAGTATATTATACTATCAACTGGGTCTGGCACAGAAGAGATTATATATGGTGATGGGGTTCCCTGTACAACCAGCTTGTGTAGCAGCTCCTGTGCTACACACAAAGAGCTCCAAACATGAGGACATGAAGAAAGTGTTTCTAAACGCAATAAGGTTCAACCTATGCCTGCATCCAACCCTTACACGAAATAAATCTCATTTCCAGGGATGCTTCTGTTGAAAAAGAAACCTGGGCTCAGCTGCTGGATTAAAGTGAAAAAGTCTCACTCTCTTTCCTTCCTTTTCCCCTGTCTCCATGGTCACTAAAGTGTGAAAGTAAAGAGGATGAGGAGAAGGGCACAAGCAGCACATAGGGACAGGCAGGGTGGATAAGGACATCATCTCTGCACATGCTTTGGGGCCAGCTCCTCCATGCCTCAACAGCAGTTCTTGCCTGGCTCAAGGGAACAGCATTCCTGCCCAGCTGATCACCTGGTCACAGTCAAGGACACAAGCTCCCTATAACAACAAAAAAAATGCAGGCTCTTCCTAGACCACAGTGACTGGGGGGCAGTCTAACCTTCTCGTCTCTTGCCACTCTTTGCTCTCACCTTTTGTGAGAGCATCCCAAGCAAGGGTAGATGGAACAGCCCCATGACATTAGAATATCATGGCAGAGGCTCATTGCTATAGGAAAGGGAAGACCTAAATGTATCAACCATCTTACACAGCTGCAGGAACTGGACTGGCTTTGCTTCTCCACCGAAGCCTCAGATCAAGGAACAAGAGCTTTGCTTCAGCCACCCAGCCTGGGAGCAGAGTCTTGCTTACAGGTGGCACACAACTGCAGCGCTTTCCACAGGAAATAAAACGGGTGGCCAAACACTCAGCTATGCAAGTCCCAGGGTGATAGCACTTGATTTGCAAACTACTGTCACAAGCTACTGCTCATAAAAGAGCACTGAAAAACCAATGTTAGCCCTTAGGTCTTCATGTATTTCCAAAAGTCAACCTGCTGCCCCAAGCATGAGTATAGCAGGGTCAGTGCAATGGTGAAACCCAGTCTGATACACAGCAGAGCACGCTCCAACCCAGAGCATCAGCTGATTACACAAAGCATATTCAGCATCCCAAAGTGGAAGTTTTTCCCATTCTTCCCTCTGAAACCAACTTGACTCTTCTCCAAAAAAACAACACCAGAATGACTCACTTCAGATTATTTTTTAGGCAGGTTTCTGAAAACTGAATTGCAATATGTCCCCTTCCCTGTGAAAACGTGCCAGGCAGCCTCAGGGAACTCTCCCAGGAGCTGCTAGGGGATGAACACAACAGGCTGAGCCGTTCAGCTTCTCACCTCCCCCAGCACGGGTTTCAACATGTTGCCAGCAGAGTGCTATGAAGGTGGTTTTGCCCCCTACAAATCTTTTGGATAAGCAGGATTGTGCTCTAAATCAGAAATTTTTCTTTGTAACTTTAGTCAATACTTTCTTGGCTTGACACTCTTGACAACTCCATCATAAAAGAGTTCTCTCTGGAATATGCTGTTCAAAATAATCAGCTGTCAACTATTCTCCTTTTAAAACTAATAATAGAAGGTCTGCATGGGCCTGTGAGAGACTGAAACATGGGAATGTGAATTGTGTAACTGCAAAGGTTTCCATAATGCTGCAGCTCTCAAATTCCTTTTTGCTCTCTACCAAGGAAATATGTGATACCATTGCAGGGAGCAGGTTTTGTACTGACCTCAGTATGGCCATAATGTGCTAAACGCTTAGTGATGCCTTTTAACTTTCAAGTACACTTTAACGAGCAGAGGGATGATCTGGTCATAAACCAACAGGCTCAGCTGGACCAGGAGCACAAGATAATTTGATGGCTTGCATCCTTTGGATGCCAGCTGCACAAGGGATGCCAAATAGTGCTCTTGCCATTGGCTGAAGATTTAGCTTCTGATTCACTTTCTTGTCATCAAACTGCAACAGGATTGGGGGAAAAAAAAAGAAAGATTCAAGTGGGGAACACTGCGTCTGACAGGGTGGGGAAGTGGGACTCCTTTGAACATCCCCTTGCATACAGAATTTTGGCTCCAAGCAGGCAAAGAGGATTAATGCTACAGGAGGCTTGAACTTAGAGTAAGAGGTGGCACTGGAGGAAACACAACTGTGCAACACTCTTCTAACAGCTTAGGGGACTCTGTTGTTGTCACGTGAAACTGAGAAAGAACCAGGAAGCTCTGTTCAAAAAGGACTTGGGGGGAAGCACATTTGCAAAGCCCAGTGAAGGAACAAGAGCAGCACCTGCCTCTTCTAGGTCTGCCTGCAGCTAGCATGGTCAGGGGACTTCACTTCTACCAGCAGAAGGTTCATTTTCAGCCTGAAAAAAATATTTTAAACAGCCTCTCAGGCTTTTAAGAGAAAGAAGAAGATTAAATCCCAGACCGGAAGCCTTAATTATAATGGATTTGTGTGAAAGTTGCCAGATCTCTCCCTGCTCTGTAATCAGGGCCGTGCCAAGAGTCTGCTTTGTGTCACACCAGCAACTGTGTTAAGTTCAGCAAAGTTAAAGATGCAAAAGCAGAACAGAGATCACTGATTAGCACTAATGAGTGCTTGCATTGAAGAGCTGAATGGCAGTGCAATCATTTCAAAGTTCTTGCTCTATTTAAAGGTAGCCACATTCATATTTAATGTGAGCTGCTCAGAACAAATCCTTTTGCACGTCACATTTTGCACCTTAGAAAGTCACTCAGAATCACCATGACCACAAAATAGCACAAAAGGAAACAACTATGAGAACCAGTTTTCATACTGCTGGAATTGAAATTAACTTACAGAAACTAAAATATTTTAGCATCCTCACAAACAGTTCTTCTACATATGCAGTACTGTTGCTTTCAATCAATTAATTTCATCTATTCTGAGCATAAGGTTACAGATGGAGAATACTGATCTCATGTTGAGGAATTTAATGGTGCATCTGCCCACAACTGTAACACCAGGTGCCCTGAAGATCACCCAACCTTCAAAGAAAACAGCAGAAATGGAGACAACTACAGTGTTTTTCCAGTGTCTCACAGACTTTCACTAAGAAGAAAAATATCAAAAAGACTAAAGTTGTTAGAAAAGGGAATAAGAGCAGAAAGAAGTATTGAATGATACAGAAAAGACAGTCCTAGACTTCTAGATAGCCTAAGCTCATTTGCAAAGTGGTGTATTTCCAAGTAATAAAGACAGATATGTCAACATAGCACCTAACTTGAAACTCACTGCAACAGACAACAGGGAACCATCCGCTGTAAACTTATGGATACAGGGAGTATGAGCAGCTATACAAAAGATGATCTTATACAAGATAAACCAAACAATTAAAAAATTATAACTCAGAGTAAAACATTTATTGATTAGATAGTCAAGGAGAGAGAAGAAAAATAGATTTCTACCATGTCCTTTCACTTTCCTTCTAAGTGCAATGAGACAGGACATAACTAATCCTATCAAAAAACCACATTAATTTTTCTGGAAAACTTAGAGCCACAGACTATCCACAGACAGAATGTGGGCTTACAGCCACCAGCAGAAACAGTGGACACATGGGACCAACAAGATTTATGTCAGCACAACAACATAGAGCAATTCCCTTCAAGCTATAGAAATCAATGCATTTATAAAGTGACAACTACAGCAGGCTGCAAACGCTGGGCTAAGGACCACTGAGAACATGTCCACAGGGACTGTGCTGAGCCCAGCGCCACTATAGACTGCTGCAAGAACTCCATGTGCCTTACCAAGTACAGCAGCAGCCCTCTTGAATTGCTTATTCCCTCAAAGGATGAAAAAAAACCCCAACAATGCACCAATGCCTATGTGGCTGGTTACATATGCCCAAGCATAGCGGGTCAGTTAGAAGGTATCCTGTTACAGGATGACCATGAGCCAGCAATGTGCCCTTGTGGCCAAGATGGACAATGGCACCCTGGGGTGCATCAGGAAGAGTGTGATCAGCAGGTCGAGGGAGGCCATCCTGCTCCTCTACTCTGCCTTGGTGAGGCCCCATCTGGAGTACTGTATCCAGTTCTAGGCTCCCCAGTTCACGAAGGACAGGGAACTGATGGAGTGGGTACAGCAGAGGACCACAAAGATGATTAGGGGCCTGGACCATCTCTCTTACGAGGAAAGGCTGAGGGACTTGGGTCTTTTTTAGTCTGGAGAAGACAAGACTGAGGGGGGAACTGATCAACACCTATAAATACTTAAAGGATGGGTGTCAAGAAGGGGCCAGTCTTTTTTCAGTGGTGCCCAGTGGCAGGACAAGAGGAAATGGGCACAAATTTGTATATATGAAGTTCCATCTAAACATCAGAAGGATCTTCTTCACTTTGATGGTGGCAGAGCACTGGAACAGGCCGCCCAGAGAGGTGATGGAGTCTCCGTCTCTAGAGATGTCCAAAACCTGCCTGGACAAGTTCCTGTGCAACCTATTCTAGGTGATCATGCTCTGGCAGGGGTGTTAGACTAGATGATCTCCAGAGGCCCCTTCCAACCCATATAATTCTGTGATTCTATGAGTGTAGTTATCAATATATTAAGATTTGTTGTTTTTTTTTTTTTTAATTTTCCTACTAGTAAGATATATGTAATATATAACATAAGCAAACTTCATTTGGAACTATTCAGAATTCTAAATGGACTATGGGAATGATGCCTTGTATGATTTTTCAAAGTAACCTGTGAATACTACAAACACAGACCATTAAGGAAATTAAAGGACCACTAAAGGAAATGCCACCCAGCCAGGAACAGTGGGAGAGAATTCACCAGGCTTCCTGCTGCATCACATCACACAACAGATAAATGCCAAAAAGTAACCGTTGCCTTTGGAATGTCCAGTTTTCAAAACCTTGCAGAGATTGCTCAGGAGTCTCAAGCTGACCAACTGCAAAATGTAATCACTTAAAAGCAGTGGTTCTGATTATGAAAATCATACTCTCTGTCTCAGAAATATCAGGGAATAATAGCTTTTTCCTACAAATGAGGCTTAAACTTGGGTAATTATCACAACATTCCTTCTTAAGGAGGGAGATGGTTCTTATTAACACTCCAGCTCCACAGGTATTTAATTTCTAGTCAAGAATGGGACAAGGATTTCTTATTAAACTGCTCCCAGTCATCAAATGGATGAAAAATATTTTTTCCAATCACTCAACCAGGTTATTAATTGATATTCACTAACAGCGGTATTTTGTTTACAGAATCAAGCTGGTCAAATCTGGTAAGCAAGAAGGGAACACAAAATGTTAGGCTGTGCTGATCAGCCCCCAGTTAGCAGATGACAGGTGTTAGTTCTGTACACACGTTGTAGAAAGATTGCCTGCTCCAGGACTGCTCGCTTCTGCTTCACGACTGCTCTACTGGCAGATCACAACAATAACAGTGTTTTCTCCCCTAATGTCTTCCTGGAACTCCCCCCTGAAGCACAGCCAAAACTGCCCTTTAATCAAGAAATAACACGCACACACAGACATACACGTGCACACACACACACTCAAAACGAACAGCCATTTGTGAAGAGGGGAGGTGGGCTGCTAGAAGGATCCAATTTCCATTCACCGCACTTTCCCCCTCTAGGACAATTTTAGAAGAAAGCGGAAATAAGCATCACCATTATCCCCAGCATGTTCAGCAGCTACGCTGAAGCCAGTCAGCAGCACTTGGCATTGTTTGGAGGAACACAAAAGACCTTCTGTTTGGAAAGTTCAAGAAAGAAAGCAGTGAGCCTGTGGCTTGATCCTACAGTCAAAAGACTGAAACAGAGGCTGAGAAGTTCTCAGGCAGAGGCTGATACGAAGCCTTTTGAAGTTGGCAGGAAAACTCCCATGGACTCCAGCACGCTTTGGATCACGTCTGAAACACACAGAAGGGAGCAAAGCAGCAAGAAACTAGAAAAGATTATCTGCTAGAAGGGGTAGGGGTAACCTAATTTCTCATGATGGTTATAGGTACAGTGTATTTTTGTGATGTTCAAACAAATAGGATTATATCAATTTTCTAAGTCTTTTCATTAGGACAGAGCAGTTGTACATTAATCATTAGGTATTTTTCCACTTACAAAGCTATGCATGCTACCTTAATGTTGACTGTTGAATATAGCAAGTAGCAAACATGTAAGGAAGAAAGGAGGGAAAAAGACTCTTTTAAATTGCTGAACTTAAATTTTTTGCTTTCTTCCCCCTCTATCCTCTCCCAAAAAGACTGGTTTAAAGCTAGGAAAAATACAGTCCAGGACTGAAAACCTTGCTAAGAACAGTGCTGCAAGCATCATCGATTCATAAGCAGCAGCTTGAGACAGAGCCCAACCCACAAGAAATTCTTTACCAGCACATTCTTCAAACAACTACTAAAGGATCCCAAGTGAGTGGAGGTTCCAAATTCTCTGCTTAATTACAGTGCAATTAATTTTTTCATTAAAGATGAATATAGGAGCATCCAAGAAGAAACACCACCTGAATTATGTAAAACTTCTATAATTATTTTCTTGCATATAGAATTGCTGCAGTGATTTTACAGTTTGGTAACATCTAGGTCCTAAATGACATTTTCTGGGAATTAATTTGTTAAAAATATTATCTTTTCTTTTTTTAAACACCTCTTGCAGCCTTTTCACAAGATTCAACAATGAGCCAAAGTAAGGTTTTTGGTTTGTTTTTTTTTTTTTCCCCCAAAAAATGCAGGATGTTTCCTCTTTCCCTGGCTAATAGAATCCAACTGTTGCCGCATGACATCATTCCCCAAAGCTAGGGAATCCAAGCTCACTCAGCCGCTCGACTAGGAGTAAACACCACGGGGGAAAAAAGGAAAAAAAAGAAGCACTAAACTTTGAAGTGTGAGGAAATAACATTAAAAAGGCAATTTTTGTTACCTGAAATTTGGAGCATTTCTCTTTCCACTCCATTCTCAGATTTGTATTTCCCAGACAAAACTCTGTCTTATTATCTGAGGCAATCAGAACACCAGTCGTTTAGCGTCTAATACCTGCTATGCTTCCCACAACTCCTTCATGTGACCTTTTGCAGCACCGATTCCAGCTAAAATGATTGCAGGGAACACAGACTGCCCGGGCCAGTTGTCATGGAGATATCTCTCTCTCTCTCTCTCTCTTTTCACACGCGCGCGTATACACACACACAGATTTAAACAATTCTGGGAGGCATCCACAAAACAGCATGCCTTTTCATCAGCTAAGTTTTTGAAGCATTCCACCCCTCCTCCAAGCCCTCCCTAGAGTCAGCCCCGGAAGCTGATCTTTGGTCATGAATCGATTGTTGAAATGAGAGATATTGCCTTTTAAAAAAAGAAAACCACCACAGAACTTGTACTTTTTTCCCCCAGGAAGGAACACAGAGCTGTTTGCTTGCCAAAGCTTTGAACTAAAAGAAAATCTATTGCACTCAAACCTGCAGGCTATTTGTCTTTGCCCGACTTGTTATGAATTTGGTATCTGAAAGCACTAAGGCTTTGTTGAAATACAATCATCCAGATTACAAGAAATGCTGCTGGCATGGCCTGACTGCTTACCTTGCTGTTCTCCCAGTATCCAGCCAGTGACTTAATTAGCACAGGTATTCATTGTCGTCATTCAGGACTTCCTGTATTCTTTCATGTTTCTGTAATTAAGAAGAAAAATGTGGAGGTCAGGAACACGCAACTCTAACAACAAACAATGGAAAAATCTCCCAGCCAAACAAGACAAAACAGATATATTTGGAAGTTTTGTCATAGTCACTATAAATTTATATGCCTCTTACACGAAACTCACTAACTCACAGTTAATGGAGAAACCCATTTCAATGGCATTCACAAATACAAAAACTGATTAATTCACCATATACATTGGCACCATGGTTGCAAAACAAAACTTACTCCAAACATAAATAAAGGCACACAACATTTGTCCCTTGACAAAAAGAAATTCTAAATGAATCCCGAGCAATGTCATATAAGAAAGCCTGGACTGATAAATCAAGAGAATTTTAAAAAACAAACAAATAAGCAAAAAAACAAACAAACAAACAAAATAAAAACACCATTTAGTAAGGAAATTCAGTAAAACGTATTTGGACTCAGAACAGCACTGTGCTTGAGGTTTTTACACTTGGATAAATTGCTTGGAAACTTATTCGTTAGAGGATTCAACCAGTCAGTCATTCAAAGTTTTAAAACTTCGTTAAAGATACTAAAGGGATTGTACGAGACTGCTTTCTGCAATGAGTTCTATGAGCAACAGTCCCTCTAGTGGGCGTAAAATGGCAAAGCTGACTATGCCCTGCTAAGAAGGAAATCAATTTCTTTTTTTCTCTACGAACCACTTCGTTATGCTTTATGATATTCCACCCCTGCACTAAAAACTTAGAACCAACCTAGCACATGTAACCTTTTATACATTATTTAGGGAGCTGAACACAAGAAAATGCATGCATGCCATACATAATCAACACAGCTAGGTTTATATATAAGGAAATACAAAAGAGTTCCAATATATTGCCCTTCCGGCTGTTTTTGTAACACGATAGCAAAGGTGGGATTAAAAAAAACCTACATATGAGATAGCTGAGATGCTGTACTGGAACACCTGCCCCTCCATATAACTATTATAGGATATAAATTACATTGGAGCATCTTATTGACTGTACTTCTAAACACTCTACATTTTGTGAATGACAGAGCTGCTAGTTGATTGTACAGTTAAACCACCTCTCTTTCTATCAAAAAATCTACCCAAAGGTGTATACATGAGGCATATTTTATACTGTTACCAAAAACTGCATGCAGACTATTCCCAGGTAGAGGAATATAAAAAGATGGCTACTTCAGCTGAAGAATCAAGAAGATGCTGAAATGACATCACATGAAAGATTTTTTCTAGACATGAAAGTGGCATATTCTAAGCTTGCAAGTTCTTGCTGAATTCCCTTAAGAATGCAGCAGGGAAGACCAGCAGAACCATAGAAGACAAACAGAATCATAGAATCACAGAATGGTTCCGGTTTGAAGGGACCTTAAAGACCAAGTTCCAAGCCCCCTGCCATGGGCAGGGACACCTCCTACTAGATCAGGTTGCTCAAAGCCCCATCCAGCCTGGCCTTGAACACCTCCAGAGATGGGGCATCCAAACCTTCCCTGGGCAACCTGTTCCAGTGTCTCACCACCATCAAAGAATTTCTTCCTAATACCTAATCTAAATTACCCCTCTTTCAGTTTAAAACTATTACCCCTAATCCTATGACTACACTCCCTGATAAAGAGTCCCTCCGCACCTTTCCTGTAGGTTCCCTTTAGGTACCGGAATGCTGCAATGAGGTCTCCCCCGGAGCCTTCTCTTCTCCAGGCTGAACAACCCCAACTTTCTTGGCCTGTCTTCATAGGAGAGGCGCTCCAGCCCTCTGATCATCTTTGTGGAGTTGCTCCAAGAGGCCCCAGAGCTGGATACATTCTCCAGGTGGTGTCTCACAAGCACAGAGCAGAGAGGGAGAATCGCCTCCCTTCATCTGTTGGCCACACTTCTTTTGATGCAGTCCAGGACACAGTTGACTTTCTGAGCTGCAAGTGCACAATAACAGGCTGTGTTGAGCTTCTCATCCACCAACACCCCCAAGCTCCTTCTCCTCAGGGCTGTTCTCAATCCATTCTCCATCCAGCTGTATTTGTGAAAGACCCTGCACTGAGCCTGGTTGAACTTCATGAGGTTGGCACAGGCCCACCTCTCAAGCCTGTCAAGGCCCCTCTGGATGGCATCCCTTCCCTCCACCATGTCAGCCAAGCCACTCAGCTTGGTGTAAATGGTAAACCTGAGTGTGCATGCAGTCCCAGTGTCCGTGTCACCGAAAAAGATGTTAAACACCACCAGTCACACTACTGGCCCCTAAGGAATGCCACTCGTCACTGGTCATGTCTCTCCCCACAACTTTTTCAATGCAATCATCCAGCCAATTCCATATGAGTGGTACATCCATCAAATCCATGTCTCTCCAATTCAGAGACAAGGATGTTATGTGGGACAGTGTCAAATGTTTTGTGCAAGTCCAGGTAGATGATGTCAGTTCTTACCTTATCCACCAACTCTGTAACCCTGTCGTAGAAGGCCACCAAACTCATCAGACAAAATCTGCCTTTAGTGAAGTCATGTTGATTGTTGCCAATCCCCTCCTTACATAAAAAAATCTGACATGTTTTTGTCTTTAAAAGTTCCCTTTGGTTTATGAACAGGTTATCACACGCTGCAAGTGGGCACAGTTTCAGCAGTGTAACTGGGGAAAAAAGGAGATGGCTAGCTCCTCCCAAGAAAGGAATGTTTTACCCTACATCACCGCAAAGCGACTGCTCAAAGACACGAAAGTAATAAAAGAAAAAAACAACCTAGGAGCTGATCAATGAACGGGCAACACAGTTGATCAGTCTCAGATTTTCTGTAGACCCCATTATTGGTAGAATGAGAGAATGTACCAATCGTCTGCATCCCATCCCACTCAAGAGTTTATCACAAGGCTCTGTAGCACTTCATTAGGTGACCACATCTGCACATATGGCAAGGATCTCAGGGGAGCATGCAAGCTAGTATTTATAAACAATTGAAAATGCTCACTGCATTACATATACACTTAGTTACAGTTTAAATTTCCAAACAAAACAAATAAAGTCATTAAAATATATTATGTATGCAAAAATACGTAGGTAGGAAGCACAGTAGTATAACTGTGGCCCAAGCTTTGGCCTTGAGCAGATGACTAGCACAGAAGATGCCAAACAAGCACATTTCTATTCTAAGTTTCATCAATAAACTCCCAATAAATACCTTGTCAATGGGTGAAATATTTTCCTTAGACTGGCCCCAGTGAAACAGGAACCATTCTCACCTTTTACTTTTTTCTCATTGGGCTTTATTGTGAGTACATCAACACAAAATTTAGGATCAGGACAGAGATTAGTATTATAAACAGAGGACATGATGAACAGCTGATATTTGGTTAATTACAGCGTCATTGCTATACCGCAATCAAAATGTATTAGAATATGTATGCTCATCCCCTGCAGGAGACAGACAATCCATTACTCACACATTGCTGATGTTTTTAGTTTCTTATTTCCGATACACTTCCCATTTCTGACTGGTTGAACACACTCCTTCCTATGCTCTGTGGTCACAAGCGCAGGATGCAGAAGCCACGTGACACATGCAGGAGCAGACATGCACTGAAAGGATGAGTGAGCAGTGAGAGAGTCCTCACCGGGGCACACCTGGCATCTCTGCCCTTGAGACTGGAAAGGGAAATATGAGCCGCTCTCTCCACAAGCTGCATGGTCTGAGATCCTTTATTGAACACTTTCCAAACCAAGCAGCCATTATCAGCAACAGGAGAGGAAACAAAAATCAGATTTGTTCCTAAACGGCTCACGAAATTTTATCACTTTCAGTAGGTGAAAACACAATGTCAACTTCGGGATTTAAAAAACACAAAACCAGAGATGAGTTACAGACTAAGCTGCCTACAATAGCACAAATCTCTGGTAGGTGCAAACAGAGATTAATCACTGCACCAACTTCAGCAGCATTTTCCTTCACTTCAAAAAAAAAAAAAAAAGAAAAGAATTTCCATATAAAAATGCTCCTGTAAAATGAATTATGATTTTTTCCCCCTCCTCAAATAACTTTCTGCCCTTCAGAAGGGCTTTTGCCCCTTTCCCATAGAAGACAACCACGTTATTTCTCTCCCTCTCATGTCGTATCTACAACACAGTTCCTGACTGTCTTTCCAGTGACCTCCATGGATATGTATCTGTTTGGACTTAGACAAATTTAAGACTCAACAACAAGAAATGAAGCTTGACTGCCCTGTTACAGTACATTTTTAATCAATACCATGGAAAGTCAAGTGTCTGCAACTCCTGCTGACCCCAGTGGGAAAGGCAGAGGGCTAGGCAGCAGCACTTCCTCATCGCCAGGCAGTGACTTGCAGACATATGGAAATAAGGGAAAAGTCCCCAGCCAGCTCATATTATAAAGCATGTGTGCACTACAAAAACTGCTCTTGGTGCTTTATATAGAGGCCCAACACTCAGTACTTTTGTTTAGGGCATTCCATGACTATCAGGCGTGACAACAAAATGATATCCAGGACAGCAGCCACCATACTCTTTGAAGCAGTCCCACAACACCATTGAATTCTTTGAATTAAAGTCCAGAGCACTGTCCTTTATTGTTAACACTCCAACAAAACATAATAAGAGCACAGCAATAAAACAAGTGGCACAAGATAACACCTCTGACCCCAAAAGCATCATTCTACTAAAGTGATTAAATCTTCCACTGACTTCTGTGACACCTTAACTTCAGTTTTGCCACACTGCATCATGCTTTGCTAGGATTGTGGTATCATAGAAAGTAGTACAAAATTATATTGGAGCCCTACAAACAACAGCAAAGGAGTTGGCCCAACATATGAGTCTCCCATTTGCAACAGGACTGCACAGGTGTAGGTCTAAGATCAGTCAGCTATGAACTTGGCTTTCTTCCCCCATTTCAGCATCAGATCAATTACCCGTGTAGTATTTCCACAACTCTCTCTTCTAGAAGGAGAATTAAAAATTTCCATGACCTCTCTAATAGCCCAACGAGGATCATGTTTGAAGCACTGTACCATTTTAACTAACCCAGGGGAAAAAAAAAAAAAGTGTGTATGTGTATATATAGTATATGTATATAGGAAATGACTAATCATAGCTGTGCAACTCTTTGAGATGCTGCCAATCCCTTTATGGTCCTGTATCCCATTTCAGTTTGATCTTACTCTGCAAATGAAAGCCTACCATACTTCAGTCTGACCCTGACATCTCAACTGGGCACAAGACTGCAATTTGCAAAAGTTGCTAAGTGAATCAGTGAAACTAAGAGGATATCTGTACCTACGAGGTCATGACAAGAAGCTGACACACATTTGACTCCTGTGCAAACATTAATTCAGAAATAAAGTGGTTTAACTTTGTGGCTATTATTTTTTTAGGCCACAATTCAGCAAAGCACTTAAACATTGACTTCAAAAGAACTTTAAAATATACCAAATGTGCTACAATATTTTACCAAAGTGGTGCTTTAGTAATGTTGTGTATTTGAGAAAAGAGAGATGGGAAGAGTTTTTGTTTGGTAATTAAAGCTTTCAGATGTTGTTTGGTGATATAACTGGGACACATTCCTCATGCTAAACCTACTAATGAGTTGAAAATCTGCTGAGCAATAAGCTGAATAATTCCCTAATAGAACAACTTTAAACCTAAACAGTGTGGAATTAGTTCATGGAAATGCCTGGTTTGAGAATTATCCATTCCTATGGTCTGATTCATGGCAGGAGACATACATTACAGCTCACCCTGCTAGGAAAGTGGTGCAAAGCCAAAAAAGCCATACAAACTGGCTCTGGGCCCAGGCAGCCAATTCAGCAGCTCTCAACATCCCAGTGCTGCAAACTGTGTCAGATGGCACCAGGCCAAGGCAAAAGCCAAGCTAGAGGGATAACCAAAAGGTGGGAACCTCATGTAAATAAGTCCTTCTGCTCCTTAACTCTCCAGAGCCAGCCCTGTCTGCAACCCATCTGCCCTCCAGTCAACACTCTTCCTGTGCCTGGCTGTGCTGTTTCCCAGGCAGCCCTGAAAAAGAAAGACAGGAAGCTGTAGGACCAAAGCTGATGGAGGGAAGAAGCCCTGAGGGGAGATTATTTGTCCTGTCTGGACAAAACAAGAAAATTTTGCCCTTTATAGATGTTAGTTTCTTCCTACACCTTTCTTTTTTACTGCGTATACCCCCATCAAGTATGGATTTATGTCCCAAGAAGAGGGGCAAACGAGACAAGCAGGCTTCCTCTGGGAACTAGCCATATCAGGAGAGATGTCAATGAGCTGCTTGAAATTCCACAGGAATTCTGATTTGACCCTACACGAATGAGAGATATCTCATTTTCTCTTAGTTTGCTACTGTTTCTTTTAAGTAAAAGCCAAAGGACAAGTTTCTGTTGCCCTCATTCACGGTATACATCCTGGAACACAAGATGCTACCCATGGGACTGTAAGGCAATTTAAAAAACAGATCCCTCGCACCTGGAATTGCAATGCAAGCAGAACTCACAAGAACATAACTCCGCGAGGACTAAATCTTGTATGCATCTGAGCAAATGCAGCAAAGCTTTGACTTAATGGAAACATAAGGACAAGATCGCTCTTAGAGCCCATCAGTGATGGGAATACAAATCCTTTAAGCCAAACCCTGACCTGAAAAGGCACTTTTCAAATTGTTGTCAAGGTAGCCCTACCTGTGCTTGCATTCAGGTGGTCAGACAAAGACGAAGATGCCGTCTCTATTGCTACATTGGGTCCATGGAGCTAATAAAGGGAAGGGGATCTCTTGGCAAAGCAAGGGGCATGAGGACAGATACATCCAATAATGTACTGCTGGTTGCTGAAGCAGAATATGGGTGGTGGTTTGATTTTTTGCATTTTTCCCCCCACCGCAAAAGATCTTTAACTTTAAACTCAAAATGGAAAATAAGAGGACCTAAGGCTGAGCACCCAGTAAGATACCACCTTGCTCAGATGAGAAAAATCACAATCAATAGCACTGTGCACTCTTTGAACTTCTAAATAAGTAAATAAATAGATAAATAATGACAACATGTTTTGCGATTCCTTTTGATCAACAACTATGAAAGTTCATAGGAAGTTTATGCAATCACTCTGACTGGATAGATCTTATCTTCCAAAGCCTATTAGCCAAGAGACTCTAAGAAGAAAGTGTCATCCTCATGATAAGCAGTAACTTATCTGTGTGCTAATTTCTGCAGTTGGCTTCCTTTATTTTAGTCATGACTTGGACATCCAAGTTGACCCAGAGGAACACTGGTAACATGCTGTGGGATGCCTGTGAGCCCTACTTAGAATCTCTGGGGAAGAAGGGTACTGCCAGCACTAGCCCAGCACTACTCCCATCACCCATATCTAACTGAAATCAAATCCAGAGACAGCATGTCTCTTCCTAGGCATACAGTGAGTTTGTCTTTCATATTGCCATAGTCATCACAGCAGGCAGATTTTTTCCAGCCACAGACTGGAAGCTATTTTGAATAGAGCAGATAAACACAATATTGATTTGCAAGGAGTTAAGTGGCTTTGTGTAAAAGGCTGCACAGTGGCCCCTCAGAAAGAGTGTATGACTGACCAGATTCTGACCATCAGGCTCTGCTACCTCCCTTGAAATCATAGTTAGGACCAGGAAGGCAGTCGAGGTCAGCTGAACTCCAAGGGATATCAGAACTTTCTTCTTCCTGGAAAACAATTTGGTCATGGGAAACAGCTGCAATTAAACTTTCCTTCTAGCTCATTTCCAGTGCCACGAAGGAAATAGAAGTCAGTGACTAGGATGAGCTTGTGCAAAACAAAAGAAATCCAAAACCAGACCATGCAGACAGTTCAAAAACATTTTGTGAACTCCGTGTTCATTTCTCAGTAATTCATTGCTTCCTGGATTTAGCAGTGGAGTGTGGTACAGAGATGTCCAAATGAGCTGCAACCACCATAACTCCAGAACTGGAAGTAGCAAAGCCCCAACAGCACAGGGCAGTGCTTGAACTAGCACAGCCATATATTTTCGGGAAGGAGGTCGTGCCTCCACACATTGCCTCTCTATGCTGTGGGGTCATGCAAGACCTCCTGGAGTCTGCTCCAGGGCTCTTTGTGCTGAGCTCCATTGTGCAGCACAGACATCCCTTGAGCAACATACTGCAGACCACAGAGGAAGCCAGTCCCAGCGCTGGGAATTCAGCTCCCAGCACCCGAGATCCAGATGAATGTCTTAAAAGCAAGGTCATTCTTCTTCCTCTGATTCTGTGCGCTCTTCCAAACAGAGCTGGGGGAAGCCTCTGAAAACAGCCCCACATCCACGGGAGGGCTCTCCCAACACCCTCTTTTAGGCTGCTGGGGAATCACACATCTACTTGTCGCCTCTTCACCACTAACAATAGACTTTTATTTAAGAAAAAAAAAAAAGTACACATTCTACTTTACGCTCGAACAGATGGCTGAGAGATAAGATAGTGCCTCTTGCCATGAAAAATTATAATTTCTTCTTCTAATTACAGTGTTTCCCATTTTAGAGACAAAAGAAAAGCAAGAATTGATTTATATATTTATATATATATATATATCAAGCTGAAAAGGGTCGAACTTGGGAAAGTACCAGTGCTTTTCTTCCAAGTCTGGGAAAACTATACAGCTTATATAGGCCAAGACACTATTATTGATATTTTTCCTTTAAAACATTGGATATGGTCCATGTAGTCATATGATGATCCCCATTGCTATGTACATTGCATTAAGGGGATGGACAACTCACTCTGTGGAACTGCGACTGCTTGCTGTTCATACTATGAAAATGGTAAAATCCCACAACACAGGCTGAGCATCAGCCACTCAGTGCACAAAGACCACACACCAGAAAGTTTGGAAAAGACCTTGCAGCCAGTGAAGAAGTGCTAGCAAAGGCACTGCTAAAAGCCTTGATTTTTAACTAACCCCTAACCTGGCCTGTAATAGCACAAGCACTGAAAACCTCCATCTAAACATCACAGTAGGACCAGATTTCTAAAGCCACTGACCATTCCCAATTAATCACACAGAGTTATGCCAAGATTTAAACATGTAATAGAGCTCTTACCCTTGCAGTTGAGTGTGAGTACATTCACTGCTAACGCAGGTTAGCGCCTACAATGCTGGAAGCAGCTTATGGAAAGTCTGAACTGTAAGATTCAGATCATTAGGAGCATGCATCACAACGTGCTTTGGGGAAAATTCCCCATTCAAGAACAGACATGCTGATTACAACTCCAGTTTTCTGATTTCCTGAGGGGTGAAAATCTCATCAGTAAACATGAGAGCTCTGTGCTTACTGAAAGAATAAAGCAACACTCTTGGTTTGTCAGAATGAGCTGAAAGGCCTTTTTCTTTCTCCCACATATGCATAGGGTTGAAACCCTCTACTCTGCTTCCTGCAGACCTAACAAGGATCCGGAAGAATCAAATGTCGTTCGTAATTTTGACACCATCCAGTCATATGACCTTGGATAGCTTTCTTCACCTAGTAACAAAATACCTGTTTGGCTTTCTGAAGCACTGAGAAATCAGAAGCAAACAGAATTGGAATGATGCAGTAAATTGCAGTCTCACCATAAACTTCAAACATTATGTACCTTTGATCACGTTATACAATCCTGTACATTAATCAGCCTCCAAGGCCATTTCCAGTTTCTTAACCTGCTTCACATCTATGCATTTTTGATGCTCCCTCCAGCCTGAAAAAGGCCAAACATGAACCAGATCATTCCTGCCACTGAAATAATAAGTTTTCCTCAAGCTTCACACAGTCCCAGAGTACAACAAATGCAAATGCTGTCCTGAGCCAGAGAAAGATTTAGAACCTGATTGCTCCTGCCTATGTACAATGCCCTCAGAATTTTGCACAATTTTTCTTAGATGTTCTTTATCTGGTTACACTCTAAAATACTAGGTAACTGCATTGCAAGATTTTAAAAAAGAAAAACAAAAAAGCCCACAAAACTATGTTGTGGGGAATTTTTTAAAATTACCTCCACCCAGCTGCATTTAAAATAAGCTGCACTGCACCTGTCTTGTAAGAACCTCCACAATGGTTACAGATTCCATACAAAGTCTCATGGTTTATCACTGTTTTCATCTCTGGTTTACCAGGGTGTGACCTCTGGAGCAAATCTTCCACAATTCTAATGCTTCACTCCCTGTAGAGTAGCTCCCAAGCGTAATTCACCTGGCTTGTGAACCAACTGTAAAATAAAACAGGAGCTTGCAACCCCAGTTCCAAGACACCTAAGACACTTATGGAAAGCCAGCAGACCACCACAATACAAAAGAAGACAGTGGCAAAACACAGTGCCATTTTACATCTATTTGGAACAGCACTTGGATACTTCTGGAAATAGAACCCTCCACTGCAATTTAGCCTGAAGCACAGGTAATTGAAACAGCTTTCTGCTTTCTGTCTCGATTTCCTTATCTCTAAGGAGCTGATAACTAAATCTGTTAGAACTACTGCTAGCGCAAATTTATTAAATTTATTCTTAAGATGGCCACAGACTGCTGTAAGGGAAGCATTGCTATATTAAGAAAGAGGCTGACTATACCTCCTTTATTTTAACCAGATTCCCACTAGTAAGCCCATGTAGGAGGCTGTATTAATATAATCCTGAGAAACATTTTCACTATAGAATTTTAAAATCACAAGCTGGGCTAGGAAATGGAAAAGAACTGTCATGCACTGTCATGCACACACAGTCAACTACTTGAATGCTGTCTCCTGGGTGAAAGAGCCAGCCCATTAATAGGAGAGGGTGACAAAAAAAACCCCATATGCAGCACAGAGCACCTCTAAAAGCCAAAACAACAACAGGCATTTGAGGTGGAGAGTGGAGCAGACCGCTATGACTCATAGCTATAAGTCTAGTCAGTGAAAAATCTGGCAGAAGTGTGCTGTTTGACTATGTCTGTACATTCCCAAGAGATTTATAGCTGCTTATTAAATCATCTGTTCCTGTTAAAACCAAAGAAACTGTATATGTTTCACTGGATTTTACATCTGCAAGAAAGACCCATTAACCATTAATACAGAGTAGAGGGTTTTTTCTATCTGGTGAGCCATTCAAAAGATTTTAAGACCTTACTTGTGACAGGAAGTAAAATCTACACAAAGGACAGGCTGCAGGGGGATCTGAAACCTGCTGCATCAGAATGGGTCTCCCTCACTGGCATCTCTGGTCTGCCTGGCTAGTCTTTAAAACCAGGTGGGTCTTTCTAGTGACAAGCAGTTTCTGGTTGAAGAAAGGAAAGGGGAAAAAGTACTTTCTACAGAGGAGAGTTCTGTTGAGGAAACAGTTGTGCCTTCAAGAAGATGACCGCTGTGACTTGAGACAGGGTTTGTGGAGCAGGTTCATGGGCTGTGGTGACACATAGACACATGCTGATGACAGAGGACTTGTCAAATTGCAAGGAGCCCGCAGTGGTATCGACCAATTAACTTTCTTCACACAAAAGTTGCTAAACTCAGGAGCTGGAGGGAAAAACTAACCCTGAAGTTTCATCCGAGAACACAATGGAAGAGAAAAAGGATCTGGGCACAGACCTGCTCCACACAAAAACACCACTGCTTGAGCACTGGTTAATTCACATCAGAGCAAGAAAGAAGGATGAATAAGGTTGTCATTTCAATCCACCCTGCTTAGCTAAGCAGGATACTTCGTTATCTCAGAACATTCCTTGGAGCATCTCTGCCCCTACCCATCACACACATTATTCATTGAAAAAAAAACCCAAAAAAAACCAACTGCACAAAGAACTTTCCTTCTTCCATCTCCCATCAGTTTTATTTTTTGTTCTTTTTTCACCCTTGGGTACATCCACAGCTTAGCTCTCCAAGATAGCTATCTCTTAATGGTAATGTACAAGGATGTTATTAAATAGAAGCCATTTGCTGAGGCATATATGGGCTGAATGTCCTGAATTCTCAGAAAGTAAGAAAGTTTTACATATCTTAAATTAACCCATTAAAAAGAAATGAAAATCCAGACACATTTGCCAAACATCTGAGAATGCAGACATACTGACAGTGGAATAGAGGTGTACTTTAAAAACACAGAAAATTCTCTTCTGAGTCTGACCAGTGGTGCATCTAGCTCAGTAATCTGCCTTCAGAGGCAGCAAAAGGCCACACTAGTTGGGGTAAGCCCAGGAACCTAGCTGCTTTCTGGCCATTCTTCTTTGTCTGTCTGAGACTGCAGGCAGAGCAGGTACATGCAGGCAGAGCTGAAAAGAAGCAAGATTTGCAAAATTTTGTTAACAGTGCATTTGTTACTCTTGCTGTACCAATGAAATTCTAGTAAGTCTATAAAATGAAACATGACAGGAAGCCATGTCCGAATTACCATACTTCACTGAAAATTCAGCAACTTGGGACTTTGAGAACACAATAATAAAATCAAGACCCACACCAGCTTACACATGCAGAATGCCCAAAGCATCATCATGCCCATGGGTGCAGCTGTGACAGATTTGCCAGCACACACTGGATGGGGGGACAAGAAGGGATGGGTTGTTCAGCACATTTCTCTTTCATGTTTTTGAATTGCTGCCTTGTAAAAGTCAATTTGCTAAAAAGCATGACAAGATAATGGTAGGTCCTGCTGAATCTGCACAGCTACACTACGCCAAACTGATTTCTGCAGTAAATCATGTGTGCTCTCAAAACACAAAGGCAGGGCTGCACAGCTCTGCAAACTGGCTTATACTGTACATTTATTTTTGCCAAAAATGACAAAATGTCTGTCAGCCCTTGGTTTTTCTCATCCTTATCTCTGTATTGAACTGTCTTCTCTTTAGCACGCTGAATCAAGACGGAAGAAAAAACCTGCAGTGTGAATCTGGCCTCCCAGCAATCTGTATGAAAACCTGGGTCAGCATAGCTACACTCAACAGGTTGCAGTCAGTCTCCTACACTACAGCTGCACAGACTCCAACCATCACCAGCTTCCTACCCTTCACAATAACTAGTTTTCTGGGATGTCAATTGGCCATCAACACGTTGATGGTGATTTAGCATCTTTCCTCTTAGAAAGCACTATAAAACAACACTGAGGGAGGGAATAATTATGACAATATCCATACCCAGCACAGTAATACCCTATCTCAGCCCATTCAGGGTGACACATCATGACTAAGGCAGATCATCCCTGCAACAGACTGCCTAGCAAGCTTTCAACTAGTCACACGTTCGAAGTCTCAGATGGTGGCATGAAAAATTAAGAGCATGATTCAATCCTGAATGATCATCTACATATCTTTTGATTTGGCTTTCCTTCTTTAACAGGAGGCAGCTATGCTAGTTAACATAGCATTCATGCTCCGTGACAGTTTTGTCCCCTGTGCCACGCACACAGCAACACTGTAACTCATAATCACTAAACTTAAGCAAACAACACTGTAACTCATAATCACTAAACTTAAAGCAAACATCAGTCTGGGCCAACTCATTCCAGATCAACACCACCACATCAGTGGATGTCACCCACACACACACATACACAAACACCTCCCTAGTGATCCAGCCACATAATAAGTTTTTTCTTCCCATTGCAAAAGAGAGAGTTTAGCACTGCTAGAGAGGAGGAATGAGCATTGTATTTCACAAGCACAGGAAGCCCACAATTATTGCTGTCCACTCTCACCGGAGGAAACACCATATAAGAACAGTTGTGAGAACTACAGCAGCCTTCCAGACCAGCATGAAACCTGAGTCAGCCCATTAGACAAGCTGCTGAAGTCAGTGCTTACCTTTCAAGCACATGCTCAAGTATTTGTCTAAGCTAGGACCATTTTCAAGTGTGGGATGCCTAATCCCACTCAGTCGTTGCTGCAATGAAAGACTACAAAAGTATTCTTCATATATAATAATGCAGTAATTTATGAGAGTGCATTCTCCCTTAACTAGAACCTCAGACTCATCTGTTCTTCACAAGGAATTGTTTCTTAAGGAGTGTTGCTGTGCTCCTCATCTGCAAACACTGTGAGAACAGCTGCCAGCTGCAATAGGAAGTGGTTTACACTGATTGAAAATATCTCTGAAACCCCACAAATCCTACAAAGCACAAAAAAAAACCCACCCAAAAAAAACCCACTCCAAACAAACAAAAAAAAAAACAAAAAGCCACACACAAAACCAAAAAAATGCCAAAACCAAAAAAACACCAGTAACAACAAGAATTTGATAGTTTTATGCTGCATCTTTGCTGAGAAGTAAGGATCTTTGTTTTCTCTTTCAAACCATCCTGTTATTCACGCAGTGAATTACAGACCTAACCAATTCTATAAATGGTTGTTCCCTGAACTCATGATTTAAGTTTAGGTCAAAGGAAGATCATTCAAGTGTGAAGCATGACTCCTCTCGGCAAAGTAAAGCCATTCTGATTCCCAACAATGTTATATTTAGCTTATTTTAACTGTCCTTATCTGCTGCCCCTTTTCCTCAAAATCACTGAGAAGCAGATGTCAGTATAAAAAGATTCTGCAATCTTTACTTAGAAAGAAAGGTCACCACTTCTTACCCAATTTGCACTGCCTGCCCTCAAGCGCACCAGCATGTCAGTGAGGGTGCAGCCTGTTGCCTGCTGGGGAGAGCGTGGGCAGAATAAGACCTTCCAAACCCTAAGATTAAATTCTAACATAGTACCACCAACCTACCCAAGGTTACATCAAAATCTCAATGCCTCAGTGCAGGATTATAACACTTGCTTATTCATGGGTTATTATAAAGACATAGTTATTGATAAATCAGATTGGTACTGTTTGTAGATGCCTAATGCTTTTCTGATGCCTGTAAAGCTGTGACTACCACCTGCAGACTCAGATCATTGATGAAACAACTAATGCCCTGTAACAGGTTTTTTTTTAAACAGAACAAACACATATTAATCAATATAAGGTTAACCTTGTAACCTTAAGGTAATGCAAGGTAAAGCATGCTAGCTCCCTATAAAGGTACAGCACCCACTACATAGATGCTGCTTTGTTAAGTAAGTAGTGTCTAGTTTTGAAGTCACAGTTCATGTCTACACTTAGCCAAGGTTTTAGACGTCCAAGTACCTGTTTGCACCCATTAATCAGGCGCTGAAATGAATGATAAGAAACTCTACCACATACACTTGAAGGCAAAAGATTGTTCCTGTCATTAATATGCCCACAAAAACACAAACACCGTACCAGCTGCTAGGCTCCAAAGCTGACCCAGAGCATACAGCCATTCAAATACAGACAGTACCCTGGTAATCTGCCCAGTTTTAAAGCTGTAACAAAGCAGACAAATAATAGGCTGTCCAAAAAACCACGTAGCAGCTAACTAGCTGCACCCCACTCATTTGGTTATTATGNAGGATAAGCATTGAAAGGTGCCAAACACCGATCAGACCTTCAAGGGTCTGAAAATGAAACCTCAAAACACTGTGTTCCCAATTAAAACCCTTGGAAGCAAATCAGACTACCTGCATCTGGTTGACTGGCAGGAAAAAAACAAATAGACTCAATGCACAGTCACAGCTGAATTTCTACAAAGTTCTGCTCTGAAAAGCAGGTGTTAAAGGAGGGAAGTGCCTGAGTAGCAAACACCCCTATTCAACTTCACCGAAGATTTCAATGCAGTTACTAGAACAGGAGTGAAGCGGAGAGCATGGCCATGAGGCTGTATTACCATGATGCAGGAGAAAGCTTCCAGCTTGAATTAGCACTTCATTTTAAATTGAAGACAAAAGCAGTAGAAGATTCTCTCTGAAAAGTTATTCCTTTACTCTTTCTTTTCTTTTTTTTTTTCTTCTTTCCTTCTAGAAAGAATATTCTTTAGACAAATTGCATACAGTATATGCAAATCCTCCTGCTTGGAAAATT
>VXBJ01004729.1:180450-205153 GCA_013400055.1 Nycticryphes semicollaris
AGACAAATAATAGGCTGACCAAAAAACCGCGTAGCAGCTAACTAGCTTCACCCCACTCATTTGGTTATTATGGTTGCAAAGACCTTATTCCTGCATGCCTTACTGTCTGAATCAATAGGCAAGTTTCTATGAAACTTCAAATCCTGGAAGAGTTTTTTGTTTTGTTTTGTNTATTCACCTTCACCGAAGATTTCAATGCAGTTACTAGAACAGGAGTGAAGCGGAGAGCATGGCCATGAGGCTGTATTACCATGATGCAGGAGAAAGCTTCCAGCTTGAATTAGCACTTCATTTTAAATTGAAGACAAAAGCAGTAGAAGATTCTCTCTGAAAAGTTATTCCTTTACTCTTTCTTTTCTTTTTTTTTTTCTTCTTTCCTTCTAGAAAGAATATTCTTTAGACAAATTGCATACAGTATATGCAATCCTCCTGCTTGGAAAATTTTGTCTGTTATTAAAATCAAATGCAAAACAAACAAAAAATCCATTTTTGATGGGTTTGCTTGTCATGCCAAGGCCCCCAGCTTCCATTCTCAGGGATTTACTGAAATATTTGTTTATTTACACAGAGCTGGAATTCTGAACTACCAGGTTCTCTTCTGGCAAGACCTTTGGCCATGCTAAGAGGTGGTAGCAATATTAAATATATTTCCAGTCACATCAGTAGGAAAGCAACTGTCCTGTAAATAATACCAGTGACACAAAGGTGTGGGTTTGACCATCCTTTGTAGTTGCTCATTCACATTAAGGATAATTGAAAGATATCACTGCACCACTGCCCCAAGCCAAGGTGCAGGTTCCTTTCCATTCACTGAATGCAATTGCTTCACCACTCCAGGTGGATGCAATTTTCTCCTGTTGTGCCTATTCACTCACTGGGACAGAGGCTGAGTCTCACCTCCTGCTCTCTCTCTGACACCACACCAGCAGTGGGCAGTGAGAATAAAAAGAAACTTGTACTACTGGGTTTAAGTACTTCAGTGCCCTGAGGCGCTCTGAGATGACCTAAACAAATCACAAAATTTTAGGTATAAATAAGGGTCAAATCCTTTCTGTTAACTTTACAGATTTTGAACCTTTGGGACTGATGTTTCCAAACTTTCCCATGTAGCTATAAAAGCCAGAGAGGGTCAAGATTTCTAATAATCACTGAACTCCAGGAACCTGGGCCTTAAACAAAGGAATAAAAAACCCAAAAAACCTAATATATAAAATGAAACCCCTACGTTAAAATTGGTGGAGTTGACGAGAGGAAGAAAGTATTGTTATTTTTTAATTTTTGCATTTATCACCCTCCATCTCCCACACAACCATGCTGTGTAAGAGCACATTGTGACAAAACACTTAGCTCTCACTTTAAATGTCTTTAGCCACTGTAGTTGTATACAGAGCAAACACCAACTTCTTTACTTGCCAGCAAAACACAGCAGCGTCTGGACCACAACGTGGCAGCCATTACAGGAGGCATAAAGTGAAAAGGTATCAACTAGACTGCAATTTGAATACCAGAAGGCCAGACCAGCACACTCTAACCCAAATGTCCACAATGTTACATTTAATGACACTAGTGAGAGACATTTTATGACCATTTGCAGTTTCAATGATAGCTTTCCCTGCGTGAAAGCTGATAACTACTACTTGCAGAATGCCACCACCATGTTGGGGGTGTGACACAACTGTAGTCTCCCTGGGGAGACAGGGATTCAGGATGTGACAAACTCCATGTTCTCACACCAGGTCCTACCTATGGAACATCAACTCTTCTCTGCTTCACATCTGCTGTATTTGAGAAATCAGATGAATTCACACCCTAAAAATGATGAAAAACGAAACTTAGAAGGGACCTACCAATCCAGGCCATCAGGTTTCACACCATCAAAAGTTTCTGGTATCTTCTTGGAGCAAATATCACCATATCCATCTTCACATCAGGCTTTTCTCAACAGGTTATGGTGTTCGAGAACATCTTCTCATTCAATAGGTCTATTTCTAACCCTCTCTGTAGCCATTCCTGCAACTAATGTTTCCACATGAATCATTATGTGCTGCCTACACATCAGCTTTACTCCCCCAAAATATCCATGTTTATTGCAAAAACACAAGTTACCAAAGACCTTTCTTCCAGATCAAACTGCAAACAAGCTGTGTGTGCTCCTGTCCTAAACAACCTGATCCAGACTTTCACAAAATAAACACACAGGAACCCCACATGCAGTAACTTCAGTTCTGGGGGACCAGGGCACATGTGATGTTCCCTTCTCTGGAGAGGTCTCCTGCTGCACATGGCAGCTGTGTGAAAGTGTACTGTTGAGGCATGGATCAGCCTATGAATATTTGTCCTTGGCTGTATAGCTCCCTTTGAACTCTCTCATAATTGCACCAGCCTTGTGCACACATGTCCATTGCCTGAACTGTGGGTGGGGGATGCATCTGGCACCAGATCTACGCAAACCTTGTAAGGCTTAATTCTCAAGACCACTGAAATCAACATAGGCCCTTTCACAAGCTTCTCCAAGCTTGGGACTAGACCCACCTTCCTTAACTTTAAAGGACATCAGATTTGCACTGAATATTTTCAGGCAAGCGTAGAGTCAGCAGGCTAACACTGCAAGACAAGGAGAGTGACCTGCTCGGCAAGCTTTTTCCACAAGCTCTCAAAGCAGACCACATCCACTGCACTTGACTTTCTTCTTCTTACTGACTCGAGAACAAATTAGACGGAAACTGGCAACAAATAATCCTATGCTATAAATTAGAAAAATGTTTCCATCCACTGCACCAGCAAAGTACTGGAACAGCTTTCCAACAAACAGAACCACAGGGTCAAAATGGTACCTGCTGCACTGTTTTAAATGGGTATGTTCACCTCCCAATAACAAAACATTGGCTCTGACTGCCCAATAGGTCTCTTCTATGGCTGTCAATACCTGAGGCACCACTGTGCTGTTGAAGGGCAGTCAGGTAACGTCCCCACAGCAGGAACCTGATTTCACCACACCCTGAGCCCTTCCTGCCAAGACCACTCATGAGCACTGCCTATCCAATGCCCAACAAGAGAAAACTGGAGGAGAGACACTGTTTCCTGAGGTCATGTTGCTTGGAAACACCAGTCCCTGGGAATTTGGAAATGCCAACGAAGCCAGTGTTGAAGCTGGTATCAAAGAGTGGAAAGGGCAGCCTAAGGGGTAGTGCTAAGGTCAGCATATTACACTTCTCCCTCTACAGCTTTCTCATCCACAGGGATTTTGCACCTGGACTTTTCAGCAGCTCTATTTAATATTCAAAACCAAACCCATACACTGAATCAGATTTATTTTTATGCTCTTTTAGTGTGCAGGCAGAATGTCAATTGGTCTGAAAGAAACAAGTTCAGAGAAAGCACTTTTTCTCCTCTTTTCCAAAACTTGTATTTACCCAAACTCTTCATTAACACAGAAATGTCCCTCTCTTTGGCATGCATAAATGTAATTAGCACACAAAGGGTAAGACAACAGGATGCCATGAAAATACAAATGCAATGCTGTGCTTTTCAGTTTGTTGTATTTGGTTCAACAAATAAAATTTACCAGTGCCACCACCCAAGAGCAGCCTTACGAGCCCTTTGGGAATCTTCCCACCCATTCCCTAAAACAGTGCAGGACAGAGGGAGGCTGCCTTAATGTAAAACTTCATTTTTTCTTGCCAGACAGAAGCAACACCTGGAAATCAAAGATGCTGCAGGGCAGAATATATCTATCCTGCACTAGTAAGCATCTCCAGAGAGGAGTGGTCCCCATTACTCAGCAGACAACCTTATGCCAGCAGAGTTTAGTTTAACCTTAGGCATCTGTGAAGTGTTATTATAACGACTAGGTGGAACAGCAGCTCTGGGTAAAGATGCACAATGCCCTTCCCTGCCCCACTGTGCTTTTATGAGAAGTGCAGAGGAGACACTTCTGGCTTCTGCTAACTCAGCATTTCCTTTCCCACTCAAGTAGGCAAAGACAAAAGTAGTGGGGAGTGCCGCAGTCCTGAATAGCCATATGAGGGAGGAAGGGAATGGATCACCCACCCCAGAGACCTTTATGATGGGTCTGCAGGGGACACCAACAGGCAGAAGACAGCAACTCCAGCCCATCAGTACTCAGAACCCATTTCTCAGTCTGGCCCTCAGGAAGTGAAATGTTGGACTCTCCCTTGCTTGGAGTACAATCATAACTCACAATTAGGCCTCCAACCCTACTACTCCTTACTTGCACTCAGTAGCACTTTATTCACTGAGCTGTCTCACTAAGCCCAGGACTTCTTACTTAGTAAATAACATGTGCCATCAGCATGTCAATGTCTGGCCCACATCAGAGCAACTGTCGTAACCCTGAGCGCACCAACAGCCCTTAAATGCCCTGACAAACATGACCTGGAACTGGCACCCTCACAGCTGCTGCCCAAGAGCCCAAAGCCTGGGTTCAGCTCAGGCTGAGCCATGCCACAGTTTTGCCCACCCCCAGCCCTGTCCTTGCTGCGCTCTCTGGATTGCACTCAGACCCAGCTACTTCCCTTCACATCTGCCCAGTAACCACTGGGCTGCCAGTGAAACCTATCACTGTTACAAACCTGGACCTGCTCAGGCAGTGTGGGACTGTGCCATGGTCAGCAAGGGCACTGTCCTGTCCGTGCTGCGGTCACCCTCTGCTCCTAACTCATCCTCCCTCATGGGTCAACCCTTGTTCTCTGCTCCTGGACATGCCATACAAACCATGCTCTCTTTCAATATGATGGTCACCCTCCCTGGCTCAATGGACCCTGAAACACAATTAGGACAAGCATCACAGGATATCCAGGGGGAATGGCATTAAAAGTGAATTTTGAAGGAAGGAGTGGTATCAGAACATCTTTTCCAGAGGCGTTCAGCACCTTTCTTTTGACCCATGGAGGAGCTTAAGAAGCAGCAACTATGCTGGTATCAGAGCAGTTTTGGGGAACTGGGTCACTGGTTTTCCTGGTGATTATTTCCAGGAAAGACACCAATCTGGTTCAGGCAGAGTTCAAAATATCCCTGCTTACACAATCAGATGTAGTGAATGAGAAAGGCACTTTTGCAAGCTAGCATCTTTCCTTTGAACGGAAATACTGCATCACAGAAACATACAATTTCCTGCTCACAGAAAGGGCTGATGGGTAAATTAAGTTATTCACACTTAGCAAGATTCTCAGCTATGCAGATTTTTCTACCTAACCTGAGGCTAAAAACAAGAACTTATTTTAAGTTTGCTATCCCTGGGGAAACAAATTACTAAAAGCTTCTGCTGTTTTCACTAAGTGCAATGTGGCAGGGAGATTCTTTGCAGCCCCACAGCAAAACTAGAACTACAACAGAGGATACACAGCAGCCCTTGTGAGCACTCTGGCCTCGCATTACTCTGACTGTTGGGAGCACAAACTGGAGGCACTGGCAGAAAACCGGAGTGTGATTTTGGAGCCGTTTTATTTTTGAAGATTCACCCCTCTTTACACGCCATCCTTTCAAACAAAGGGGGAAAAAAATCCTTTTCTTTCTTTTCTGTTCATAGGTAAAGGCAAAGAAATCTAGAGACCTGATTTCTGCTAAAGAGAGACACCAATAACCAGATGCACTGTATGAACTTTCAGAAGTTATTACAGGTTCTGCAAAGTAACAAAGTCATCTGCCAAACTAATACAAGGCAGAAATGGTAAACATAGAAATTCCACAGGAGTTTCAAATCTGTTATAAACTGCATACACACCTTCATAGTGGCTGCCTATACTATATGCCACCAGAACACCAAGATGCTGTTTCTGCATATAAATGGTTTTGGTTTGGAAGAAGTACCATTTTACATACAACTTACTACTTCCTAAATAACCTATCTGTTCGTTTGTTTCAATTTTAATAAAGCAGACATTGCCTTAAAAATCACTATGCCTCAGGGATTTAGAGGAGACTGGGACTAAATGAGCTCGATGTTTCCATGACTGTTAAAATGGACAAGAATATTCAAATTGAATTGCATTAAATGTTTTGTTCACCAAGAAGTAAGATTTGGTAGCACTAAATCCCTAGGGAAATATTTTGCCTGTAAATAGTTAAGGACATGGGTTTTTTTCTGCAACATTTTCTAAAATGAAGTATATTGAGATTTAATTTCAATCCAAAAATTGTACTTTGAAGTTTAGTTGGACCTTAATTTCAAAATTAAAAAAAATACATTTCATTTGACTCAAAGATTCAAGTTATATTTCAAGAAGAAAAATAAAATTTAATCTTCCTTCCTCTTTTCCAATTCAGATAGGGATATTCCCAAAAGACAGTGAAATCCGTGCCTCTTAGCAAAGTGCTTGGCAGTAGTGTGCACATGCAGAATCCAAACCCTATCTTTTGATTATAATGTCCCTCTCACCAAAAAAATAATGGATTTATCTCATTGAATATGTTAGGCTTGTAACAATCTCAGCCACTACCTGGCCAGCAGCAAAGTTTCACTTGCTTAGTCAAGAGGGAACCAGTCCATCTGTGATTCATATTCTGCACTGCAAACACCACTTTTCAAAAAGAAAAACCATGGAGAAAGCCTTGTTCATGAAAAGAAAACAATACTATACTGTACTGCAAGTCTCGGGCAACATTGCTGTTTCCCAAGAGCTTTAGCTAAAGTCTCCTTACTCAAACCATTAGGAAGACAATTCCGTACTTAACAAACTTCAGCCCAAACACTGTGTTCAGGTATTATATGTCATAAGGCACAATGGTTTCATGAGACACCAGGGAATTTTTACTGTTTCATAGTAAATCTGAACAATTTATGTTTTCTCACCAAAGTGTACACAGTAAAGTATATAATTGATTTATTCCTCCCACCCCGAAAAGTGTCATCTCTCTGAATAGCTATGGAAAAGCTCTTGCAGTGCTACTGCCTACATATTCTGGTTTGGGGAGATTGGTTTTTGGGGGATAGGTTGTGGGGCTTCCCCCTCAAGAAGATAAAGAGGGGGTTTTGTTCACCAACAATGGCCTCTCAAGCCTCTGGTGGTCATTCTGGTCCACATACCTACAAAAGACACTCTCATATTCTGTGTGAAGACAATAAGAGAGATAATAATACAGGGCAAAAGTGGGCAGGCGTGGGTGCCCTGGGAGTCCCACAAGTAGTCCCGGTTACCAGGAGGGGAATCTGAAGGAAGAAGAGAGATCTCTTATGTTCTTTCCATGAGGCTCTAACATCCACCTGCATCGTTCCATTTCAATGCTACGTGCTTGCTCAAAAAAACGAAACTCAGTTTCCCTAAGGATACTGAATTCTGCAGATCTTTGTACATAACAGTGACCACATTCAAAAGGTCTTTAACGTAATAAAGAAAATACATAAAATAATGTTCAGCAATGAGCGCAAGCCTTATGGTAATATAGGCCATTTGGAACTGAATCCAGAAGTTTAAATCATTAGGTTTCTGGATGTGGTGAAATTAGCCCTGCCCTATCACGCTAGCAAACCTTCACACAAAGTTCACAACAGAAATGTTGGGACTAGCAACAGCAACAATAAATGCAAGAAAATAAGCTTTATGTGAAACTAATCTGGCATTAACCAGATTACAAAGATTATGTCAACCCCCCATATATGGGTTCTTTATCTGGAAGGGTAAAGAGAGACAATAGAAAAGGATTCCCAGTGTCAGAGGAATCTCTACTGAGGGCTCAGTTTATAGACAGTCAGTGTATTACACCTTCCATACAAAAACATGATCAAGTGCTTTACTGTGAGCTTTTCCAACGAAGCAGTAAGATTTAATTACTTCCTTGGCAAAATTAAAAAAATCCCACACAAATAAATCAAACAACTCACACTACGAATAACAAGGGAAAAACTGGGACAGGTGCATAAGGCAACTGAAAAGGCACAGAATAAAAATATTCTTCAGAAAAGTGTGAAGCCAAAGGCAAAAAGAAATATGAAAGAAACATGGGGGGGGAAATTAAAAAAAGTAAAATTAGAGCAGTTTGGAAGAGGTCTGTATACAAAGGGGAGCACCACAAAAAAGAAAACAGAATAATTTTTAGGAATCCAAAAGATGGTCCCCTAGAGCCCTCTTGTCATCAAATACAGTGCTAGAAGCTTTGGGTCCCAAAGGTTAAAACATGACTATAGTGAGCTCTAAATGAAGAGACAACTCTAAAAAGATCAGCAAGAACAGTGAAGGACCAGGAGCATCTGCTACAAGGAAGACTGAGAGATAAAGTCATATGCCACCACTGCTTTCTTATCAACTTCTTCGCATATAACTTCAGTGATTTAGGGTATTTGATTAAATGCAGAAATATAGAATCAGCCTGCAGTAATGCAGACAGAATAAAGAATATTCCATCAGAATTCTGATTTGCTGTCTGGAACTCAAGATCATGGGATTTAGTTCTAAATGCTTTTCCTTGATCAAGTATTATGTTTTCAGGTGCTCCCCTGATGCCAGCATGACATTTCCAGTGTGTGCTGTAAACAGTCTGTCTAAGATGACGCTCGTCAAAGGTTCATTTGTGCTGCAAGGCCACAGGGCGTCTCCAGTTCAGAGAAAATTCACTGGAGGCATTAGCCATATAGCGGAAAGCTGTGCTGATTGCTCCCCGATAGAAAAATGAAAACGCTTCATGCCCATGTGCATGAATTTGTAGGAAGTAGTTTGCTCTGAAATTTGAAAAGCTAAAACTTGTGGTACAATCCATTCAGTTTCAATTACACACTTTCGTAACTGATGCCCAACTCCTTCAAAGAGCTGAATTTCTCCAGGTGGAGAGCAAACAGACACACCATTCTCCAGATTTTGCTGCAGTGTCCTGAAGTTTCACAAAAATGCAGACACAGGAAGAATGCTTCTCTGTATCTTCTGCAGGCATTATCCTTGCACGAAATGAAGTATAAAGGTTTTCACTGGACACATGCTTAAGAATGAGAACAAGAGTTAAAGCAGGTTTTGCTCTATCCCTTTAGGCACCCTTAGGCCCCATACAAAACAGCTGAGACACACTAGCTATAATCTCCTTAAAACTCTTGCTGTTGATGCGGTTTCCTCTGACCAGGGAGGTCAGGGATATTTTTTGGCCAAGAACCTTAATGACCAAACAGCACTAGAGACAAACCTTTTTCAGCTATTTGTCTGCATTCTTCAGGCATGAGGACATGAGGAAGGGGAAGCACTGAACTATGTACAACTATGAAAGAAAGAGAGACATTCCATGCTACAAAGCTATTCAAGTTAGCATCTCATTTATATTCTGGGATATAAACATAACTTCTCTCCCATATGCAATGCAGATTCCCAAACATAATTTCTCAAGACCAACACTGTATAAACCTGCTTAGAGACCAGTCACTCCACAACCTTTCAGAATTGTTAGTGTGTGTGACATATTTGACCAATTTTTAGTATACTACCAATAAATGAATGAAGGTTAACATGTATTTCTCCTTCTCCTGTCCACTTCTTTTATCTGCTTTTTCTCAGTCAAAAAGGAACCTTTGCTATTGCTTACACACACAGAGTTCATTCAGATAGAATGACCAAGAAATCTGGCTTCAGTCACTAATGGGTGCTTGTAGACAACACTGGAATATGAATAAAGGCAACAGAAGTCAGCCAATGGAAAAGACACCTGAGGAGACCTTGGAGTTGTTATTGAATGACATTGCATGGACGATATAGAGATGAAATGCAGGAAAAAGCAGAAGATGAGGTAGAAGGGTGCAATTCCACCCAGATTCCTGCTGATGCCAACAGGAATGAGAGATGGGTTTAGATAGATAGACAGTCAGGACTATTTCCAAGCTAAAATCCCTAGCGCTTCCGAAAGAAAATAGGAGAGCATTTCTCTCTCTTATTCATGCATATTTTCACAGAATTGTAGAAACCCCCAGAGACTGCTCTGCAAACTGGAGCACTAAAACAAAATGTCAAGACAATAAACGGGGCATTGAATCTCTGCCATTTGTTAGAGACCTTTTCTGACTTGAAGGCAGTACCTTGTTTTCACTCCATAAGCAGCAAAGCAATGCAGAGTAAGCATTGTCTTTTAGAATGACCTAAAAGAAGAGAGTGGGGCAGCACAGCTTTACTTGGCTGGATCAATTACTTTCAAAAACATCAATATGAAATCCATCCTGACATGGGCATATCTTAATATTCTGCTACCATCTATTCTGTAGTGTTGTAACAAGTACATTGTTAGTGATACCAAGAAATAGAGAAAATCCATTTTGGTTTTTCTAATCTGAGGAAATTAATTTGATTTCCACCTCTGCTCCCAGACTCCTATTATAATCTGAGAAATCTGGAACTGTTGCGATATATCGGCAGTGAAACAGTTAATGTTTTGTTCTCATTTACAGTGAAAGCATTTAAAGGTAAAAGTAGACTTATCTTCCCTTGTCTTTGAACAGGAGAAATTCACTGTCATTATTTATCTACACACTTTGCTTTGCTTAGAAGTGTAAATTTAATTTCTGTAGGAAAATAGTAATACTTATACAAAAGCAGTATGCAAGTACCTTGTTAAATTATGGTGAAGTATCAGAGAGGTATTTCTGTGGCCAGAGGACTCAAAATCTCAGCTCTATCTTTGGCATATTGGGCAACTCTAGTCATGCAAGTAATTTTATTCCTCCCTGCTTTGATTTCTTAATCTACAAAATTGAGATACTGGCTATAAGTCATCCAAGGCCATTACAGTATTCACAGTTTCATTCTTTGCTTTTATTTAATGTTTGAATGAAACCAAAAAACCTTGTGTTGCACAATAAGACAGTTGTGCTGATACACCCATTTTCCCATAAAAAACAATTGCTGGATTTGTTTCTGTTTCAGTTAGGTCTCCAGCCGACTCTAGCTCCTTAGGAAGCTCTCCTAGCATCCACTTAATTCAACAGTGTTCAGCACCATCAAAATAGTATCTTTTAATCACACTTCATGTCATCAAAAACTTTCAGTTGCTCTAGTAATGGCTCTGATCAGCTTTGCAAAGCACTTTGGAGAATTACAATGAAAAGCACTGTATTGGAGATAGGTATTATGACTTGCATAGCTACATCCCGAAGACTTCAAAACACATACAAGAAACATTTTTTTGCCTTTGTTGACTGAAACACTGCTCCAAGTCATGTGATACCTCTCAAGAAAAAATTTCAAAGTATTTAACAATTAATAAGCTTGCAACACTTTTGAAAAATAATTAGTGAAATGTGGGCACTCACAAATTGCTTCATCTGTTGTTGAAATACAGCGGTCTCTAGAGCTAAGCATAATATTCATTTTACAGTAGAAAACCACAGAAGTATAGAGAGCATGAAGGAAAAAATATTATTGTATCCATTTAGAGCAAGAAGGGAAGTTTGTGGAGGCAAAAGTGAAGTTAACCAAACCAGAACTTAAATAGCACCCTGTGCTTAGTGCCAGATCACTCAGAAATATCCCATGCTTCCAAATCTGGTAATCTTCCAAGGAGTCAAAAGCAACAAGTCTCTGTAGGGGTTGGTAAGGCTTGAAGGGAGGTTTTTTTCCTGGTTTGATTTACTGACTAACTTAATCTGTACTGTTTATGATTGTTTAATAGTGTTGGTGGGCTGAGCTTATGTTATCTTTAGATGACACTTTAATGTTGCAGGGCAATCATTATTACATTCTTGTGAGCTCAGAGCGCCTATAATGATTGTTCAAGTCTAAGAGATGTAATATCTCCTCAGGCAGACAGACACAAGTGTTAATTCACTTTAAGTCCAGCACCCGACTCACATCTTCATTTGAATAGTGAGGTGTCCAACAGGACTGCGCCCTCAGCTCCTTGCTGGATCATTGGCACATTCCTCCTCTGTTCAGAGGACAGATGCCATACGCTGAATCACAGAACCAAACATGCTCTTGGGAGGTCTGCTACCCACATAGCAAGCGTTTCCCAGTACTGTTTAGCTCATGAGAAACTGTTTAATCAGAAAGTCTTACAGGACCTTGCAAAAACTAGTTTTGCATCACACGCCTTGTTTTGCCAAACCCATTTGTCCTAATTCAAAGGCAGATTCCACACTGCTTCCAATCCTGCTGAAAAATTTACATTCTTCTTTAAGCAAGGGTAAAATACTATCATACTGGGATTTTTTTCACCTTTTTACATTCAGTGGAGTAAGAAATACTCTTGAGAGCCAGGGGAATAGAATGCAGGCTACTTTTCTTAAATCAGTGATTCAAACATCATTACAGAAAAGACTGAGATTCAGCCTGACAGTAAGGAAGAGCACTGTAGGTGGTCATCACAAATTCCAACCAGAAGCATGCTCCTCACAGTGCAGCAATGCCCCTGGAGCTGCTTTCTAGACAAATGGAGCAAAAAACCAATGAATTAAAGGTGTTGGTTTTCTTACAACTATGCTCCCAGGTGGGCAACAACTGGGCATCACTCAGTTTCAACAAAACATATGTGACCCCGATCTTGTTAAGTATCAGCCATGGGAAAAATTACGTTTGTCCCTGTTTTTCAATTAATGTGCTGTTGCTACTATGCACAATACAGAAAACAATCAATGGATAATGTTTCCAAATGGGAAACAAAAGCACTGGGAAGATCTAACTTCATTTTCGCCCTGTTGGGAATTTGTTCCATTACTTCAGTATCCTTTTCTAAGAAACACAGTATCATGCTGCTTGCATGTGCTGTAACACACTTGCATTTTGCTGAGATAACCCAAGTATTTAATCTAGTTCAAGGTTTAAACTTTTATTTCCCCTATTTTGAACAACATCCTTCATAAAATATACGATAGACACATTTCCAGGATACTTTTTTTTCTGGCTTAAAAAAAAAAAAAAAAGATGGGGCTTCAGTCCCAAATATGCGATTGGCATTTGGCCCAGTGTAAAGAAATGCCCAAACTGCCTCAGGACGGAGCAGCTGTGAGGCCAGAGGGCAGGTCATAAACTGCCTGCACCAAGGAGACTTTGCAGAATTGATTCCCTCAGGCCAGAGAACAGCTCTGATGAAAACAAACGGCAAGTATATTAAAATCTCCTCCATTCGGTCTCACGATACAGGAGTTGAAACCACTTTCCATCCCTTTAGTGCTCCTTCTTTCCCCATCCAAGTCAGAAATTGCCACCCAGCCTGGCCTACTGTTTAAATCATGTCCCATCATTAGCTTTATAGGGAAAGGAGAGAGTTTCCAGAGTAGCAAGAAATCTAGCATGGTACTGAAAGCAATTTTTAGTTAATACAATTAAGTGCCATCATGAAAGTTATGACAGCTCAGCTTGTGATCCAAGCTCTGCAGAAATGTCTACATGAATGTAGAAAAGGACCAGAAAAATTACTGGGGGAGGAAAATACAGCAGCTCTCTCAACCAGCCTGCATCCCTTCTGCAGCAGAGGGGACAGGAGAAAAAGTTCCAGCTGTGGTACTGAGCATGACTGAAAAGACACTGCGGAAACCAAAGCACATCTGAGGATCTAAATAGGGCTCCCATTACCTGCTGAACCTCCTCCTATATTTTACCCACATAGCTCAAAATAAAAAAATAATAATAATTGACCCAAGTAAAATCCATGTACACTGTACAAAAATGTACTTTGGAAAAGAAAAGCTGCAGCAAGGTTTGCTTCAGTGGACTGAATTCACTCTAGCAATTCAACAAGGCAGCATACATAAAAAACAACAGAGCTCCTACAGAATCCAAAGGACTGAGAAAGAAATAAGGTTATTTGAAAGATTTTCTAGAGAAAGTGTTATCTAAAATCCAATTTAACCTGCACCTGAAAACTTTAGAGCCCAGTGAATGTGCAAGAGAGACTTATACACCATTTCCTATTAGATGGCTGCCAAACAGTTTTGTTACACATTTAACATTAATGTGGAATAATAAAGCAGTAAAGTAAGGTATTTATGTAGCATATTTAACTTTAAACATATTTGTACTATTTTGTTTAAATGAAAGTGTAACCTGGTAGATGCTACAATTACTGGACAATGGGAAATGTGATGAGAAAAAGGGAAGTAAGGACTTGTGCTGCATCACAAAAAATAACGTACTAGTGCTCTTGAACCATCCTGCTTTAATAGGCCTTATAAAACCTATATGCTTAGAGACTCTAACAACAGCGTCCAGCTGGCAGTTGGTGAATTTTCAGGTGCCTTGGAGGGTCCAGCTACTTCAAGAGAGTAGTCCTGAATACCCTTTGCTGGGTCATCCATCATCGCTATTCCTTCCCCTCAGGGCTTCACCTCATATTTGGCAAAGGAGCATAGTTGCAGCTCCTTTCAATGTCAACACCTTTTCTTGCTCGGCTAGAGGCGTCAGTGCAGAACAAATATGAGGTACTGCTTTCCTAAGTTCGGAGCTCCCCGAACATGGAGTCCCATGCACTTTTCAGGCTCAATCTTTGCTTACCAAAACTTTGCAGTAAAACTGACATCAGCCTTCAGAGTACAATTTCAGCCCATCACATCTTTTCTAGGTTAGGAAGGAAATGCAACAAACTCCAAAGGCAAATATCATAACAAATAGCTTTATACAAAGATCTAGTACCTCTTGCTTCTTTAATGTGTAGATCTCAGGAATATGTGGAGAGGTACCTGTTACCCCTTTACAGATGCACAAACTGGGGTTGCAGGTAATGGAACAACTTATGGGATCTCTGAACGACAGAACAACAGAGTATGGAACAGTACAGGAGATTTGCAATCCAGTGTCTCTTTACCAGGATTTACATCTTTCTACAGACATTGTACTTAATAGTAGATGCTTCTGAAAAAGAAATTATTCTCTTTTGGAGAAAGATGAACGCACTCTTTTTTATGGGTGATTATTCCCAAAGTGGATAAAGATCAAAGGGATAAAAGTACAAAACCACTGACATCACAGAGCAAAGCTCTTCCGAGTCTGAATACAAAAGTAAAGCATATACTTTTGGGTAAAATTGGTTTAAGAAAGAGGTATTTTTCTGTTTCAGCAGAGACATACACAGACATGTATAAGCATCTTTAATACAAGGAAAACATTGAAGCAATAAGTTGCTGACTTTTGTTTGCAATACTTAATCACATTCCTAATGTGAAGATCCTGAGTTCCCTCTAAGAAGAGCATGTGGATGTTTTATTGTTAAACAATTAGGCCAAAGCCACACTGAGGATTTTTGTATCTGGTTCAAACTGACTTTAGTGGAAAATGCACATATAACTCTCACAAATTACTTAGAAAATCTCAGCAGGGCTGTACAAAAAGACAGAGCATTTTTTTTTTATTCTATTTGAATCTAGCCTGGTTAAGGCTTTGTAGAGAGCTGAGAACTCATAAATAATGACAGGGAATTGTGAAGGCAGAAAGGGTCTTTGCCTCTTCCACTCCCTGGTCAAAATGAAGTTTAGGGGTGGCTGAAACATATCCTGTGCTAACTTATGTATCAAAGTTCACTTTGATTACATCAATAAAATGGGGTTTACAGCTAATTTAATCAGCATAAAGAAAACACTGCTTGGAATATTTGTGAAGTGATATGGATAAATTGCCATCTTTTGAATAGTTATGAAAAGTATACCCTAGATAAGATGTAAACCTGGGCTGCACATTGTTGTACAAGAGTGTGTCTTTGCCTCTTTGCATAGGTTTATAGTGGAGGAGGTAGATACAAAATAACTACTACCTTGTAACCAGAAACAATGGTTATGACTAAGTCTTAAAAAATCAAAAATAAGTAAATACAAAAGAACAGCTGCTTTTCAAGAAAAAAAAAAAAGTATTAACGTCGTATGTCTATATATGCATTTGTCCATTAACAAATATTTAAGAACAAGTAGTTAAGGTACTAAGGTACTACATGGTACTAAGGGTCTAAATTCTCCTGCTAGTCTCACCACCTGATTGTACAAATGTTGAAACTAAGTGACTTTACTTGAAATCATCTTCTAGTTGAAAAAAAAAAAAAAGCCTTTTGAAGCACTGAAGGGCAGCAACAGTATTGTCAGCTCAAAAGCACTACTCTGGGTATTTATTCGCACTTCAAGGTGAAAGAAAATGTTTCACCTCAGTATATTTCTAATTGTTCCAAGACTTAAACTGAAAATTGAAAGAAAGTTTTATCTGTTCACAGAATTACCTTCCTGAACCTTCTTATCTGTATTGATGGTTCTCTCCTCTATGAAAATTATATGCAGTCTTTCATTCATTCAGATTTTAAGTGTTTTTAGATTTACAAATGAAAGATGTCACATTACCGCAATATCTCTTCATCTTTCTGCCATTTTCTGAATTCAGCTCTTGTTTTTTATTGTCATTTGCCCTATATCAGAAAACACAAATCCTTATCTGCTCCAGAAGCTCTCATCATTCAGATTTTTAAAATCCACACGATAAAGCCTGAAGATGAAAACTACACATCTCCATTAGCCCCAGGTATAGCATTCCTGTATCCAATTTTTAGAAGGTATGGAGGCAAGTCCTTTTGATCTGTATTAAAAGAAAATAAATACATCTCATTTATATCAATGGGTCTGGGATCAAAAAGTCTCTCACTGACTCTCCAACATTTAGGGTCATGCTCAGCCTCTCAAAAAACTTTCTTTCAAAACATCTGACGTACTCACCTTTTACTCTCTGTCTAACTAGGGGGCAGGGGGGAGAAGCTAGAGTCAGAAACAATTTGAAAAGTCACAGCCAGAAGTAAAATGCCAGGTGAGGAAGAGTTGAGTAGACACTGCTTACATGCTGAGATAATTCACCTGGCCCAACCACCCCTCTTTGCGTGGTCTCCACCTCAGCTAAACTTCTGACTACATGTTTGTCTGGGATGGACAAGCAGATGTGGTTGCCAACCTGTTCTGCTGCAAAGCATATGGGAAAAGGAAGTTTTAGTCCAAGACAAAAAACTAAACTATCCAGAGCTGGATTCCTGATGTTTTATCCATTAACCATGGGCTTGTGAATATGTACATCCCTCAAAATTCATTACATATTTTTAATTTCTCAAAAGAATATGCCACTGAACTTTCTGTTTCCAAAGCATACCTCCAGCCCAGTAGCTCAGATACACTTCTACAGGGCAACTACAGTCTGGTTCATCTCATACTCCCCGAGCATAATTACACTGTCTGCTAAAAATAATGAGAACTGATTGAATCATTAACCTTCAAAAGAGAAGTTGGTTTCATCCAGGGCAAAAAGTAAATTCAGTCATCTTTCTTATAGGCTATGTTTTTATGCCAGGTATTAAACTCTTCAGTTTTTCTGTTGCCAGAAATATCGTCGTATACAATGACCCACCCAACTGAAAAGAGAAGACGATCATTTCCCTTCAGCCATATATCCTGGAGTAACTCCCTGCCAGGTGCAATCTCATGGAGGTGGATGGATAAACAAACAATGTATTTTTCTCATAACTTTTTACCCTCCACTGTTAATCTCTCTCTGAAGCATGTGGTTGCCCCTGAAAAAGTACTTCATGACTCTCTTACTGTTTCACCTGGGACACATAATCTTAGCTGCACATTCATCAACTTCTTAGTTTCTCTGACTGAGACAAAACTGTCTTGAGGGGAGAATCCAATGGCAAACATAGCCAGAATTAAAGCAGAACCTCAATCAAACCTTATCCGATACTGGTTTGGGGATGTAAAGCACAATCTGACATCCACTAAATACAAATCTGAACATCAGAAAAAAATGGCCAAGCAGAGGAATATGTCAGCCGGGTGACTTCTTGCAGGTCAAACAGCTGCTATCAGGGAATGTCTGTAACAGACAAGAAGCCCCAGTGCACAAAGGCAAATGAAGAATCTTTCTATCATCACATACCCTCTTTGTAGAGCCTAATGAACCCCAAGGCACAGTTAAAATATTATCCCCAAAATCTAGGCCTCACATCCATGCACAAGCTCACTGCAGCAGTGCAACTAAGAGGTACGACACACACATTAAAGCCCAGTTGCTGGGTTTGGACTGTTTTGAGGCATAAGCTCAAGGGTTAAAAGGAGAAAGAAGAAAAGAAATAGACTAAGAAAAGCCAAAGGTAAATGAATGACAAATGTTTTCCTGGGAGCTAACAGGCAAGCTTCCCTGAAGCACAGATGAAGCTCTACTTGCAGGTAAAATGGCAGAAGTCTGAAGACCCTCGCCTCTCTTAAATTCATTTCTTTTCTAGGGAGTTACCTGCCTTGTCCAAATTACTTAGCCACAGAAAAAGCAGGGCAGGCCAATGAACTTTATTCCCAGGTCACCTTGGCACTGGATGAGAAGGTAGGTGTCCTACGCAGCAATATCCCCCTTTGCTTCCCAGACCTAAGGGCACCTCAGCAGAGAGAGACCAAATCATCTACTGGCTGCTCTGCAACTACAGCAGCAAAAGCCTCAGAAGATCCTGCTCAATGTGTTGGTTCAGATGCTAATAAAGCACTGAGCCAATCATCAGGAAAACCCTCAGCACCAGTCCCTGGGACTAGGGAGGGCAGAGCAGAGCTCAAGTCCAACCTGTGAAAGCAGGAAGGGAGGCTTCAAAGATATCCTGAGGTCAGTTAATACCAAAAACAGACAATGAAGATGTTGTGCCATTAAAGCTCTGGAGTACTCATGAGTGTTACATGGGGCATTTTCAGACGACAGTTACCAAAGAGACAGCATGAGCTCCTAGTGCTTGCCCTTGGCTTTCCTTGCATTACAATTAAATAATTCAAGATATTTACTTATTTTACCAGGCAAAATAGTGATGGATGCATCCATAAAACGTTAACAGAAAAATACGCATACAAACCTAAAGGTGCATGAATTGTATCAACAAGTACTGAATGCTCTTTTAACAATTTTAGAGATTAAGTAGCATTTTCATAAAGACTATAGGGAACTCTAGATTATTTTAGACCCCTTCTTTCTGATCCCTTTCTGTCCTTACCTACTCTGATCTTGCCTCTCTTTCCAGTCAGCCATTTCTTACGCAGGCTGAGCAGCATGGGGGATGTTCTGCTCAAAGACTAAAGCTAACAAGATAACGGGGATATAGCAGGCAGTAAAATATGAGTTGTGGTGTAGAGCTGCTGCCCAATTGGCAGCTTAACGGTGAAAATAATCACAGAGCCTGCAATCATTCAGGAGATTTGGTAAGCTTATGCACCTTACTGACCCGCCATATCTTCAAAAAAAATTCCCAGTTAGTGAAGTTCATTTGAACAACACCAGCTAACAGGATTTTGTGTGTCTACAGCTGGGATTGAGAGATGAGGCAAAATGGAAACTGCAATCATTACAATCCTTTAGCATAAAGGAGAAGCACTTTCACACACAACAAGTCAACATGCCCCCTTTTTTATTTTTTAGCACACTGTGTCCATACAGAATGTAACATGACTTCAGGCCAAATACATTTCTCCTTCCAGTGACCTTGAGCGATAACAGTTTCCACTAGGACAAAGGATCAAAATCATTAGAGCTCCTTATTCATTCCATCATGTCTTGCAAAAACTATTTGCATTCCGTCAAAGAAGTAACAATGTTGAAAGCAAAAATGTCAGGAGACAGATCCATCTCCTGACTTAAAGGACTTCTCAGAGCAATTAACAGAGTCCACGCCTGGAACATCTGCTTCTTCCTGAAGAAGGGTTGCAAGGTCTTCTGGGGCAGCTCTCCTAAAGCACTTTGGTCTCTGCCCTAATACTTGGAATAGCATACCAAGCAGGGTGCTCTGCACAATGCTACCCAGTTAGCATCTGTCCCCTGTGATTGTGACTGGATGTCCTATGAAGATAAATAATCCTCTTCTTAAAGGGAAAAGATGCAAACCATTAATTCAATGCAATGACCCCATCAAAATTATGAAATTAATAATAGTATTAAAACTTTACACAATGAGTGTTTTTAATAATGTGGGAGTTAAGGAATAATGTTAAATGGTTCAACTCAAAGACCTGGTTTCTTCCTGTGTTGGCACCAGTGCTAGCACTAAGCATTCATACATTACACATTTTTACATCTTCATTTTAAAGAGGAATTAGGAGACAGATATACTTAAACTGAAATAACATCCTGTTCCTGTGTGTACAAAAACACATGGGGTGCATTTCTGACAAAAATTCACTGTACTTTCAGTGTGTCCTTAAGGACTTCTCCGTTTGCACAAATTCACCAAATTCTCAGCTACGTTGCAGTGGCAGTCAGGTTTTCAGCAGACAGATGCAGCTCAAACAAACATATCCTCAAAGAATAGTGAAAAGTGGCATTAGAAATGAACATCTACTCTTTTCCTACATTCTGCAACCTAACAAATGCATCTCCAAGGTCAAAAGCTTACAGCAGAACGTATCAAAAGCACTGGCTTTTGAACGATAGCATTCATTTACCTGAACAGTTCTATCTGGGGCTACAGTCCGCATAGAAAACAAAGGTAGGTTACTCCAAATGTGTTCACTATGGATTAAGTTAATGCAGTCTTCTTGCTAAACTAGGTTGGCTGAAAATACAAACTTACAGACGTAACTCATTGCAAACTACAGTCTCAACTATCCTATGTCATTTCAAACTCCTGTTACCCGTAACAGACCCAAATAGAAAGGCATACCCAAACAAGAAGGTCGTTTAGCCATGAAGTGTTAACATGCCAGCTGATCCCTATCTCTACAATTTATGGTAAAGTGGACTTCAGAAAGTTCAATTGCTAATGCAGAAAAAAAAACCTTTTACACTCAGTCCCTAGGGAATAAAAAGTTTCTAACAGAATCTGACAGCTGGTCAAAGCCTATATGAATGAAAGAGGGCTTAAATCTAATTATCCCCATTGTTTGATCAGCCCTCGAACTTTATTTCTGCATACTCAAACAGCAAGGACCATATAAATGGTAGCTACAGAAGGAGGATCTTCACCATGGCTTCTTTCTACCAGAGCTCTGGAGCTGCACAGGAGACCAGGATTTCCAGAACCTGCACAACAGCTCAAAGGTGTGCAGGACTTCTCTTCCACAACATTTAGTTTGACACATCTCATGCTCATAAGGCATTTCAATGTGAAAAAGAAGCAAGATAGAGGAAAAGTTTTTGAAGTTGCATTGGGAGTAAAAGTGACAAACACTAACTCTGATGATGTACAAATACCCAAAAAACATATCCAAAACTCTTCCCAAAAGGGGAAATTTCAGGTCTTGTAGGGTGTGACTTTCCAAGGCTTGGCAAAGCCACTTACAACCTCACCAAAGTTCAATATGACTATGAGTGTTTACAAGCACAAGGGCTAGGCCAAATTGAGAATGTAAATATTTGCATTCAGTTCCCCAAACTTGTCTGTCTGCACTGCCAACTAAATCCCAACTGCAGACCAAAAAATCTGAAAAGCAACAGTTGCACACACTGTACAGCGCAGAGACAAAAGTAACACACATGGCATTCAGCACTGGGGAAAAGAAAGAAAGAAAGAAAGACAAAACAGTAATTTGCAATCTAAACTGAGCTTATGTTAAATATGACATCAATGAAGTTTGGACCAAAACTTGACTTGACCCAGCTATCATTTGGTACATTTTGAAAATCTGGTCTGCCCAGATTTTGGTCCTCTGCTGTGCAAGAGACTGGGTTACATTAACCATACGTAGATTACTCATGACCCCATAGACAACATGATGGGTCTAGCACACAGTGGTAACTTTTACCTAAACCACATTCCCTTAAGTCATCAAAAGCAAGAATTTCTATTTTCCAAGCAGATCACAGAAGCATAGAATCATAGAACAGTTTGGGTTGGAAGGGACCTTTAAAAGACATCTAGTCCGGCGCCCCTGCAATAAGCAGGGACATCTTCAACTAGATCAGGTTGCTCAGAGCCCTGTCCAACCTGAACTTGAACATCTACAGGGATAAGGCATCTACCATTTATCTGGGCAATCTGTTCCAGTGTTTCACCACTCTTATCATAAATCTAGCCTGAATCTACCCTCTTTTAGTTTAACACCAATAACCCTCTGCCCTATCGCAACAGACCCTGCTAAAAAGTCTGTCCCCATCTTTCTCAGATGAATTGAGCAAAGTCTACTTTGGATACAAAGTAAGTTATTTAACTACCTCAGTCCCATTCATAATTGATTTAGGAGGCCATACCACCTTGAGTTCTCAACATCTACACTTCTTTTGTTTTTTAAAGTTCTACCCCAGTTCTTTTAGCTATAGATAAGGATGGCAACCAAAGGATCCATTCAAGAGAGTTGTGTCCTCCCATAAACACAGATCCCAAGGGATTCTCAGCTGCCAGTTCCCAGCCCTTCTCATAAAGTGTTAAATGCCTTTTGGTCCTACATCTCCATTGCAGACACTCACTGGAAGGAATCAGAAAGCTAAGTGTCTCGCCAAGACCAGGATTTTTTTTATTATTATTATTTTTTTTTTATTATTGTATGATAAGAATTTGGGCTTCCTCACTCCCAGTACTGTAAACTAACAAAAAGTCCCTCCTCTCCCTCTTCAGTTAAGTGGGAAAAGTACAAATCTGGTTCTTTAGCTTTAGTCAACTGTGGGAAACTTGGTTTGGCTCTCCAGTCAAAAGCAGGCTCTTCAGCGCACTTCACAATGACCTCTTCACAAGAGGCTAGTATCATTTCTTTAAATGCCCCTACACTAAAAATAGTCCTGCTTCCTAAACATGCATCCTTAGCAGTTCCAGGCATTCTGAGATCCTGCATACCACTTTATTTTTTTTAAACTGGCAACATTTATTTAACCAGCAATTAAAAAAAGGAGGCCCAGCCGCCCCAGTGATTCTTCCCAGAGGGTCTTAGATGTTTATGAAACACAATGAAAACAATAAAGTGGATAAAATCATGCTATTCCATCAAGTCCTTGGCAAGACTTCCCAACCAAGGATAAATTAGCATGGTACATTACAGTCAACAGATTACACAATGGTTTACAGGGTCACCAATAATAAGGGGTCACACGCTCCTTAAAGAGCTACAGTATATGTTAAAAGTCACTTGCTTAAAGGGAAACCGGAATGCTTGGTCCGGAGCTCCTTGGAGCGAATTCTGGCAACCACAGCACAAACATGCTGTTTGGGCAGGAGAGGAGAGAAGGTGCCTCTCCTCTCCGGCACCAGGAATGGCAGTCAAGCTGGTTGGGAGATTTTAGCACCCTAAGGGGAGCAGAAGAAAGCCAGGCCAGGCAGGACACCCTTATTTCTGCACATGAGAGAAGTCCCTGTGTCCCAGTGAAGCCCTGCATCACCCACCCTATCACGCCTTCCCAAGGAGCCCTGCTCCCCAATCCTCCATACTTTCAGAGGGAAGAGGAAAGTGGCTAAATCCCAGAAGCAAGATGGCAGTTTACTACCAGTCTAGTTGCTCTTAACAGTGTATAGACGGTAGCTAGCTTTAGAAGGTGCTCCACTATATTCTCAGTAACTTGATAATCATATAAAGTTACCATAATTGCTTAAATGTGTTACCGTTTTCCTTTAAGTAACTTACGTTTAAGCAAGAGAGAAATGCATGGTCAAAGTAATAAATCTTACTCTCACCCTTCAACCTGGTAACAGATTTCAGTTATGCCACGTGCGTTAACCTGATCATCAAAATTAAAGCTAAATTTTGACATTCCTAAACTTACATGGTTTTCCTAAATCTCACCTTAAACATAAAATACTTCTAGTTTTTCTCTGCTAACTTATCCTTCCACTATATGGAATATTTTCATCTACTGACTATACATTAATCATGGATAATCAAAACATTATCGAGTCTCAAAGACCTCACTTTAATTCATTCTACTCTACATCATCAGAAATCAGACTTCAACTAACCGTGTTATCTTCCACAAGTTTTTATCACTCTAGGTGGTTTTCTCTGGATTATTCAATATCTGGCTGCAGTTAAAAGACTCAGAATAAAAATGAAAGAAAACCTATTCCTCAACAGTCAGTGCAACTGTAAAACAAAGGTGTCAAAAACACTATTATTGACATACTCCATGCAATAGTACTGTGCATCCAGCTTCATTAGCTTGACTACTAAAATTCAAAGTACATTTAAGTGGCAAAACTGAACTAAACATAAGAAGGCCCTCTCAAATGTAGCTGCTACTCATTGATTGTGGTGACCTGCTGCTCCTTACTAAAGCAAACACTTGGTACCAAGCCAAGAGCAGTACATCTGATTTTCCCACCAAGTGAACTGCTTCATCAGTTCCCTTAGCTCTTCAGCTAAATCTGTCTTGGGATCCTAAAGTCTTCCGCAGGAGTCCAGGTGGCTCCTCTACTCTTTTCAACACGCATGCAAACATTGCAGCCGGCTGGACAGATGATGCAAGTGGGCACTAGAAGGGAAAAGAAGTGCCACGGCTCCTCGCCTCTCTCCAGATCAGAGCCCCACATTCGGCGGGCTGGCTCACAAGTCTGGTCACGGTTAACTCGATTCCGCCGAGGTGGTCTCCTTGCCTCTGTCCCTCGGGGCGCCTCTGCCCTCGCCACTCCGGCAAGAAACGTCCCGTGAGGCACGGCGGTGGCACAGGAGCGACCCCCCAGCTCCGCCCGTGCGCAAGGACCCCACGCCCATCTGCGTTCCCCCCGGGCAGAGCAGGGACCCCCGCCAGGGACGCAAAGCCGGCCCACACCGGCAGCTCCGTTACCGCGGGGGCTCCGCGGTCCGGGGCGCCGAAGGGCCCAGAGAGCCCCCCGCCGCCGCGCATCCCCGGCCCGCCCCGCTCCCGGGAGGCGGGTGACGCTCAGG